>JAECWQ010000228.1:1200000-1525000 GCA_018150835.1 Drosophila repletoides
GTATATCTTAGAATTAATTTGAAACTCTGAAATCTGAGTTTGAAGACAATCGAGAACATATAAGATGTTTTCCAATACAATATTTTACACCCATTTCTCATCGTTTATATCTTATCTTATATTTTAGAATTAATTTGAAAATCTCAAACTGAGTTTGCAAACAATCGAGAAAATATAAGATGTTTTCCAATACAATATTTTACAACCATATCCCCCCGCTTAGAGCACATTTTCGGAATACTGTGAAACATGTATATCTTACAATAAATTTGAAACTCTGAAATCTGAGATTAAAGACAGTAAAAAATATTAGATGTTTCCAAATACAATATTTTATACCCATTTCCCATCGTTTATATCTTGTCTTATATTTTAGAATTAATTTGAAACTCTGAAACTGAGTTTGAAGACAATCGAGAAAATATATGTTTCCCAATACAATGATTTAAACCCATTTCCCATCGTTTATAACTTAACTTACATTTTAGAATTAATTTGAAAATCTCAAATTGAGTTTGCAAACAATCGAGAAAATATAAGATGTTTTCCAATACAATATTTTACACCCATATCCCCCGCTGAGAGCTCATTTTCGGAATACTGTGAAACATGTATATCTTACAATAAATTTGAAACTCTGAAATCTGAGTTTGAACACAGTAGAAAATATAAGATGTTTCCCAATACAAATTTTACACCCATTTGCCATCGTTTCTTATTATCTTATCTTATATTTTAGAATTAATTTGAAACTCTGAAAATGAGTTTGGAGACAATCGAGAAAGTATAAGATGCTTTCCAATACAATATTTTAAACCCATTTGCCCACGTTGAGAGCTGATTTTCGGAATACTGTGAAACACGTATATGATAATTTGAAACTCTGAAATCTGAAAGTTTGAAGACAGTATAAAATATAAGATGTTTTCCAATACAATATTGTACACTCATTTCCCATCGTTTATATCTTATCTTATATTTTAGAATTAATTTGAAACTCTGAAACTGAGTTTGAAGACAATCGAGAAAATATAACATGTTTTCCAATACAATATTGTTAAACCACATTTCCCATCGTTTATAACTTATCTTACATTTTAGAATTAATTTGAACTCTCAAACTGAGTTTGCAAACAATCGAGAAAATATAAGATGTTTTCCAATACAATATTTTACACTCATTTTTGGAGCACTGTGAAACATGTTTATCTTACAATAAATTTGAAACTCTGAAATCTGAGTTTAAAGACAGTTGAAAATATAAGATGTTTCCAAATACAATATTTTACACCCATTTCCCATCGTTTATATCTTGTCTTATATTTTAGAATTAATTTGAAACTCTGAAACTGAGTTTGAAGACAATCGAGAAAATATATGTTTCCCAATACAATGTTTTAAACCATTTATTTTATAACTTAACTTACATTTGAATTAATTTGAAAATCTCAAACTGAGTTTGCAAACAATCGAGAAAATATAAGATGCTTTCCAATACAATATTTTACACCCATATCCCCCGCTTAGAGCTCATTTTCGGAATACTGTGAAACATGTATATCTTACAATAAATTTGAAACTCTGAAATCTGAGTTTAAAGACAGTTGAAACATATAAGATGTTTTCCGAATACAATATTTTACACCCATTTCCCATCGCTTATGTCTTGTCTGATATTTTAGAATTAATTTGAAACTCTGAAACTGAGTTTGAAGACAATCGAGAAAATATATGTTTCCCAATACAATGTTTTAAACCCATTTCCCATCGTTTATAACTTAACTTACATTTTAGAATTAATTTGAAAATCTCAAACTGAGTTTGCAAACAATCGAGAAAATATAAGATGTTTTCCAATACAATATTTTACACCCATATCCCCCCGCTTAGAGCTCATTTTCGGAATACTGTGAAACATGTATATCTTACAATAAATTTGAAACTCTGAAATCTGAGTTTAAAGACAGTTGAAAATATAAAATTTTCCAAATACAATATTTTACACCCATTTCCCATCCTTTATATCTTGTCTTATATTTTCGAATTAATTTGAAACTCTGAAACTGCGTTTGAAGACAATCGAGAAAATATATGTTTCCCAATACAATGTTTTAAACCCATTTCCCATCGTTTATAACTTAACTTACATTTTAGAATTAATTTGAAAATCTCAAACTGAGTTTGCAAACAATCGAGAAAATATAAGATGTTTTCCAATACAATATTTTACACCCATTTCCTCCCGGTTTGAGCTCATTTTTGGAATACTGTGAAACATGTATATCTTACAATAAATTTGAAGCTCTGAAATCTGAGCTTAAAGACAGTTGAAAATATAAGATGTTTCCCAATACAAAATTTTACACCCATTTCCCATTGTTATCTTATCTTATCTTATCTTACATTTTAGAATTAATTTGAAACTCTGTAAATGAGTTTGGAGACAATCGAGAAAGTATAAGATGCTTTCCAATACAATATTTTAAACCTATTTGCCCACGTTGAGAGCTAAATTTCGGAATAATGTGAAACACGCATATCTTAGAATTAATTTGAAACTCTGAAATCTGAGTTTGAAGACAATCGAGAACATATAAGATGTTTTCCAATATAATATTTTACACCCATTTCCCATCGTTTATATCTTATCTTATATTTTAGAATTAATTTGAAACTCTGAAACTGAGATTGAAGACAATCGAGAAAATATAACATGTTTTCCAATACAATATTGTACACCCATTTCCCATCGTTTATAACTTATCTTACATTTTAGAATTAATTTGAAACTCTCAAACTGAGTTTGCAAACAATCGAGAAAATATAAGATATTTTCCATTACCATATTTTACACCCATATCCCCTCGCTTAGAGCTCATTTTCGGAATACTGTGAAACATGTATATCTTACAATAAATTTGAAACTCTGAAATCTGAGTTTAAAGACAGTTGAAAATATAAGATGTTTCCAAATACAATATTTTACACCCATTTCCCATCGTTTATATCTTGTCTTATATTTTAGAATTAATTTGAAACTCTGCAACTGAGTTTGAAGACAATCGAGAAAATATATGTTTCCCAATACAATGTTTTAAACCCATTTCCCATCGTTTATAACTTAACTTACATGTTAGAATTATTTGAAAATCTGAAACTGAGTTTGCAAACAATCGAGAAAATATAAGATGTTTTCCAATACAATATTTTACACCCATATCCCCCCGCTTAGAGCTCATTTTCGGAATACTGTGAAACATGTATATCTTACAATAAATTTGAAACTCTGAAATCTGAGTTTGAAAACAGTAGAAAATATAAGATGTTTCCCAATACAAAATTTTACACCCATTTCCCATCGTTTATATTTTATCTTATATTTTAGAATTAATTTGAAACTCTGAAACTGAGATAGAAGACAATCGAGAAAATATAAGATGTTTTCCAATACATTTTTAACCCATTTGCCGCTTATTTAGAGCTGATTTTCGGAATACTGTGAAACATGTATATGATAGAATTAATATGAAACTCTGAAATATGAAAGTTTGAAGACAGTAGAAAATATAAGATGTTTCCCAATACAATATTGAACACCCATTTCCCATAGTTTATATCTTATCTTATATTTTAGAATTAATTTGAAACTCTGAAACTGAGATTGAAGACAATCGAGAAAATATAAGATGTTTTCCAATAAATTATTGTATACCCATATCCCCTTATTTAGAGCTGATTTTCGGAATACTGTGAAACATGTATATGATCGAATTAATTTGAAACTCTGAAACTGAGATTGAAGACAGTCGAGAAAATATAACATGTTTTCCAATACAATATTGTACACCCATTTCCCATCGTTTATAACTTATCTTACATTTTAGAATTAATTTGAAACTCTCAAAGTGAGTTTGCAAACAATCGAGAAAGTATAAGATGTTTTCAAATACAATATTTTACACCCATATCCCCTCGCTTAGAGCTCATTTTCGGAATACTGTGAAACATGTATATCTAACAATAAATTTGAAACTCTGAAATCTAAGTTTAAAGACAGTTGAAAATATAAGATGTTTCCAAATACAATATTTTACACCCATTTCCCATCGCTTGTATCTTGTCTTATATTTGAGAATTAATTTGAAACTCTGAAACTGAGTTTGAAGACAACCGAGAAAATATATGTTTCCCAATACAATGTTTTCAACCCATTTCCCATCGTTTATAACTTAACTTACATTTTAGAATTAATTTGAAAACCTCAAACTGAGTTTGCAAACAATCGAGAAAATATAAGATGTTTTCAAATACAATATTTTACACCCATATCCCCTCGCTTAGAGCTCATTTTCGGAATACTGTGAAACATGTATATCTTACAATAAATTTGAAACTCTGAAATCTGAGTTTAAAGACAGTTGAAAATATAAGATGTTTCCCAATACAAAATTTTACACCCATTTCCCATTGTTATCTTATCTTATCTTATCTTACATTTTAGAATTAATTTGAAACTCTGTAAATGAGTTTGGAGACAATCGAGAAAGTATAAGATGCTTTCCAATACAATATTTTAAACCTATTTGCTCACGTTGAGAGCTAAATTTCGGAATAATGTGAAAAACGTATATCTTAGAATTAATTTGAAACTCTGAAATCTGAGTTTGAAGACAATCGAGAACATATAAGATGTTTTCCAATACAATATTTTACACCCATTTCCCATCGTTTATATCTTATGTTATATTTTAGAATTAATTTGAAACTCTGAAAATGAGTTTGGAGACAATCGACAAAGTATAAGATGCTTTCCAATACAATATTTTAAACCCATTTGCCCACGTTGAGAGCTAAATTTCGGAATAATGTGAAACACTTATATCTTAGAATTAATTTGAAACTCTGAAATCTGAGTTTGAAGACAATCGAGAACATATAAGATGTTTCCAAATACAATATTTTATACCCATTTCCCATCGTTTATATCTTGTCTTATATTTTAGAATTAATTTGAAACTCTGAAACTGAGTTTGAAGACAATCGAGAAAATATATGTTTCCCAATACAATGTTTTAAACCCATTTCCCATCGTTTATAACTTAACTTACATTTTAGAATTAATTTGAAAATCTCAAACTGAGTTTGCAAACAATCGAGAAAATATAAGATGTTTTCCAATACTATATTTTACACTCATATCCCCCGCTTAGAGCTCATTTTCGGAATACTGTGAAACATGTATATCTTACAATAAATTTGAATCTCTGAAATCTGAGTTTGAAGACAGTAGAAAATATAAGATGTTTCCCAATGCAATATTTTACACCCATTTCCCATCGTTTATATCTTATGTTATATTTTAGAATTAATTTGAAACTCTGAAAATGAGTTTGGAGACAATCGAGAAAGTATAAGATGCTTTCCAATACAATATTTTAAACCCATTTGCCCACGTTGAGAGCTAAATTTCGGAATAATGTGAAACACGTATATCTTAGAATTAATATGAAACTCTGAAATCTGAGTTTGAAGACAATCGAGAACATATAAGATGTTTTCCAATACAATATTTTACACCCTTTTCCCATGGTTTATACCTTATCTTATATTTTAGAATTAATTTGAAACTCTGAAACTGAGATTGAAGACAATCGAGAAAATATAACATGTTTTCCAATACAATATTGTACACCCATTTCCCATCGTTTATAACTTATCTTACATTTAAGAATTAATTTGAAACTCTGAAAATGAGTTTGGAGACAATCGAGAAAGTATAAGATGCTTTCCAATACAATATTTTAAACCCATTTCCCACGGTGAGAGCTGAATTTCGAATTAATGTGAAATATGTATATCTTACAATTAATTTGAAACTCTGAAATCAGAGTTTGAAGACAGTTGCAAATATAAGATGTTTCCCAATACAATATTCTATACCCATTTCCCATCGTTTATATCTTATCTTATATTTTAGAATTAATTTGAAACTCTGAAACTGAGTTTGAAGACAATCGAGAAAATATAATATGTTTCCCAATACAATGTTTTAAACCCATTTCCCATCGTTTATAACTTACCTTACATTTTAGAATTAATTTGAAAATCTCAAACTGAGTTTGCAAACAATCGAGAAAATATAAGATGTTTTCCAATACAAAATTTTACACCCATATCCCCCCGCTTAGAGCTCATTTTCGGAATACTGTGAAACATGTATATCTTACAATAAATTTTAAACTCTGAAATCTGAGTTTGAACACAGTAGAAAATATAAGATGTTTCCCAATACAAAATTTTACACCCATTTCCCATCGTTTATATCTTATGTTATATTTTAGAATTAATTTGAAACTCTGAAAATGAGTTTGGAGACAATCGAGAAAGTATAAGATGCTTTCCAATACAATATTTTAAACCCATTTGCCCACGTTGAGAGCTAAATTTCGGAATAATGTGAAACACGTATATCTTAGAATTAATTTAAAACTCTGAAACTGAGATTGAAGACAATCGAGAAAATATAACATGTTTTCCAATACAATATTGTACACCCATTTCCCATCGTTTATAACTTATCTTACATTTTAGAATTAATTTGAAACTCTCAAACTGAGTTTGCAAACAATCGAGAAAATATAAGATGTTTTCCAATACCATATTTTACACCCATATCCCCTCGCTTAGAGCTCATTTTCGGAATACTGTGAAACATGTATATCTTACAATAAATTTGAAACTCTGAAATCTGAGTTTGAAGACAGTATAAAATATAAGATGTTTCCAAATACAATATTTTACACCCATTTCCCATCGTTTATATCTTGTCTTATATTTTAGAATTAATTTGAAACTCTGAAACTGAGTTTGAAGACAATCGAGAAAGTATAAGATGCTTTCCAATACAATATTTTAAACCCATTTCCCCACGTTGAGAGCTGAATTTCGAAGTAATGTGAAATATGTATATCTTACAATTAATTTGAAACTCTGAAATCTGAGGTTGAAGACAATCGAGAAAATATAAGATGCTTTCCAATACAATATTTTAAACCCATATCCCCCGCTTAGAGCTCATTTTCGGAATCCTGTGAAACATGTATATCTTACAATAAATTTGAAACTCTGAAATCTGAGTTTGAAGACAGTAGAAAATATAAGATGTTTCCCAATACAAAATTTAACACCCATTTCCCATCGTTTATATTTTTATCTTATATTTTAGAATTAATTTGAAACTCTGAAAATGAGTTTGGAGACAATCGAGAAAGTATAAGATGCTTTCCAATACAATATTTTAAACCCATTTCCCCACGTTGAGAGCTGAATTTCGAAGTAATGTGAAATATGTATATCTTACAATTAATTTGAAACTCTGAAATCTGAGGTTGAAGACAATCGAGAAAATATAAGATGCTTTCCAATACAATATTTTAAACCCATTTCCCCACGTTGAGAGCTGGTTTTCGGAATAATGTGAAACACGTATATCTTAGAATTAGTTTGAATCTCTGAAATCTGAGTTTGAAGACAGTAGAAAGTATAAGATGTTTTCCAATACATTATTTTACACCCATATCCCCTCGTTTAGAGCTGATTTTCGGAATACTGTGAAACATGTAAATCTTACAATAAATTTGAAACTGCGAAATCTGATTTTGAAGACAGTAGAAAATATAAGATGTTTCCCAATACAATATTTTACACCCATTTCCGATCGTTTATATCTTATCTTATATTTTAGAATTAATTTGAAACTCTGAATACAATATTTTACACCCATATCCCCCGCTTAGAGCTCATTTTCGGAATACTGTGAAACATGTATATCTTACAATAAATTTGAAACTCTGAAATCTGAGTTTGAAGACAGTTGAAAATATAAGATGTTTCCCAATACAAAATTTTACACCCATTTCCCATCGTTTATATTTTATCTTATATTTTAGAATTAATTTGAAACTCTAAAACTGAGATTGAAGACAATCGAGAAAATATAACATGTTTTCCAATACATTTTTTACGCCCATATCCGCTTATTTAGAGCTGATTTTCGGAATACTGTGAAACATGTATATGATAGAATTAATTTGAAACTCTGAAATCTGAAAGTTTGAAGACAGTATAAAATATAAGATGTTTCCCAATACAATATTTTACACCCATTTCCCATCGTTTATATCTTATCTTATATTTTAGAATTAATTTGAAACTCTGAAACTGAGATTGAAGACAATCGGGAAAATATAACATGTTTTCCAATACACTATTGTATACCCATATCCCCTTATTTAGAGCTGATTTTCGGAATATAATGAAACATGTATATGAGAATTAATTTGAAACTCTGAAATCTGAAAGTTTGAAAAAGTAGAAAATATAGGATGTTTCCCATATCCCCTCGCTTAGAGCTCATTTTCGGAATACTGTGAAACATGTATATCTTACAATAAATTTGAAACTCTGAAATCTGAGTTTGAAGATAGTAGAAAATAAAAGATGTTTTCCAATACATTATTTTACACCCATATCCCCTCGTTTAGAGCTGATTTTCGGAATACTGTGAAACATGTATATCTTACAATAAATTTGAAACTGCGAAATCTGATTTTGAAGACAGTAGAAAATATAAGATGTTTCCCAATACAATATTTTACACCCATTTCCCATCGTTTATATCTTATTTTATATTTTAGAATTAATTTGAAACTCTGAAACTGAGATTGAAGACAATCGAGAAAATATAACATGTTTTCCAATACAATATTGTACACCCATTTCCCATCGTTTATAACTTATCTTACATTTTAGAATTAATTTGAAACTCTCAAAGTGAGTTTGCAAACAATCGAGAAAATATAAGATGTTTTCCAATACAATATTTTACACCCATATCCCCTCGCTTAGAGCTCATTTTCGGAATCTGTGAAACATGTATATCTTACAATAAATTTGAAACTCTGAAATCTGAGTTTAAAGACAGTTGAAAATATAAGATGTTTCCAAATACAATATTTTACACCCATTTCCCATCGTTTATATCTTGTCTTATATTTTAGAATTAATTTGAAACTCTGAAACTGAGTTTGAAGACAATCGAGAAAATATATGTTTCCGAATACAATGTTTTAAACCCATTTCCCATCGTTTATAACTTAACTTACATTTTAGAATTAATTTGAAAATCTCAAACTGAGTTTGCAAACAATCGAGAAAATATAACATGTTTTCCAATACAATATTGTACACCCATTTCCCATCGTTTGTAACTTATCTAACATTTTAGAATTAATTTGAAACTCTCAAAGTGAGTTTGCAAACAATCGAGAAAATATAAGATGTTTCCCAATACAAAATTTTACACCCATTTCCCATCGTTTTTATTTTATATCATATTTTAGAATTAATTTGAAACTCTGAAACTGAGATTGAAGACAATCGAGAAAATATAACATGTTTTCCAATACATTTTTACACCCATGTCCGCTTAATTAGAGCTCATTTTCGGAATACTGTGAAACATGAATATGATAGAATTAATTCGTAATTCTGAAATCTGAAAGTTTGAAGACAGTATAAAATATAAGATGTTTCCCAATACAATATTTTACACCCATTTCCCATAGTTTATATCTTATCTTATATTTTAGAATTAATTTGGAACTCTGAAACTGAGATTGAAGACAATCGAGAAAATATAAGATGTTTTCCAATACATTATTGTATACCCATATCCCCTTATTTAGAGCTGATTTTCGGAATACTGTGAAACATGTATATGAGAGAATTAATTCGTAATTCTGAAATCTGAAAGTTTGAAGACAGTATAAAATATAAGATGTTTCCCAATACAATATTTTACACCCATTTCCCATAGTTTATATCTTATCTTATATTTTAGAATTAATTTGGAACTCTGAAACTGAGATTGAAGACAATCGAGAAAATATAGGATGTTTTCCAATACAATATTGTACACACATTTCCCATCGTTTATAACTTATCTTACATTTTAGAATTAATTTGAAACTCTCAAACTGAGTTTGCAAACAATCGAGAAAAATATAAGATGTTTTCCAATACAATATTTTACACCCATATCCCCTCGCTTAGAGCTCATTTTCGGAATACTGTGAAACATGTATATCTTACAATAAATTTGAAACTCTGAAATCTGATTTGCCCATGTTGAGAGCTAAATTTCGGAATAATGTGAAACACGTATATCTTAGAATTAATTTGAAACTCTGAAATCTGAGTTTGAAGACAATCGAGAACATATAAGATGTTTTCCAATACAATATTTTACACCCATTTCCCATCGTTTATATCTTATTTTATATTTTATAATTAATTTGAAATTCTGAAACTGAGATTGAAGAGAAAATATAACATGTTTACCAATACAATATTGTACACCCATTTCCCATCGTTGATAACTTATCTTACATTTAAGAATTAATTTAAAACTCTCAAACTGAGTTTGCAAACAATCGAGAAAATATAAGATGTTTTCCAATACAATATTTTACACCCATATCCCTTCGCTTAGAGCTCATTTTCGGAATACTGTGAAACATGTATATCTTACAATAAATGTGAAACTCTGAAATCTGAGTTTGAAGGCAGTAGAAAATATAACATGTTTTCCAATACATTTTTTACACCCATATCCGCTTATTTAGAGCTCATTTTCGGAATACTGTGAAACATGTATATGAGAGAATTAATTTGAAACTCTGAAATCTGAAAGTTTGAAGAAAGTAGAAAATAAAGGATGTTTCCCAATATAATATTTTACACCCATTTCCCCTCGCTTAGAGCTCATTTTCGGAATACTGTGAAACATGTATATCTTACAATAAATTTGAAACTCTGAAATCTGATTTGCCCATGTTGAGAGCTAAATTTCGGAATAATGTGAAACACGTATATCTTAGAATTAATTTGAAACTCTGAAATCTGAGTTTGAAGACAATCGAGAACATATAAGATGTTTTCCAATACAATATTTTACACCCATTTCCCATCGTTTATATCTTCTCTTATATTTTAGAATTAAATTGAAACTCTGAAATTGAGAATGAAGACAATCTAGAAAATATAACATGTTTTCCAATACAATATTGTACACATATTTCCCATCGTTTATAACTTATCTTACATTTTAGAATTAATTTGAAACTCTGAAACTGAGTTTGCAAACAATCGAGAAAATATAAGATGTTTTCCAATACAATATTTTACACCCATTTCCCTCGCTTTGAGCTCATTTTCGGAATACTGTGAAACATGTATATCTTACAATAAATGTGAAATTCTGAAATCTGAGTTTGAAGGCAGTAGAAAATATAATATGTTTCCCAATACAAAATTTTATACCCATTTCCCATCGTTTATATCTTATGTTATATTTTAGAATTAATTTGAAACTCTGAAAATGAGTTTGGAGACAATCGAGAAAGTATAAGATGCTTTCCAATACAATATTTTAAACCCATTTGCCCATGTTGAGAGCTAAATTTTGGAATAATGTGAAACACGTATATCTTAGTATTAATTTGTAACTCTGAAATCTGAAAGTTTGAAGACAGTATAAAATAAAAGATGTTTCCAAATACAATATTTTACACCCATTTCCCATCGTTTATATTTTGTCTTATATTTTAGAATTAATTTGAAACTCTGAAACTGAGTTTGAGGACAATCGAGAAAATATATGTTTCCCAATACAATGTTTTAAACCCATTTCCCATCGTTTATAACTTAACTTACATTTTAGAATTAATTTGAAAATGTCAAACTGAGTTTGCAAACAATCGAGAAAATATAAGATGTTTTCCAATACAATATTTTACACCCATATCCCCCCGCTTAGAGCTCATTTTCGGAATACTGTGAAACATGTATATCTTACAATAAATGTGAAACTCTGAAATCTGAGTTTGAAGGCAGTAGAAAATATAACATGTTTTCCCATTTTTTACACCCATATCCGCTTATTTAGAGCTCATTTTCGGAATACTGTGAAACATGTATATGAGAGAATTAATTTGAAACTCTGAAATCTGAAAGTTTGAAGACAGTATAAAATATAAGATGTTTCCCAATACAATATTTTACACCCATTTCCCATCGTTTATATCTTATCTTATATTTTAGAATTAATTTGAAACTCTGAAACTGAGATTGAAGACAATCGGGAAAATATAACATGTTTTCCAATACACTATTGTATACCCATATCCCCTTATTTAGAGCTGATTTTCGGAATATAATGAAACATGTATATGAGAATTAATTTGAAACTCTGAAATCTGAAAGTTTGAAAAAAGTAGAAAATATAGGATGTTTCCCATATCCCCTCGCTTAGAGCTCATTTTCGGAATACTGTGAAACATGTATATCTTACAATAAATTTGAAACTCTGAAATCTGAGTTTAAAGACAGTTGAAAATATAAGATGTTTTCCAATACAATATTTTACACCCATTTCCCATCGTTTATATCTTATTTTATATTTTAGAATTAATTTGAAACTCTGAAACTGAGATTGAAGAGAAAATATAACATGTTTACCAATACAATATTGTACACCCATTTCCCATCGTTGATAACTTATCTTACATTTAAGAATTAATTTAAAACTCTCAAACTGAGTTTGCAAACAATCGAGAAAATATAAGATGTTTTCCAATACAATATTTTACACCCATATCCCCCGCTTAGAGCTCATTTTCGGAATACTGTGAAACATGTATATCTTACAATAAATGTGAAACTCTGATATCTGAGTTTGAAGGCAGTAGAAAATATAATATGTTTCCCAATACAAAATTTTATACCCATTTCCCATCGTTTATATCTTATGTTATATTTTAGAATTAATTTGAAACTCTGAAAATGAGTTTGGAGACAATCGAGAAAGTATAAGGTGCTTTCCAATACAATATTTTAAACCCATTTGCCCATGTTGAGAGCTAAATTTCGGAATAATGTGAAACACATATATCTTAGACTTAATTTGAAAATCTGAAATCTGAGTTTGAAGACAATCAAGAACATATAAGATGTTTTCCAATACAATATTTTACACCCATTTCCCATCCTTTATATCTTATCTTATATTTGAGAATTAATTTGAAACTCTGAAACTGAGATTGAAGACAATCGAGAAAATATAACATGTTTTCCAATACAATATTGTACACCCATTTCCCATCGCTTATAACTTATCTCACATTTTATAATTAATTTGAAACTCTCAAAGTGAGTTTGCAAACAATCGAGAAAATATAAGATGTTTAACAATACAATATTTTGCACCCATATCCCCTCGCTTAGAGCTCATTTTCGGAATACTGTGAAACATGTATATCTTACAATAAATTTGAAACTGCGAAATCTGATTTTGTAGACAGTAGAAAATATAAGATGTTTCCCAATACAATATTTTACACCCATTTCCCATCGTTTATATCTTATCTTATATTTTAGAATTAATTTGAAACTATGAAAATGAGTTTGGAGACAATCGAGAAAGTATAAGATGCTTTCCAATACAATATTTTAAAGCCATTTCCCCACGTTGAGAGCTGAATTTCGAAGTAATGTGAAATATGTATATCTTACAATTAATTTGAAACTCTGAAATCTGAGTTTGAAGACAGTAGAAAATATAAGATGTTTCCCAATACAATATTCCAAACCCATTTCCCATCGTTTATATCTTATCTTATATTTTAGAATTAATTTGAAACTCTCAAACTGAGTTTGCAAACAATCGAGAAAATATAAGATGTTTTCCAATACCATATTTTACACCCATATCCCCTCGCTTAAAGCTCATTTTCGGAATACTGTGAAACATGTATATCTTACAATAAATTTGAAACTCTGAAATCTGAGTTTAAAGACAGTTGAAAATATAAGATGTTTCCCAATACAATATTTTACACCCATTTCCCATCGTTTATATCTTGTCTTATATTTTAGTATTAATTTGAAACTCTGAAACTGAGTTTGAAGATCATCGAGAAAATATAATATGTTTCCCAATACAATGTTTTACACCCATTTCCCAACGTTGAGAGCTGAATTTCAAAATAATGTGAAACACGTATATCTTAGAATTAATTTGAAACTGTGAAATCTGAGTTTGAAGACAATCGAGAAAATATAAGATGCTTTCCAATACAATATTTTAAACCTATTTCACCACGTTGAGAGCTGGTTTTCGGAATAATGTGAAACACGTATATCTTAGAATTAGTTTGAATCTCTGAAATCTGAGTTTGAAGACAGTAGAAAATATAAGATGTTTTCCAATACATTATTTTACACCCATATCCCCCCGCTTAGAGCTCATTTTCGGAATACTGTGAAACATGTATATCTTACAATAAATTTGAAACTCTGAAATCTGAGTTTGAAGACAGTTGAAAATATAAGATGTTTCCCAATACAAAATTTTACACCCATTTCCCATCGTTTATATTTTATCTTATATTTTAGTATTAATTTGAAACTCTGAAACTGAGTTTGAAGATCATCGAGAAAATATAATATGTTTCCCAATACAATGTTTTACACCCATTTCCCAACGTTGAGAGCTGAATTTCAAAATAATGTGAAACACGTATATCTTAGAATTAATTTGAAACTGTGAAATCTGAGTTTGAAGACAATCGAGAAAAATATAAGATGCTTTCCAATACAATATTTTAAACCTATTTCACCACGTTGAGAGCTGGTTTTCGGAATAATGTGAAACACGTATATCTTAGAATTAGTTTGAATCTCTGAAATCTGAGTTTGAAGACAGTAGAAAATATAAGATGTTTTCCAATACATTATTTTACACCCATATCCCCCGCTTAGAGCTCATTTTCGGAATACTGTGAAACATGTATATCTTACAATAAATTTGAAACTCTGAAATCTGAGTTTGAAGACAGTTGAAAATATAAGATGTTTCCCAATACAAAATTTTACACCCATTTCCCATCGTTTATATTTTATCTTATATTTTAGAATTAATTTGAAACTCTGAAACTGAGATTGAAGACAATCGAGAAAATATATCATGTTTTCCAATACATTTTTTACGCCCATATCCGCTTATTTAGAGCTGATTTTCGGAATACTGTGAAACATGTATATGATAGAATTAATTTGAAACTCTGAAATCTGAAAGTTTGAAGACAGTATAAAATATAAGATGTTTCCCAATACAATATTTTACACCCATTTCCCATCGTTTATATCTTATCTTATATTTTAGAATTAATTTGAAACTCTGAAACTGAGATTGAAGACAATCGGGAAAATATAACATGTTTTCCAATACACTATTGTATACCCATATCCCCTTATTTAGAGCTGATTTTCGGAATATAATGAAACATGTATATGAGAATTAATTTGAAACTCTGAAATCTGAAAGTTTGAAAAAAGTAGAAAATATAGGATGTTTCCCATATCCCCTCGCTTAGAGCTCATTTTCGGAATACTGTGAAACATGTATATCTTACAATAAATTTGAAACTCTGAAATCTGAGTTTGAAGATAGTAGAAAATATAAGATGTTTTCCAATACATTATTTTACACCCATATCCCCTCGTTTAGAGCTGATTTTCGGAATACTGTGAAACATGTATATCTTACAATAATTTGAAACTGCGAAATCTGATTTTGAAGACAGTAGAAAATATAAGATGTTTCCCAATACAATATTTTACACCCATTTCCCATCGTTTATATCTTATTTTATATTTTAGAATTAATTTGAAACTCTGAAACTGAGATTGAAGACAATCGAGAAAATATAACATGTTTTCCAATACAATATTGTACTCCCATTTCCCATCGTTTATAACTTATCTTACATTTTAGAATTAATTTGAAACTCTCAAAGTGAGTTTGCAAACAATCGAGAAAATATAAGATGTTTTCCAATACAATATTTTACACCCATATCCCCTCGCTTAGAGCTCATTTTCGGAATCTGTGAAACATGTATATCTTACAATAAATTTGAAACTCTGAAATCTGAGTTTAAAGACAGTTGAAAATATAAGATGTTTCCAAATACAATATTTTACACCCATTTCCCATCGTTTATATCTTGTCTTATATTTTAGAATTAATTTGAAACTCTGAAACTGAGTTTGAAGACAATCGAGAAAATATATGTTTCCGAATACAATGTTTTAAACCCATTTCCCATCGTTTATAACTTAACTTACATTTTAGAATTAATTTGAAAATCTCAAACTGAGTTTGCAAACAATCGAGAAAATATAACATGTTTTCCAATACAATATTGTACACCCATTTCCCATCGTTTATAACTTATCTAACATTTTAGAATTAATTTGAAACTCTCAAAGTGAGTTTGCAAACAATCGAGAAAATATAAGATGTTTTCAAATACAATATTTTACACCCATATCCCCTCGCTTAGAGCTCATTTTCGGAATACTGTGAAACATGTATATCTTACAATAAATTTGAAACTCTGAAATCTGAGATTGAAGACAATCGAGAAAAATATAATATGTTTTCCAATACATTTTTTACACCCATGTCCGCTTATTTAGAGCTCATTTTCGGAATACTGTGAAACATGAATATGATAGAATTAATTCGTAATTCTGAAATCTGAAAGTTTGAAGACAGTATAAAATATAAGATGTTTCCCAATACAATATTTTACACCCATTTCCCATAGTTTATATCTTATCTTATATTTTAGAATTAATTTGGAACTCTGAAACTGAGATTGAAGACAATCGAGAAAATATAAGATGTTTTCCAATACATTATTGTATACCCATATCCCCTTATTTAGAGCTGATTTTCGGAATACTGTGAAACATGTATATGAGAGAATTAATTTGAAACTCTGAAATCTGAAAGTTTGAAGCAAGTAGAAAATAAAGGATGTTTCCCAATATAATATTTTACACCCATTTCCCATCGTTTATATCTTCTCTTATATTTTAGAATTAAATTGAAACTCTGAAATTGAGAATGAAGACAATCTAGAAAATATAACATGTTTTCCAATACAATATTGTACACACATTTCCCATCGTTTATAACTTATCTTACATTTTAGAATTAATTTGAAACTCTCAAACTGAGTTTGCAAACAATCGAGAAAATATAAGATGTTTTCCAATACAATATTTTACACCCATATCCCTTCGCTTAGAGCTCATTTTCGGAATACTGTGAAACATGTATATCTTACAATAAATGTGAAACTCTGAAATCTGAGTTTGAAGGCAGTAGAAAATATAACATGTTTTCCAATACATTTTTTACACCCATATCCGCTTATTTAGAGCTCATTTTCGGAATACTGTGAAACATGTATATGAGAGAATTAATTTGAAACTCTGAAATCTGAAAGTTTGAAGAAAGTAGAAAATAAAGGATGTTTCCCAATATAATATTTTACACCCATTTCCCATCGTTTATATCTTCTCTTATATTTTAGAATTAAATTGAAACTCTGAAATTGAGAATGAAGACAATCTAGAAAATATAACATGTTTTCCAATACAATATTGTACACATATTTCCCATCGTTTATAACTTATCTTACATTTTAGAATTAATTTGAAACTCTGATACTGAGTTTGCAAACAATCGAGAAAATATAAGATGTTTTCCAATACAATATTTTACACCCATTTCCCTCGCTTAGAGCTCATTTTCGGAATGCTGTGAAACATGTATATCTTACAATAAATGTGAAATTCTGAAATCTGAGTTTGAAGGCAGTAGAAAATATAATATGTTTCCAAATACAAAATTTTATACCCATTTCCCATCGTTTATATCTTATGTTATATTTTAGAATTAATTTGAAACTCTGAAACTGAGTTTGAGGACAATCGAGAAAATATATGTTTCCCAATACAATGTTTTAAACCCATTTCCCATCGTTTATAACTTAACTTACATTTTAGAATTAATTTGAAAATCTCAAACTGAGTTTGCAAACAATCGAGAAAATATAAGATGTTTTCCAATACAATATTTTACACCCATATCCCCCCGCTTAGAGCTCATTTTCGGAATACTGTGAAACATGTATATCTTACAATAAATGTGAAACTCTGATATCTGAGTTTGAAGGCAGTAGAAAATATAATATGTTTCCCAATACAAAATTTTATACCCATTTCCCATCGTTTATATCTTATGTTATATTTTAGAATTAATTTGAAACTCTGAAAATGAGTTTGGAGACAATCGAGAAAGTATAAGATGCTTTCCAATACAATATTTTAAACCCATTTGCCCATGTTGAGAGCTAAATTTCGGAATAATGTGAAACACATATATCTTAGACTTAATTTGAAAATCTGAAATCTGAGTTTGAAGACAATCAAGAACATATAAGATGTTTTCCAATACAATATTTTACACCCATTTCCCATCCTTTATATCTTATCTTATATTTGAGAATTAATTTGAAACTCTGAAACTGAGATTGAAGACAATCGAGAAAATATAACATGTTTTCCAATACATTTTTTACACCCATGTCCGCTTATTTAGAGCTCATTTTCGGAATTACTGTGAAACATGAATATGATAGAATTAATTCGTAATTCTGAAATCTGAAAGTTTGAAGACAGTATAAAATATAAGATGTTTCCCAATACAATATTTTACACCCATTTCCCATAGTTTATATCTTATCTTATATTTTAGAATTAATTTGGAACTCTGAAACTGAGATTGAAGACAATCGAGAAAATATAACATGTTTTCCAATACATTATTGTATACCCATATCCCCTTATTTAGAGCTGATTTTCGGAATACTGTGAAACATGTATATGAGAGAATTAATTTGAAACTCTAAAATCTGAAAGTTTGAAGAAAGTAGAAAATAAAGGATGTTTCCCAATATAATATTTTACACCCATTTCCCATCGTTTATATCTTCTCTTATATTTTAGAATTAAATTGAAACTCTGAAATTGAGAATGAAGACAATCTAGAAAATATAACATGTTTTCCAATACAATATTGTACACACATTTCCCATCGTTTATAACTTATCTTACATTTTAGAATTAATTTGAAACTCTCAAACTGAGTTTGCAAACAATCGAGAAAATATAAGATGTTTTCCAATACAATATTTTACACCCATATCCCCCCGCTTAGAGCTCATTTTCGGAATACTGTGAAACATGTATATCTTACAATAAATGTGAAACTCTGATATCTGAGTTTGAAGGCAGTAGAAAATATAATATGTTTCCCAATACAAAATTTTATACCCATTTCCCATCGTTTATATCTTATGTTATATTTTAGAATTAATTTGAAACTCTGAAAATGAGTTTGGAGACAATCGAGAAAGTATAAGATGCTTTCCAATACAATATTTTAAACCCATTTGCCCATGTTGAGAGCTAAATTTCGGAATAATGTGAAACACATATATCTTAGACTTAATTTGAAAATCTGAAATCTGAGTTTGAAGACAATCAAGAACATATAAGATGTTTTCCAATACAATATTTTACACCCATTTCCCATCCTTTATATCTTATCTTATATTTGAGAATTAATTTGAAACTCTGAAACTGAGATTGAAGACAATCGAGAAAATATAACATGTTTTCCAATACAATATTGTACACCCATTTCCCATCGCTTATAACTTATCTCACATTTTAGAATTAATTTGAAACTCTCAAAGTGAGTTTGCAAACAATCGAGAAAATATAAGATGTTTTCAAATACAATATTTTGCACCCATATCCCCTCGCTTAGAGCTCATTTTCGGAATACTGTGAAACATGTATATCTTACAATAAATTTGAAACTGCGAAATCTGATTTTGTAGACAGTAGAAAATATAAGATGTTTCCCAATACAATATTTTACACCCATTTCCCATCGTTTATATCTTATCTTATATTTTAGAATTAATTTGAAACTCTCAAACTGAGTTTGCAAACAATCGAGAAAATATAAGATGTTTTCCAATACAATATTTTACACCCATATCCCCTCGCTTAGAGCTCATGTTCGGAATACTGTGAAACATGTATATCTTACAATAAATTTGAAACTCTGAAATCTGATTTGCCCATGTTGAGAGCTAAATTTCGGAATAATGTGAAACACGTATATCTTAGAATTAATTTGAAACTCTGAAATCTGAGTTTGAAGACAATCGAGAACATATAAGATGTTTTCCAATACAATATTTTACACCCATTTCCCATCGTTTATATCTTATTTTATATTTTAGAATTAATTTGAAACTCTGAAACTGAGATTGAAGAGAAAATATAACATGTTTACCAATACAATATTGTACACCCATTTCCCATCGTTGATAACTTATCTTACATTTAAGAATTAATTTAAAACTCTCAAACTGAGTTTGCAAACAATCGAGAAAATATAAGATGTTTTCCAATACAATATTTTACACCCATATCCCTTCGCTTAGAGCTCATTTTCGGAATACTGTGAAACATGTATATCTTACAATAAATGTGAAACTCTGAAATCTGAGTTTGAAGGCAGTAGAAAATATAACATGTTTTCCAATACATTTTTACACCCATATCCGCTTATTTAGAGCTCATTTTCGGAATACTGTGAAACATGTATATGAGAGAATTAATTTGAAACTCTGAAATCTGAAAGTTTGAAGAAAGTAGAAAATAAAGGATGTTTCCCAATATAATATTTTACACCCATTTCCCATCGTTTATATCTTCTCTTATATTTTAGAATTAAATTGAAACTCTGAAATTGAGAATGAAGACAATCTAGAAAATATAATATGTTTTCCAATACAATATTGTACACATATTTCCCATCGTTTATAACTTATCTTTACATTTTAGAATTAATTTGAAACTCTGAAACTGAGTTTGCAAACAATCGAGAAAATATAAGATGTTTTCCAATACAATATTTTACACCCATTTCCCCTCGCTTAGAGCTCATTTTCGGAATACTGTGAAACATGTATATCTTACAATAAATGTGAAACTCTGAAATCTGAGTTTGAAGGCAGTAGAAAATATAATATGTTTCCCAATACAAAATTTTATACCCATTTCCCATCGTTTATATCTTATGTTATATTTTAGAATTAATTTGAAACTCTGAAAATGAGTTTGGAGACAATCGAGAAAGTATAAGATGCTTTCCAATACAATATTTTAAACCCATTTGCCCATGTTGAGAGCTAAATTTCGGAATAATGTGAAACACATATATCTTAGACTTAATTTGAAAATCTGAAATCTGAGTTTGAAGACAATCAAGAACATATAAGATGTTTTCCAATACAATATTTTACACCCATTTCCCATCCTTTATATCTTATCTTATATTTGAGAATTAATTTGAAACGCTGAAACTGAGATTGAAGACAATCGAGAAAATATAACATGTTTTCCAATACAATATTGTACACCCATTTCCCATCGCTTATAACTTATCTCACATTTTAGAATTAATTTGAAACTCTCAAAGTGAGTTTGCAAACAATCGAGAAAATATAAGATGTTTAACAATACAATATTTTGCACCCATATCCCCTCGCTTAGAGCTCATTTTCGGAATACTGTGAAACATGTATATCTTACAATAAATTTGAAACTGCGAAATCTGATTTTGTAGACAGTAGAAAATATAAGATGTTTCCCAATACAATATTTTACACCCATTTCCCATCGTTTATATCTTATCTTATATTTTAGAATTAATTTGAAACTCTGAAAATGAGTTTGGAGACAATCGAGAAAGTATAAGATGCTATCCATTACAATATTTTAAAGCCATTTCCCCACGTTGAGAGCTGAATTTCGAAGTAATGTGAAATATGTATATCTTACAATTAATTTGAAACTCTGAAATCTGAGTTTGAAGACAGTAGAAAATATAAGATGTTTCCCAATACAATATTCCAAACCCATTTCCCATCGTTTATATCTTATCTTATATTTTAGAATTAATTTGAAACTCTCAAACTGAGTTTGCAAACAATCGAGAAAATATAAGATGTTTTCCAATACCATATTTTACACCCATATCCCCTCGCTTAGAGCTCATTTTCGGAATACTCTGAAACATGTATATCTTACAATAAATTTGAAACTCTGAAATCTGAGTTTAAAGACAGTTGAAAATATAAGATGTTTCCCAATACAATATTTTACACCCATTTCCCATCGTTTATATCTTGTCTTATATTTTAGTATTAATTTGAAACTCTGAAACTGAGTTTGAAGATCATCGAGAAAATATAATATGTTTCCCAATACAATGTTTTACACCCATTTCCCAACGTTGAGAGCTGAATTTCAAAATAATGTGAAACACGTATATCTTAGAATTAATTTGAAACTGTGAAATCTGAGGTTGAAGACAATCGAGAAAATATAAGATGCTTTCCAATACAATATTTTAAACCTATTTCACCACGTTGAGAGCTGGTTTTCGGAATAATGTGAAACACGTATATCTTAGAATTAGTTTGAATCTCTGAAATCTGAGTTTGAAGACAGTAGAAAATATAAGACGTTTTCCAATACAATATTTTACACCCATTTCCCATCGCTTATATCTTGTCTTATATTTTAGAATTAATTTGAAACTCTGAAACTATGTTTGATGACAATCGAGAAAATACACTGTGTTTTCCAATACAATGTTTTAAACCCATTTCCCATCGTTTATAACTTACCTTACATTTTAGAATTAATTTGAAAATCTCAAAATGAGTTTGCAAACAATCGAGAAAATATAAGATGCTTTCCAATACAATATTTTAAACCCATTTCCCTACGTTGAGAACTGAATTTCGAAGTAATGTGAAATATGTATATCTTACAATTAATTTGAAACTCTGAAATCAGAGTTTGAAGACAGTAGAAAATATAAGATGTTTCCCAATACAATATTCTATACCCATTTCCCATCGTTTATATCTTATCTTATATTTTAGTATTAATTTGAAACTCTCAAACTGAGTTTGCAAACAATCGAGAAAATATAAGATGTTTTCCAATACCATATTTTACACCCATATCCGCTTATTTAGAGCTGATTTTCGGAATTCTGTGAAACATGTATATTTTACAATAAATTTGAAACTCTGAAATCTGAGATTAAAGACAGTTGAAAATATAAGATGTTTCCAAATACAATATTTTACACCCATTTCCCATCGTTTATATCTTGTCTTATATTTTAGAATTAATTTGAAACTCTGAAACTGAGTTTGAAGACAATCGAGAAAATATAATATGTTTCCCAATACAATGTTTTAAACCCATTTCCCATCGTTTATAACTTACCTTACATTTTAGAATTAATTTGAAAATCTCAAACTGAGTTTGCAAACAATCGAGAAAATATAAGATGTTTTCCAATACAATTTTTTACACCCATATCTCCCCGCTTAGAGCTCATTTTCGGAATACTGTGAAACATGTATATCTTACAATAAATTTGAAACTCTGAAATCTGAGTTTGAATACAGTAGAAAATATAAGATGTTTCCCAATACAAAATTTTACACCCATTTCACATCGTTTATATCTTATGTTATATTTTAGAATTAATTTGAAACTCTGAAAATGAGTTTGGAGACAATCGAGAAAGTATAAGATGCTTTCCAATACAATATTTTAAACCCATTTCCCCACGTTGAGAGCTGGTTTTCGGAATAATATGAAACACGTATGTCTTAGAATTAGTTTGAATCTCTGAAATCTGAGTTTGAAGACAGTAGGAAATATAAGATGTGTTCCAATACATTATTTTACACCCATATTCCCTCGTTTAGAGCTGATTTTCGGAATACTGTGAAACATGTATATCTTACAATAAATTTGAAACTGTGAAATCTGAGTTTGAAGACAGTAGAAAATATAAGATGTTTCCCAATACAATATTTTACACCCATTTCCCATCGTTTATATCTTATCTTATATTTTAGAATTAATTTGAAACTCTGAAAATGAGTTTGGAGACAATCGAGAAAGTATAAGATGCTTTCCAATACAATATTTTAAACCCATTTCCCCACGTTGAGAGCTGTATTTCGAAGTAATGTGAAATATGTATATCTTACAATTAATTTGAAACTCTGAAATCAGAGTTTAAAGAGAGTTGAAAATATAAGATGTTTCCCAATACAATATTCTATACCCATTTCCCATCGTTTATATCTTATCTTATATTTTAGAATTAATTTGAAACTCTGAAACTGAGTTTGAAGACAATCGAGAAAATATAATATGTTTCCCAATACAATGTTTTAAACCCATTTCCCATCGTTTATAACTTACCTTACATTTTAGAATTAATTTGAAAATCTCAAACTGAGTTTGCAAACAATCGAGAAAATATAAGATGTTTTCCAATACAATTTTTTACACCCATATCTCCCCGCTTAGAGCTCATTTTCGGAATACTGTGAAACATGTATATCTTACAATAAATTTGAAACTGTGAAATCTGAGTTTGAAGACTGTAGAAAATATAAGAAGTTTCCCAATACAATATTTTACACCCATTTCCCATCGCTTATATCTTGTCTTATATTTTACAATTAATTTGAAACTCTGAAACTATGTTTGATGACAATCGAGAAAATACAATGTGTTTCCCAATACAATGTTTTAAACCCATTTCCCATCGTTTATAACTTACCTTACATTTTAGAATTAATTTGAAAATCTCAAAATGAGTTTGCAAACAATCGAGAAAATATAAGATGCTTTCCAATACAATATTTTAAACCCATTTCCCTACGTTGAGAACTGAATTTCGAAGTAATGTGAAATATGTATATCTTACAATTAATTTGAAACTCTGAAATCAGAGTTTGAAGACAGTAGAAAATATAAGATGTTTCCCAATACAATATTCTATACCCATTTCCCATCGTTTATATCTTATCTTATATTTTAGAATTAATTTGAAACTCTCAAACTGAGTTTGCAAACAATCGAGAAAATATAAGATGTTTTCCAATACCATATTTTACACCCATATCCGCTTATTTAGAGCTGATTTTCGGAATACTGTGAAACATGTATATTTTACAATAAATTTGAAACTCTGAAATCTGAGATTAAAGACAGTTGAAAATATAAGATGTTTCCAAATACAATATTTTACACCCATTTCCCATCGTTTATATCTTATCCCATATTTTAGAATTAATTTGAAACTCTGAAACTGAGATTGAAGACAATCGAGAAAATATAACATGTTTTCCAATACAATATTGTACACCCATTTCCCATCGTTTATAAATTATCTTACATTTTAGAATTAATTTGAAACTCTCAAACTGAGTTTGCAAACAATCGAGAAAATATAAAATGTTTTCCAATACCATATTCTACACCCATATCCCCTCGCTTGGAGCTCATTTTCGGAATACTGTGAAACATGTATATCTTACAATAAATGTAAAACTCTGAAATCTGAGTTTAAAGACAGTTGCAAATACAAGATGTTTCCATATACAATATTTTACACCCATTTCCCATCGTTTATATCTTGTCTTATATTTTAGAATTAATTTGAAACTCTGAAACTGAGTTTGAAGACAATCGAGAAAATATAATATGTTTCCCAATACAATGTTTTAAACCCATTTCCCATCGTTTATAACTTACCTTACATTTTAAAATTAATTTGAAAATCTCAAACTGAGTTTGCAAACAATCGAGAAAATACAAGATGTTTCCCAATACAATATTTTACACCCATATCCCCCCGCTTAGAGCTCATTTTCGGAATACTGTGAAAAATGTATATCTTACAATAAATTTGAAACTCTGAAATCTGAGTTTGAAGACAGTAGAAAATATAATATGTTTCCCAATGCAAAATTTTACACCCATTTCCTATCGTTTATATCTTATGTTATATTTTAGAATTAATTTGAAACTCTGAAAATGAGTTTGGAGACAATCGAGAAAGTATAAGATGCTTTCCAATACAATATTTTAAACCCATTTCCCCACGTTGAGAGCTGGTTTTCGGAATAATATGAAACACGTATGTCTTAGAATTAGTTTGAATCTCTGAAATCTGAGTTTGAAGACAGTAGGAAATATAAGATGTGTTCCAATACATTATTTTACACCCATATTCCCTCGTTTAGAGCTGATTTTCGGAATACTGTGAAACATGTATATCTTACAATAAATTTGAAACTGTGAAATCTGAGTTTGAAGACAGTAGAAAATATAAGATGTTTCCCAATACAATATTTTACACCCATTTCCCATCGTTTATATCTTATCTTATATTTTAGAATTAATTTGAAACTCTGAAAATGAGTTTGGAGACAATCGAGAAAGTATAAGATGCTTTCCAATACAATATTTTAAACCCATTTCCCCACGTTGAGAGCTGGTTTTCGGAATAATATGAAACACGTATGTCTTAGAATTAGTTTGAATCTCTGAAATCTGAGTTTGAAGACAGTAGGAAATATAAGATGTGTTCCAATACATTATTTTACACCCATATTCCCTCGTTTAGAGCTGATTTTCGGAATACTGTGAAACATGTATATCTTACAATAAATTTGAAACTGTGAAATCTGAGTTTAAAGAGAGTTGAAAATATAAGATGTTTCCCAATACAATATTCTATACCCATTTCCCATCGTTTATATCTTATCTTATATTTTAGAATTAATTTGAAACTCTGAAACTGAGATTGAAGACAATCGAGAAAATATAACATGTTTTCCAATACAATATTGTACACCCATTTCCCATCGTTTATAACTTATCTTACATTTTAGAATTAATTTGAAACTCTCAAACTGAGTTTGCAAACAATCGAGAAAATATAAGATGTTTTCCAATACCATATTTTACACCCATTTCCCATCGTTTATATCTTATGTTATATTTTAGAATTAATTTGAAACTCTGAAAATGAGTTTGGAGACAATCGAGAAAGTTTAAGATGCTTTCCAATACAATATTTTAAACCCATATCCCCTCGCTTAGAGCTCATTTTCGGAATACTGTGAAACATGTATATCTTACAATAAATTTGAAACTCTGAAATCTGAGTTTAAAGACAGTTGAAAATATAAGATGCATCCATTTCCCATCGTTTATATCTTGTCTTATATTTTAGAATTAATTTGACACTCTGAAACTGAGTTTGAAGACAATCGAGAAAATATAAGATGTTTCCCAATACAATGTTTTAAACCCATTTCCCATCGTTTATAACTTATCTTACATTTTAGAATTAATTTGAAAATCTCAAACTGAGTTTGCAAACAATCGAGAAAATATAAGATGTTTTCCAATACCATATTTTACACCCATTTCCCATCGTTTATATCTTATGTTATATTTTAGAATTAATTTGAAACTCTGAAAATGAGTTTGGAGACAATCGAGAAAGTTTAAGATGCTTTCCAATACAATATTTTAAACCCATATCCCCTCGCTTAGAGCTCATTTTCGGAATACTGTGAAACATGTATATCTTACAATAAATTTGAAACTCTGAAATCTGAGTTTAAAGACAGTTGAAAATATAAGATGCATCCATTTCCCATCGTTTATATCTTGTCTTATATTTTAGAATTAATTTGAAACTCTGAAACTGAGTTTGAAGACAATCGAGAAAATATAATATGTTTCCCAATACAATGTTTTAAACCCATTTCCCATCGTTTATAACTTACCTTACATTTTAGAATTAATTTGAAAATCTCAAACTGAGTTTGCAAACAATCGAGAAAATATAAGATGTTTTCCAATACAATATTTTACACCCATATCCCCCCGCTTAGAGCTCATTTTCGGAATACTGTGAAACATGTATATCTTACAATAAATTTGAAACTCTGAAATCTGAGTTTGAACACAGTAGAAAATATAAGATGTTTCCCAATACAAAATTTTACACCCATTTCCCATCGTTTATATCCTATCTTATATTTTAGAGTTAATCTGAAACTCTGAAAATGAGTTTGGAGACAATCGAGAAAGTATAAGATGCTTTCCAATACAATATTTTAAACCCATATCCCCCCGCTTAGAGCTCATTTTCGGAATACTGTGAAACATGTATATCTTACAATAAATTTGAAACTCTGAAATCCGAGTTTGAAGACAGTAGAAAATATAAGATGTTTCCCAATACAAAATTTTACACCCATTTCCCATCGTTTATATCTTATGTTATATTTTAGAATTAATTTGAAACTCTCAAACTGAATTTGAATTTGAAACTCTGAAATCTGAGTTTAAAGACAGTTGAAAATATAAGATGTTTCCAAATACAATATTTTACACCCATTTCCCATCGTTTATATCTTGTCTTATATTTTAGAATTAATTTGAAACTCTGAAACGAGTTTGAAGACAATCGAGAAAATATAATATGTTTCCCAATACAATGTTTTAAACCCATTTCCCATCGTTTATAACTTACCTTACATTTTAGAATTAATTTGAAAATCTCAAAGTGAGTTTGCAAATAATCGAGAAAATATAGGATGTTTTCCAATACAATTTTTTACACCCATATCTCCCCGCTTAGAGCTCATTTTCGGAATACTGTGAAACATGTATATCTTACAATAAATTTGAAACTCTGAAATCCGAGTTTGAAGACAGTAGAAAATATAAGATGTTTCCCAATACAAAATTTTACACCCATTTCCCATCGTTTATATCTTATGTTATATTTTAGAATTAATTTGAAACTCTCAAACTGAATTTGAATTTGAAACTCTGTAATCTGAGTTTAAAGACAGTTGAAATTATAAGTTGTTTCCCAATACAATATTTTACACCCATTTCCCCTCGTTTATATCTTATCTTATGTTTAAGAACAAAATTGAAACTCTGAAACTGCGTTTGAAGACAATCGAGAAAATATAAGATGTTTTCCAATACAATATTTTACTCCCATATCCCCTCGTTCAGAGCTGATTTTCGGAATACTGTGAAACATGTATATCTTACAATAAATTTGAAACTCTGAAATCTGAGTTTGAATACAGTAGCAAATATAAGATGTTTCCCAATACCATATTTTACACCCATATCCCCTCGCTTAGAGCTCATTTTCGAA
The DNA here is from genome assembly GCA_018150835.1 of Drosophila repletoides. Classification (NCBI taxonomy): domain Eukaryota; kingdom Metazoa; phylum Arthropoda; class Insecta; order Diptera; family Drosophilidae; genus Drosophila; species Drosophila repletoides. The sequence continues at coordinate 1,229,147 of JAECWQ010000228.1, forward strand.
ATACTGTGAAACATGTATATCTTACAATAAATTTGAAACTCTGAAATCTGAGTTTGAAGACAGTTGAAAATATAAGATGTTTCCAAATACAATATTTTACACCCATTTCCCATCGTTTATATCTTGTCTTATATTTTAGAATTAATTTGAAACTCTCAAACTGAGTTTGCAAACAATCGAGAAAATATAAGATGGTTTCCAATACATTATTTTACACTCATTTCCCCTCGTTTAGAGCTGATTTTCGGACTACTGTGAAACATGTATATCTTACAATTAATTTGAAACTCTGAAATTACAGTTTGAAGACAGTAGAAAATATAAGATGTTTTCCAATACCATATTTTACACCCATATCCCCTCGCTTAGAGCTCATTTTCGAAATACTGTGAAACATGTATATCTTACAATACATTTGAAACTCTGAAATCTGAGTTTAAAGACAGTTGAAAATATAAGATGTTTCCAAATACAATATTTTACACCCATTTCCCATCGTTTATATCTTGTCTTACATTTTAGAATTAATTTGAAACTCTGAAACTGAGTTTGAAGACAATCGAGAAAATATAATATGTTTCCCAATACAATGTTTCAAACCCATTTCCCATCCTTTATAACTTACCTTACATTTTAGAATTAATTTGAAAATCTCAAAGTGAGTTTGCAAACAATCGAGAAAATGTAAGATGTTTTCCAATACATTATTGTACACCCATATCCCCTCATTTAGAGCTGATTTTCGGAATACAGTGAAACATGTATATGATAGAATTAATTTGAAACTCTGTAATCTGAGTTTAAAGACAGTTGAAATTATAAGATGTTTCCCAATACAATATTTTACACCCATTTCACATCGTTTATATCTTTTGTTATATTTTAGAATTAATTTGAAACTCTGAAAATGAGTTTGGAGACAATCGAGAAAGTATAAGATGCTTTCCAATACAATATTTTAAACCCATTTGCCCACGTTGAGAGCTAAATTTCGGAATAATGTGAAACACGTATATCTTAGAATTAATTTGAAACTCTAAAATCTGAGTTTGAAGACAATCGAGAACATATAAGATGTTTTCCAATACAATATTTTACACCCATTTCCCATCGTTTATATCTTATGTTATATTTTAGAATTAATTTGAAACTCTCAAACTGAGTTTGCAAACAATCGAGAAAATATAAGATGTTTTCCAATACAATATTTTACACCCATTTCCCATCGTTTATATCTTATGTTATGTTTTAGAATTAATTTGAAACTCTCAAACTGAGTTTGCAAACAATCGAGAAAATATAAGATGTTTTCCAATACATTATTGTACACCCATATCCAGTCATTTAGAGCTGATTTTCGGAATACTGTGAAACATGTATATGATAGAATTAATTTGAAACTCTGTAATCTGAGTTTAAAGACAGTTGAAATTATAAGATGTTTCCCAATACAATATTTTACACCCATTTCACATCGTTTATATCTTATGTTATATTTTAGAATTAATTTGAAACTCTGAAAATGAGTTTGGAGACAATCGAGAAAGTATAAGATGCTTTCCAATACAATATTTTAAACCCATTTGCCCACGTTGAGAGCTAAATTTCGGAATAATGTGAAACACGTATATCTTAGAATTAATTTGAAACTCTAAAATCTGAGTTTGAAGACAATCGAGAACATATAAGATGTTTTCCAATACAATATTTTACACCCATTTCCCATCGTTTATATCTTATCTTATATTTTAGAATTAATTTGAAACTCTGAAACTCAGATTGAAGACAATCGAGAAAATATCATGTTTTCCAATACAATATTTTACACCCATATCCCCTCGTTTAGAGCTGATTTTCGGACTACTGTGAAACATGTATATCTTACAATTAATTTGAAACTCTGAAATCAGAGTTTGAAGACAGTAGAAAATATAAGATGTTTTCCAATACAATATTTTACACCCATATCCCCTCGCTTAGAGCTCATTTTCGAAATACTGTGAAACATGTATATTTTACAATAAATTTGAAACTCTGAAATCTGAGTTTAAAGACAGTTGAAAATATAAGATGTTTCCAAATACAATATTTTACACCCATTTCCAATCGTTTATATCTCATCTTACATTTTAGAATTAATTTGAAACTCTGAAACTGAGTTCGAAGACAATATAAGATGTTCCGCAATACAATATTTTACACTCATTGGCCCAAGATATGAAGATAATATAAGATGTTTCCTAATACATTACTTTACACAGAAGGCCCCACGTTTAGAGCTGATTTTCGGAATAATGTGAAACACGTATATTTTAGAATTAATTTGAAACTAAGAAACTAAGTTTGAAGACAAAATGAGAAAATATAAGATGTTTTCCAATACAATATTTTACACCCATTGTCCCACTTTGACAGCTGATTTTCGGCATAATGTGAAACACGTATATTTTAGAAATAATTTGATACAATGAAATATAGTTTGAAGAGAATCGAGAAATATAAGATGTTTTCCAATACAATATCTTACACCAATATCCCCACGTTGAGAGCTGATTTTCGGAATAATGTGAAATACGTATATTTTAAAATTAATTTGAAACTAAGAAACTAAGTTTGAAGATAAAATGAGAAAATATAAGATGTTTTCCAATACAATAATTTACACCCATTTCTCCTCGTTAATATCTTATCTCATATTTTAGAATTCATTTGAAACTCAGAAAATGAGTTTGAAGGCAATATATGATGTTTCCCAATACAATATTATACATTCATTGCCCCACTTTTAGAGCTCATTTTCGGACTAATGTGAAACACGTATATTTTAGAATTAATTTGAAACAATGAAATAAAGTTTGAAGACAATCGAGAAAATATAAGATGTTTCCCAATACAATAATTTACACCCATTTCTCCTCGTTTATATCTTATCTAATATTTTAGAATTCACTTGAGACTCTGAAACTGAGTTCGAAGACAATATAAGATGTTTCCCAATACAATATTTTACACTCATTGCCCCACTTTTAGAGCTGATTTTCAGAATAATGTGAAAAACGTATATTTTAAAATTAATTTGAAACAATAAAATAAAGTTTGAAGACAATCGAGAAAATATAAGATGTTTTCCAATACAATATTTTACACCAATATCCCCACGTTGAGAGCTGATTTTCGGAATAATATGGTACACATATATCTTAGAATTAATTTGAAACTCTGAAATCCGAGTTTGAAGAAAATCGTGATAATATAAGATGTTTTCCAATACAATATTTTACACCAAGTTCTTCACGTTGAGAGCTGATTTTCAGAAAAATGTGAAACACGTATATCTTAGAATTAATTTGAAACTATGAATTCTGAGATTGAAGAGATTTAAAAATAAAAGATGTTTCCCAATAAAAAATATTACAACCACTTCCCCTCATTTATACCTTATCTTATATTTAGAATTAATGTGAAACTCTGAAACTGAATTTCAAGACAATCGAGAAAATATAAGATGTTTTCCAATACAATATGTAACAACCATTTCTCCTCGTTTATATCTTATCTTATATTATAGATTTAATTTGAAACTCTGAAACTGAGTTTGAAGATAATATGAGATGTTTCCTAATACAATATTTTACACACAATGCCCCACGTTTAGAGCTGATTTTCGGAATAATGTGAAATACGTATATTTTAGAATTAATTTGAAACTATGAAACTAAGTTTGAAGACAAAATGAGAAAATATAAGATGTTTTCCAATACAATAATTTACACCCATTTCTCCTCGTTTATATCTTATCTTACATTTTAGAATTAATTTGAGACTCTGAAACTGAGTTCGAAGACAATATAAGATGTTTCCCAATACAATATTTTACACTCATTGGCCCACTTTGACAGCTGATTTTCGGAATAATGTGAAACAGGTATATTTTAGAAATAATTTGAAACAATGAAATATAGTTTGAGGACAATCGAGAAAATATAAGATGTTTTCCAATACAATATCTTACACCAATATCCTCACGTTGAGAGCTGATTTTCGGAATAATATGGTACACGTATATCTTAGAATTAATTTGAAACTCTGAAATCTGAGTTTGAAGATAATATAAGATGTTTCCTAATACAATACTTTACACAGAAGGCAACACGTTTAGAGCTGATTTTCGGAATAATGTGAAACACGTATATTTTAGAATTAATTTGAAACTAAGAAACTAAGTTTGTAGACAAGATGAGTAGATATAAGATGTTTTCCAATACAATAATTTACACCCATTTCTTCTCGCTTATATCTTATCTTATATTTTAGAATTAATTTGAAACTCTGAAACTGAGTTTGAAGACAATCGAGAAAAATAAGATGTTTTCCAATACAATATTTTACACACATATCCCCACGTTGAGAGCTGATTTTCGGAAATATGTGTAATACGTATATCTTAGAATTAATTTGAAACTATGAATTCTGAGATTGAAGAGATTAAAAAATAAAAGATGTTTCCCAATAAAATATATTACAACCACTTCCCCTCGTTTATACCTTATCTTATATTTTAGAATTAATGTGAAACACTGAAACTGAATTTGAAGACAATCGAGAAAATATAACATGTTTTCCAATACAATATTTTACACCAATTTCTTCACGTTGAGAGCTGATTTTCGGAATAATGTGAAACAGGTATATTTTAGAAATAATTTGAAACAATGAAATATAGTTTGAGGACAATCGAGAAAATATAAGATGTTTTCCAATACAATATCTTACACCAATATTCAAACGTTGAGAGCTGATTTTCGGATTAATATGGTACACGTATATCCTAGAATTAATTTGAAACTCTGAAATCTGATTTTCGGAATAATGTGAAACACGTATATCTTCGAATTAATTTGAAACTCCGAAATCTGTGTTTGAAGACATAAGCAAATATAAGAAGTTTCCCAATACAATATTTTACACCAGTTTCTCCTCGTTTATATCTTATCTTATATCTTAGAATTAATTTGAAACTCTGAAACTGAGTTTGAAGACAATATAAGATGTTTCCTAATACAATATTTTACACACAAGGCCCCACGTTTAGAGCTGATTTTCGGAATAATATGGTACACGTATATCTTAGAATTAATTTGAAACTCTGAAATCCGAGTTTGAAGAAAATCGTGAATATATAAGATGTTTTCCAATACAATATTTTACACCAATTTCTTCACGTTGAGAGCTGATTTTCGGAAAATGTGAAACACGTATATCTTAGAATTAATTTGAAACTATGAATTCTGAGATTGAAGAGATTTAAAAATAAAAGATGTTTCCCAATAAAAAATATTACAACCACTTCCCCTCATTTATACCTTATCTTATATTTAGAAGTAATGTGAAACTCTGAAACTGAATTTCAAGACAATCGAGAAAATATAAGATGTTTTCCAATACAATATGTAACAACCATTTCTCCTCGTTTATATCTTATCTTATATTATAGATTTAATTTGAAACTCTGAAACTGAGTTTGAAGATAATATGAGATGTTTCCTAATACAATATTTTACACACAATGCCCCACGTTTAGAGCTGATTTTCGGAATAATGTGAAATACGTATATTTTAGAATTAATTTGAAACTATGAAACTAAGTTTGAAGACAAAATGAGAAAATATAAAATGTTTTCCAATACAATAATTTACACCCATTTCTCCTCGTTTATATCTTATCTTACATTTTAGAATTAATTTGAGACTCTGAAACTGAGTTCGAAGACAATATAAGATGTTTCGCAATACAATATTTTACACTCATTGGCCCAAGATATGAAGATAATATAAGATGTTTCCTAATACAATACTTTACACAGAAGGCCACACGTTTAGAGCTGATTTTCGGAATAATGTGAAACACGTATATTTTAGAATTAATTTGAAACTAAGAAACTAAGTTTGAAGACAAAATGAGTAAATATAAGATGTTTTCCAATACAATAATTTACACCCATTTCTCCTCGCTTATATCTTATCTTATATTTTAGAATTAATTTGAAACTCTGAAACTGAGTTTGAAGACAATCGAGAAAAAATAAGATGTTTTCCAATACAATATTTTACACACATATCCCCACGTTGAGAGCTGATTTTCGGAAATATGTGTAATACGTATATCTTAGAATTAATTTGAAACTCTGAATTCTGAGATTGAAGAGATTAAAAAATAAAAGATGTTTCAAAATAAAATATATTACAACCACTTCCCTCGTTTATACCTTATCTTATATTTTAGAATTAATGTGAAACTCTGAAACTGAATTTGAAGACAATCGAGAAAATTTAAGATGTTTTCCAATACAATATTATACACCAATATCCCCACGTTGAGAGCTGATTTTCGGAATAATATGGTACACGTATATCTTAGAATTAATTTGAAACTCTGAATTTTGAATTTGAAGAAAATCGCGAAAATATAAGACGTTTTCCAACACAATATTTTACACCAATTTCTTCAAGTTGAGAGCTCATTTTCGGAATAATATGGTACACGTATATCTAAGAATTAATTTGAAACTCTGAAATCTGAATTTGAAGATAATATAAGATGTTTCCTAATACAATACTTTACACAGAAGGCCCCACGTTTAGAGCTGATTTTCGGAATAATGTGAAACAAGTATATTTTTGAATTAATTTGAAACAATGAAATAAAGTTTGAAGACAATCGAGAAAATATAAGATGTTTTCCAATACAATATTTTACACCAATTTCTTCACGATGAGAGCTGATTTTCGAAATAATATGGAACACGTGTATCTTAGAATTAATTGAAACTCTGAAACTGAGTTTGAAGACAATCGAGAAAAAAATGAGATGTTTTCCAATACAATATGTTACAACCATTTCTCCTCGTTTATATCTTATCTTATATTTTAGAATTAATTTGAAACTCTGAAACTGAGTTTGAAGATAATATAAGATGTTTCCTAATACATTATTTTACACACAAGCCCCCACGTTTAGAGCTGATTTTCGGAACAATGTGAAGCACGTATATTTTAGAATTAATTTGAAACTAAGAAACTAAGTTTGAAGACAAAATGAGAAAAGATAAGATGTTTTCCAAAAAATAATTTACAACCATTTCTCCTCGTTCATATCTTATCTTATATTTTAGGATTCATTTGAAACTCAGAAACTGAATTCGAAGACAATATAAGATGTTTCCCAATACTATATTTTACACTCATTGCTCCACTTTCAGAGCTGATTTTCGGAATATTGTGAAAAACGTATATTTTAGAATTAATTTGAAACAATGAAATAAAGTTTGAAGACAATCGAGAAAATATAAGATGTTTTCCAATACAATATTTTACACCAATATCCCCACGTTGACTTAGAATTAATTTGAAACTCTGAAATCTGAGTTTAAAGATAATATAAGATGTTTCCTAATACAATACTTTACACAGAAGGCCACACGTTTAGAGCTGATTTTCGGAATAATGTGAAACACGTATATTTTAGAATTAATTTGAAACTAAGAAACTAAGTTTGAAGACAAAATGAGTAAATATAAGATGTTTTCCAATACAATAATTTACACCCATTTCTCCTCGCTTATATCTTATCTTATATTTTAGAATTAATTTGAATCTCTGAAACTGAGTTTGAAGACAATCGAGAAAAATAAGATGTTTTCCAATACAATATTTTACACACATATCCCCACGTTGAGAGCTGATTTTCGGAATAATGTGTAATACGTATATCTTAGAATTAATTTGAAACTATGAATTCTGAGATTGAAGAGATTAAAAAATAAAAGATGTTTCCCAATAAAATATATTACAACCACTTCCCCTCGTTTATACCTTATCTTATATTTTAGAACTAATGTGAAACTCTGAAACTGAATTTGAAGACAATCGAGAAAATTTAAGATGTTTTCCAATACAATATTTTACACCAATATCCCCACGTTGAGAGCTGATTTTCGGAATAATATGGTACACGTATATCTTAGAATTAATTTGAAACTCTGAAATCTAAATTTGAAGAAAATCGTGAAAATATAAGATGTTTTCCAATACATTATTTTACATCAATTTCTTCACGTTGAGAGCTGATTTTCGGAATAATATGGTACACGTATATCTTAGAATTAATTTGAAACTCTGAAATCTGTGTTTGAAGATAATATAAGATGTTTCCTAATACAAGACTTTACACAGAAGGCCCCACGTTTAGAGCTGATTTTCGGAATAATGTGAAACACGTATATTTTAGAATTAATTTGAAACTAAGAAACTAAGTTTGAAGACAAAATGAGAAAATATAAGATGTTTTCCAATACAATAATTTACACCCATTTCTCCTCGTTTATATCTTATCTTACATTTTAGAATTAATTTGAAACTCTGAAACTGAGTTTGAAGGCAATATAAGATGTTTCCCAATACAATATTTTACACCCATTATCCCACTATTAGAGATCATTTTCGGAATAACGTGAAACACGTATATTCTAGAAATAATTTGAAACAATGAAATATAGTTTGAAGCCAATCGAGACAATATAAGATGTTTTCCAATACAATATCTTACACTAATATCCCCACGTCGAGAGCTGATATTCGGAATAATGTGAAACACGTATATCTTCGAATTAATTTGAAACTCCGAAATCTGTGTTTGTAGACATAAGAAAATATAAGAAGTTTCCCAATACAATATTTCACACCAATTTCTCCTCGTTTATATCTTATCTTATATCTTAGAATTAATTTGAAACTCTGAAACTGAGTTTGAAGACAATATAAGATGTTTCCTAATACAATATTTTACACTCATTGCCCCACTTTTAGAGCTGATTTTCGGAATAATGTGAAACACGTATATTTTAGAATTAATTTGAATTAATGAAATAAAATTTGAAGACAATCGAGAAAATATAAGATGTTTTCCAATACAATATTTTACATCAATTTCTTCACGTTGAGAGCTGATTTTCGGAATAATATGGTACACGTATATCTTAGAATTAATTTGAAACTCTGAAATCTGAGTTTGAAGATAATATAAGATGTTTCCTAATATAATACTTTACACAGGAGGCAACACGTTTAGAGCTGATTTTCGGAATAATGTGAAACACGTATATTTTAGAATTAATTTGAAACTAAGAAACTAAGTTTGAAGACAAAATGAGAAAATATAAGATGTTTTCCAATACAATATTTTACACCCATTGTCCCACGTTTAGAGCTGATTTTCGGCATAATGTGAAACACGTATATTTTAGAAATAATTTGAAACAATGAAATATAGTTTGAAGAGAATCCAGAAAATATAAGATGTTTTCCAATACAATATCTTACACCAATATCCCCACGTTGAGAGCTGATTTTCGGAATAATGTGAAACACGTATATTTTAGAATTAATTTGAAACTAAGAAACTAAGTTTGAAGACAAAATGAGAAAAGATAAGATGTTTCCCAATACAATATTTTACACCCATTTCTCCTTGTTTATATCTTATTTTATATCTTAGAATTCATTTGAAACTCTGAAGCTGAGTTTGAAGACAATATAAGATGCTTCTTAATACAATATTTTACACACAAGGCCCCACGTTTAGAGCTGATTTTCGGAATAATGTGAAACACGTATATAATTAATTTGAATTAATTTGAAACAATGAAGTAAAGTTTGAAGACAATCGAGAAAATATAAAATGTTTTCCAATGCAATATTTTACACCCATTTCTCCTCGTTTATATCTTATCTTATATCTTAGAATCTTCATTTGAAACTCTGAAACTCAGTTTGAAGACAATATAAGATGTTCCCTAATACAATATTTTACACACAAGGCCCCACGTTTAGAGCTGATTTTCGGAATAATGTGAAACACGTTTATCTTAGAATTAATTTGAAACTCCGAAATCTGTGTTTGAAGACATTAGAAAATATAAGGTGTTTCCCAATACAATATTTTCCACACAAGGCCCCACGTTGAGAGCTGATTTTCGTAATAATGTGAAACACATATAACTTAGAATTAATTTGAAACTCCGAAATCTGTGTTTGAAGACATTAGAAAATATAAGATATTTCCCAATACAATAATTTACATCCATTTCTGCTCGTTTATATCATATCTTATATCTTAGAGTTCATTTGAAACTCTGAAACTGAGTTTGAAGACAATATAAGATGTTTCCTAATACAATATTTTACACACAAGGCCCCACGTTTAGAGCTGATTTTCGGAATAATATGGTACACGTATATTTTATAATTAATTTGAAACAATGAAATAAAGTTTGAAGACAATCGAGAAAATATAAGATGTTTTCCAACACAATATTTTACACCAATATCCCCACGTTGAGAGCTGATTTTCGGAATAATATGGTTCACATATATCTTAGAATTAATTTGAAACTCTGAAACTGCGTTTGAAGACAATCGAGAAAATATAAGATGTTTTCCAATACAATATTTTACACCAATATCCCCACGTTGAGAGCTGATTTTCGGAACAATATGGTACACGTGTATCTTACAAATAATTTGAAACTCTGAAATCTGAGTTTGAAGAAAATCGTGAAAATAGAAGATGTTTGCCAATACAATATTTTACACTCATTGCCATCATTTATATCTTATCTTATATTTTAAAATTAATTTTATGCTCTGAAATCTGAGTTTGATGACATTCGAGAAAATATAAGATGTTTTCCAACACAATATTTTACACCCATTTCCCCTGGTTTATATCTTATCTTATATTTTCGAATTAATTTGAATCTCTGAAACTGAGTTTGAAGACAATCGAAAAATATAAGATGTTTTCCAATGCAATATTTTACACACATATCCCCACGGTGAGAGCTTATTTTCGGAATAATATGGAACACGTATATCTTAGAATTAATTTGAAACTCCGAAGACTGTGTTTGAAGACATTAGAAAATATAAGTTGTTTCCCAATACAATATTTTACACCCATTTCTCCTTGTTTATATCTTATCTTATACCTTAGAATTCATTTGAAATTCTGAAACTGAGTTTGAAGACAAAATGAGAAAATATGGAATGTTTTCCAATACAATAATTTACACCCTTTTCTCCTTGTTAATATCTTATCTTATATTTTAGAATTCATTTGAAACTCTGAAACTGAGTTTGAAGACAATCGAAAAATATAAGATATTTTCCAATGCAATATTTTACACACATATCCCCACGTTGAGAGCTGATTTTCGGAATAATATGGAACACGTATATCTTAGAATTAATTTGAAACTCCGAAGACTGTGTTTGAAGACATTAGAAAATATAAGATGTTTCCCAATACAATATTTTACACCCATTTCTACTCGTTTATATCTTATCTTATATCTTAGAATTCATTCGAAACTCTGAAACTGAGTTTGAAGACAATATAAGATGTTTCCTAATACAATATTTTACACACAAGGCCCCACGTTTAGAGCTGATTTTCGGAATAATGTGAAACACGTTATTTTTAGAATTAATTTGAAATTAAGAAAATAAGTGTGAAGACAAAATGAGAAAATATAATATGTTTTCCAATACAATAATTTACACCCATTTACCCTCGTTTATATCTTATCTTATATTTTAGAATTCATTTGAAACTCTGAAACTGAGTTCGAAGACAATTGAAGATGTTTTCCAATACAATATTTTACACCTATATCCCCATGTTGAGAGCTGATATTCGGAATAATATGGTACACGTATATCTTAGAATTAATTTGAAACTCTGAAATCTGAGTTTGAAGAGAATTGTGAAAATATAAGATGTTTTCCAATACAATATTTTACACCAATATCCCCACGTTGAGCGCTGATTTTCGGAATAATATGGTTCACGTCTATCTTAGAATTAATTTGAAACTCTGAAACTGAGTTTGAAGACAATCAAGAAAATATAATATGTTTCCCAATACAATATTTTACACCCATTTCTCCTTGTTTATATCTTATCTTATACCTTAGAATTCATTTGAAATTCTGAAACTGAGTTTGAAGACAAAATGAGAAAATATGGAATGTTTTCCAATACAATAATTTACACCCTTTTCTCCTTGTTAATATCTTATCTTATATTTTAGAATTCATTTGAAACTCTGAAACTGAGTTTGAAGGCAATCGAGAAAATATAAGATGTTTTCCAATACAATATCTTACACCAATATCCCCACGTTGAGAGCTGATTTTCGGAATAATATGGAACTCGTATATCTTAGAATTAATTTGAAACTCCGAAATGTGTGTTTGAAGACATTAGAAAATATGAGATGTTTCCCAATACAATATTTTACACCCATTTCTCCTTTTTAATATCTTATCTTATATCTTTGAATTAATTTGAAACTCTGAAACTGAGTTTGAAGCCAATATAAGATGTTTCCTAATACAATATTTTACACACAATGCCCCACGTTTAGAGCTGATTTTCGGAATAATGTGAAACACGATATTTTTAGAATTAATTTGAAATTAAGAAAATAAGTTTGAAGACAAAATGAGAAAATATAATATGTTTTCCAATACAATAATTTACACCCATTTACCATCGTTTATATCTTATCTTATATTTTAGAATTCATTTGAAACTCTGAAACTGAGTTCGACGACAATATAAGATGTTTCCCAATACAATATTTTACACTCATTGCCCCACTTTTAGAGCTGATTTTCGGGATAATGTGAAACACGTATATTTTAGAATTAATTTGAAACAATGAAATAAAGTTTGAAGACAATCAAGAAAATATAAGATGTTTCCCAATACAATATTTTACACCCTTTCCCATCATTTATATCTTATCTTATATTTTAAAATTAATTTTTTGCTCTGAAAACTGAGTTTGATGACATTCGAGAAAATATAAGATGTTTTCCAACACAATATTTTACACCCATTTCCCTGGTTTATATCTTATCTTATATTTTCGAATTAATTTGAAACTCTGAAACTGAGTTTGAAGACAATCGAAAAATATAAGATGTTTTCCAATGCAATATTTTACACACATATCCCCACGGTGAGAGATGATTTTCGGAATAATATGGAACACGTATATCTTAGAATTAATTTGAAACTCCGAAGACTGTGTTTGAAGACATTAGAAAATATAAGTTGTTTCCCAATACAATATTTTACACCCATTTCTCCTTGTTTATATCTTATCTTATACCTTAGAATTCATTTGAAATTCTGAAACTGAGTTTGAAGACAAAATGAGAAAATATGGAATGTTTTCCAATACAATAATTTACACCCTTTTCTCCTTGTTAATATCTTATCTTATATTTTAGAATTCATTTGAAACTCTGAAACTGAGTTTGAGGACAATCGAAAAATATAAGATATTTTCCAATGCAATATTTTACACACATATCCCCACGGTGAGAGCTGATTTTCGGAATAATATGGAACACGTATATCTTAGAATTAATTTGAAACTCCGAAGACTGTGTTTGAAGACATTAGAAAATATAAGATGTTTCCCAATACAATATTTTACATCCATTTCTCCTCGTTTATATCTTATCTTATATCTTAGAATTCATTCGAAACTCTGAAACTGAGTTTGAAGACAATATAAGATGTTTCCTAATACAATATTTTACACACAATGCCCCACGTTTAGAGCTGATTTTCGGAATAATGTGAAACACGATATTTTTAGAATTAATTTGAAATTAAGAAAATAAGTTTGAAGACAAAATGAGAAAATATAATATGTTTTCCAATACAATAATTTACACCCATTTACCCTCGTTTATATCTTATCTTATATTTTAGAATTCATTTGAAACTCTGAAACTGAGTTCGAAGACAATTGAAGATGTTTTCCAATACAATATTTTACTCACATATCCCCACGTTGAGAGCTGATTTTCGGAAAAATGTGAAATACGTATATTTTAGACTTAATTTGAATCTATGAATTCTGAGATTGAAGACATTAAAAAATAAAAGATTTTTCCCAATAAAATATATTACAACTACTTCTCCTCGTTTATAGCTTATCTAATATTTTAGAATTAATGTGAAACTCTGAAACTGAATTTGAATATATCTTAGAATTAATTTGAAACTCCGAAATCTGTGTTTGAAGACATTAGAAAATATAAGATGTTTCCCAATACAATATTTTACACCCATTTCTCCTTTTTAATATCTTATCTTATATCTTTGAATTCATTTGAAACTCTGAAACTGAGTTTGAAGACAATATAAGATGTTTCCTAATACAATATTTTACACACAAGGCCCGACGTTTAGAGCTGATTTTCGAATAATGTGAAACACGTATATTTTAGAATTAATTTTAAACTATTTGAAGACAAAATGAGAAAATATAAGATGTTTTCCAATACAATAATTTACAACCATTTCTCCTCGTTTATATCTTATCTTATATCTTAGAATTCATTTGAAACTCTGAAACTGAGTTCGAAGACAATATAAGATGTTTCCCAATACAATATTTTACACTCATTGCCCCACTTTTAGAGCTGATTTTCGGAATAATGTGAAACACGTATATTTTAGAATTAATTTGAAACAATGAAATAAAGTTTGCTGGGGTCATGCCTGTTCGTCCACCTCTCGTCGTCCGTTCGTCTCTTTGGACAAGCAATAAAATGCGTCAAACTATGGCTCTAACGAGCGCCGACTTAACGATCTCGCTGGCCACCATTGGGGCTGCCTACTGACAGAACAGACTCTGCCCCCCGTTGAGCAGAGGGGTCTCCCCTGAGCATTCGCAGCGGCCGCTTAATGATTTGGGTTTGTAGTGGGGAGTCTTCTCGGTTCCAAATTTTTATCCCAAGGAAAAAATGTTGGTTTTTGATATTGGGTCTAGTTTATTCTTGCACTTCACTGTGACACTTCATTTTATATACTAAAACTTAAAAGTAGTGATGGCCGCCTTGGGCCTGCCAAAGAGAGTTTGGAGACCAGAGAGAGTGTTAATATGGAGAGTTCTCAGCCAAGATGAACGGATAAAATGAGTGATGCTCATTTAGCTCTTTTTCCTGGCTGAGAACTGCTCATCTCTGGTTCAGCATGAACATACTCCCCCAATTTGCTAGGAATTGCAAGAGTAAATGGTGAGGTGGGACTGGAATCATGCTGCGCAAGAGATTTCAGCCAAATACTGTCCTCTGTGCAATGGGCACCCCGTCTTGGCTATTGATGAAGCCTTCACGCATAATTTTGTCATAGACATCGGACTCCAACACCAATGACACCGAACCCGGACTTTGGTAATTCTCGTCCGCCATCATAATTGACCCGAAATGCACGGGTCTAGGAGTGCTCGGACTTCCACTGTCTTAATTCCGTTGTTGAGGAGGATTACGACAGTGGGGAACACATTGGTTTGGTGGTGTTCCATTAGTGTTGCAAGGGGTTGGATCACTGCCGATTGCCGTTGTGGAGGAGCAGCTTCTGGTTGCGGTGTAGGTGGGCTGGAGTCCTCCGCAATATGTATTAGTTTGTGGTGTTGCTATATTGGTGGAAAAAGAAATATAGATAAGTTATTAAAGGAAATATTGCACATGATATTTTGGACATACGAGATACACAGGAGCGGGGAAAAAGAGGATAACAGTCGGTCTGATCGTCATTGACTTGGAAGGGACCTGTCAGTTGAAAGGAGTACCAGTTTGAGGACTGGTCTTTTTACTACACCTTGAGCGGTGAGAATGTCGACAACACGAACCTTGTCGTCAGCACCCGGATAAATGGTCAACAACCTGCCAAGGCGCCAGTCATTGGACGGAAGATTATCTTCCTTAATGATAACCATTTCACCCACTTGGATGTCCCTTGTTGGAACTTTCCACTTGTTCCTTTTGTGGAGCTCTTTTAAGTATTCGCTTTCCAGCGGTTACAAAATTGTTGACTGCTCGCTTTTAGACGTTGCCATCGATTAATTACTGATGTAGCAGCTTCATTAATCTCTGGCTCGGATATGGAGAGAAGAGGTCCACCAGTTAGGAAATGACCTGGAGTTAGTGCCAGAAGATCACTGGGATCTTCTGACATTGGTGAAATCGGTCTGGAATTTAGACACGCTTCAACTTTACATAAAAGAGTGGAAAGCTCTTCAAAAGTATATTTTGTGGACCACCCATATGCGGGGCGCTTGGAGGGTTAAAATGCCAAACAAGCTGTCGATGGCTGTATTTGGTTTGGATGAGATTTCTAGTTGCCTCTAGAAACTCTCGAGTCAGAATTTTGGAGGCTCCCACAAAGGTTTTTCCATTGTCCGAATGCATATGTAGCGGGTAGCTACGTCTTGCGACGAAACGTGCGAAGGCAGCTAGGAATTTCTCTGAGGTTAAATCGGAAGAGGCTTCTAGATGTATAGCTTTGGTGCTAAAACATACAAAGACTCAGACATATCCTTTGGTTATAAGACATGCTCGGCCTGTGTAGTTTTAACCTCAAAGGGACCTGCGAAATCGACTCCTGTGTGAGTAAAACGTCTACTAAACGTAGTCCTTTCCACAGGAAGATCGCCCATGAGTTGGCTCTGTACCCTTTTGCGGTGGATGATGCACACCTTACAGGTGTGAATTTCCGATTTCACAAGAGTCTTCAATTTCGGGATCCTGAATTTCGTTCGAATGAGACGTACCATTAGCTGGTTGCCTCCATGGAGAGATATTTGATGCGTAAGCCAGAGTAAGAGGCGGAAAAAAACACAATTATAAGGATGTCGCTCATCATAGCTGAGGGATTCGGAAGCGCTTATACGTCCGCTAGCTCTGAGGATACCGTCTTTGTCTAAAATCGGATTTAAATTTAAAATTCCGCTCGATTTCGGAATTTGCTTTTTTATCCAGCAAGAAACGGTATTCTGTCGGATACTCCTTGCGCTGCATATATCTAATGAGGCGACTTTGTGCTTCGACAAGCTCATCATTACCTAACTCGCTTGGAAACTGGATGGCTCTCTTCGTACAGCGATGGATGAAACGGAGCAGATATGCTACAACGCGAAGAGCTTTCTGAAATTTGGAAAAACGTTCCAAAATATCAGCGTTGGACGACTGAACCAGGTTGCACTTCACAACGCGTTGCTCGATTGTGGTATCAAGGTCCCCTCTACTGGGAGTTGGCCGTTGATTTTCGGGACCGTGCCACCACAATGATGCGGATACGAGATCTTGTGGAGAAACACTTCGACTTGCCAAGTCAGCAGGATTCAATTCTGACTTCACATGTGACCAGTTTTGTGCTGACTCAGTAAGTTGGAGTATTTTTGCCACTCTATTGGCAACGAACGTAGTACACTTGCATGGAGATTTACTGAGCCAGGCCACAACTATAATGGAATCAGACCAATAGTACGTCGTGTACTGGCTAACGGGGAGTTGCGGAATCAGGGCAGCAGATAGTTCGGCAAGTAACACGGTACCACACAGTTCTAAGCGTGGCAAAGAGACTGTTTTTACCGGTGCTACTCTGGTTTTGGAGGTGAGCAGATGGATGGACACATGCCCGTTTATACTGATGCGGGCGTACAGCGCTGCACCATATACGCGCTGGGAAGCATCGTAAAATCTGTGAAACTGTACCCTTGCATCAGGTTGGAAATTAATCCATCTGGGGATGCGCACTTCTCTGATGTTGGGATAGTCAGTGAGAAATGCTTTACCAGCGTTGCATGAGCGCTTCTGGCAAAACATCATCCCAATCAAGCTCTTGAAGCCAGATTTCCTGCGTGAAAATCTTGGCTCGAACTATCACTGGAGCTAGCCATCCTGCGGGATGAAACAGTTTAGCGATCTGTGAAAGCACTTCACGCTTTGTACATAGCTGTTTGGACGGAATGCTAGAGGGCAGGAAAAAGAATTTATCGCAAGTAGCTTGCCATCGAATTCCGAGAGTCTTTGCGACACTGGCTTCTTCGATCTCCAAGAAATCTACTCGAAGAAGGTGGTCCTTTGGAATACCACGTAACAAGTTTTTATCGTTGGATGTCCACTTTCGAAGAGGAAAGCCAGCAGAATCAAACGCGCCACTGAACTCTTGGATGGCTGGAAACGCTTGCTTGGCTGTGTGGGCTCCAGCTAAAACATCATCAACATACATGGATCCTGAAAGAATGTCAGTGGCGAGAGGGAAACGCTCGTTGATATCTTCGGCCAATAGTTGTAGCACACGGATGGCTAGAAATGGGGCACAATTGACGCCAAAAGTGACTGTCTTGAGCTCGTAATCGCACAGTTGATCACTCTTATTTCGGAATATTATTATTATTCGGCGTGTGTCTTGGATCGACCAGTATTTGCCGATACATTTTTGTGATGTCGGCGTTGAAGATAGAAACGCCACTTTATGATCTGTAACGGCAAGTCGGATTGGAGGACTGGTCCTGTATGGAGAGTGTCGTTTAGACTTTTGCCATTGAGAGATGGACTGGAGGCGTTAAATACTACGCGAACTTTTGTGGTAGTGCTGTCTGGCTTGAAAATAGCGTGATGTGGCAAGTAATAATTTGCACAATCACTTGGAGGGACTTGTCGCATATGACCCAAGTCCAAATATTTTGGGATGACCGAATCGTATTGATCTTTTCAAGCGGTTCTCGTTTTTGAGAAACTCAGCTATTGCGATGGACCTGGAATATCCCAAGTCGATGTTATTTGTATTTTTGAAGGGTAGAGATACAATGTATCTACCGCTCACATCTCGACTTGTGGTCTTTATGAAATTGTTCTCACAAATAGAGTCGGATTCCTTTACCGGTTTTACCGGTATATCCTCCACCTCCCAAAATTTTGTGAGAAGAAGCTCGAGTTTCGGCTCGGAATGAACATTCAAATGTTCAAATTATTATAACTTTGGATGTATGTGTCAGATCGTGGAATGCAATACCCCGTTGAACTCATGGCAAAGGGATCTATCGAATGCCATCAAAAAATTGGCATGTAAAATTTTCAAAAAAATCTCGCTTATCGTTTATCTGTTTATCTCGAAAATCTAGCTTTTTTAATTGTAAAATAATAGTATACCATTCTATATCTGACGTCATTTAACAAAGTTATACACATTCTAAGTGATGAGCAGGTAAACAATATTGTTAGCAATGGGGAGAAATTTTTAATCATGTTAGACGCGTTCAATTCCTTATAACTTTGGATGTATGTGCCAGGTCGTGGAATGCTATACCTCATTGAACTCGTGGCAAAGAGATCTATCGGTTGCCATCAATAAATTGGTATTTCAACATTTTCAAAAAAAACACTTTTTATCTCAAAAATGGCTTAACTCGAAAATGCAATTTTTTTAATTGCAACTGATTCTGGTATTTTCCACTAGTCCCAAATGGTGTACCATTCTTAGATCTGACAACATTTGACGAAGTAATATACATTCTTTGAGAGAAACTTTAAATAAAATTTTCAAAATTTTCAAAAAAATCACTTTTTATGACAAAAAAGGCTTCCCTCGCTACCAATAGCATGTAAGTAAGCATAAGTATGTAATTAGACTTAGCGCTCTTCGTATTTGAATCGAATAAATCATTATCTAAAGATATATCTTATGGCACTGACGTGCCCGCGTATGTTTTATCCAAAACATACCACGTGGTAACCCCAGTCACTACATGGCGAGTGTAGAGATTCGAAGTGGTCCCGTTGATCGAAGTGGACCGGTTGATTTGTAGTGGTCCCGTTGATCGTTTAAAACGCGTGATGCAGATCTTTCAAAAGCTCTCACACGTATAAAATGGACCAGAACAGCAAACTCGCCCCTATTAGCAGAAAACCGTGTTATTAAAAAAAAAAAGAAAATAACTACAACACTACATAATATATAATATTATATAAAATATTATACTACAAGGAGATACCAAAGAGGATACTACAAGGAGACCAAACAAAATTTGGTTGATCATATACTGGCGCCACATACAGGCCGTGTTATGCCGAGAAGCTGTCCCCGTTAATCAAAAAAGATTGGCAGCTGCAGGGGAGCGGCAGCTACAAACAGCAAATATTGACGCAAAAAGGAGATACTCAAAATTAAGAAGGCCTGCCCTAACGACTGCGAGGGACCTCTATTTTCTCCACACTGTGAGTACACCTGGGCAGCTAGCACCGGTGCCTCATCAGCAATGTGACGACCAGTGCAGCCAGCACCGGTCCCGCCTGACGTACCAAGTCAGGCCAATGAGAAGACGACCAAAAGCGCTTCGTAGAGAGCAATTTTCCTTTAAAAAAAAAAAACCCATTGCACTGCGTTGCATAATTTTTTTTGTATAATATTAACTAAATTGTAAAATTGAGCGACTTTAAAGTTGCCCGATTAGCGTGTGGCCTGAAAACCATACAAAAAACTATGCAGGTAAAAATGTTTATTAAGATATATACTCTAATATATATATGAATTTGAAAATGAATATATGAATACATATAATACAATGTTCATCCCTCTGCTAAATTATAATAATAAAATAAAAACCGTAGTTTTGAATACACTGTCATATGTTACCGTAAAGGAAATAGTTGAAGACCATGCAATGTTGGGCGAATGTCCAATTATAATGGTAAAACTTAATAGATAAAGAGCTATGGAATGGAGTGAACTAGCTAGACAAATAAATAACTTTAAAGATAAATTTGAAAAATCCTATAAGTGTGTTAATAAGAACACACTTATAAGAGTAGAAACGCTAATTCACCACATAACCATATTAGTTGCAAACTATAATCATATAGTTCAACTTTTTATAAATAAAGAAGAAAGACTTACAGATCAGCTTAGGAACGAATGCCAAAAAATTATAAAATCACTTGGGATTAGATTAGTAAAAATTAGTGCAAGGCATAATATTAACATAGACATCCCAAAAGATTTAAAATTGATGGCAATTTTTGATTCTGAACAACTAGAAGACCTTAACGAATCTAAGCCAATACTAATTAGTGACACTGATATTGAAGCTGATACCGATATTGAGCCACTTGAATTAAAACCAAACTTAACGAACCAAGTAGCCTTAGATCGGGAATATATAAGACAAATATCGTCTACAATTCCCGAATTTGATGGTAAAAAACTATCACTGGCAAGGTTCCTAACGGCTTTAAGACTTGTAGAACGTACTAAAGGTACGCAAGAAGACTTGCCCGTAGAAGTCATAAAATCTAAAATCATTGGCCCAATTTTGTACAAAGTACAAAATGAAACTTCTATTATTGGTATTATAGCTAAATTAAATACCAATATCAAAGGCGAGTCCACTGACTTTATTAAAGCCAAATTGGTGAATATAAAGCAAAAAGGAAAATCGGCTTCCCAAAATACAGCTGAAATTGACAGTCTGCGTAAGCAACTTGAAGCATCCTATATTGACGATGGACTGGACTACGATAACGCCGAAAAGTTCGCAACCAAAGAAACAATATCAGCCATGACTTAAAATTGCGGATACGAGAAACATCGCATAATATTAGAAGCCGGCAATTTCAATAATTTCAATGATGCTATGGGTAAATATTTCCAATGCACCAACGGAATGACAGGAAGCCAAAGTACAATATAGTGACGTTGCATATAAAAGACATACTATGTTTCTTTAAACATGGTAAGAAAATTATAGCAAGAATTGATATTGGTGATTTATATATTAATGGAAATATTGATCTAGAACAACTATTTCCAAGGCTCGAAAAAGAATCCGGTATTTTAAAAATAAACCAAGTCAAAATGGCACCGTGGGAAAATATCTTTGAACACGTTTCAATAGATAATTTCAAATATTGAAATCTTTAAGAGTACCGCTACTCAACCCGGTGACCACAATAACAAAAGTTAAAGAAAAAGAAGCTATATTGTCTACATTACGACGACCCAATACAAGGAGGTCAAACAGGCATTACAAAAACCTTGGCCAAGGTCAAAAGCCATTATTACTGGAAAGGTATGACTCGTGATATAACACAGCATATCCAGAAATGTCAAAAAAGCCGGAAATCAAAAATGAAGAGAAGTAATAAGACCCCTTTAACAATTACTGAAACCCCAGTAAAAGCCTTTGACAGGGTTATAGTGGACACTATTGGTCCACTACCCAAGTCAGATAATGGAAACGAATACGCAGTCACATTAATTTACGACTTGACTAAATACCTAGTCGCGATTCCCATTCCAAATAAAAATTCTACTACAGTAGCTAAGGCAATATTTGAGGATTTTATTCTGAAGTACGGTCCAATGAAGACGTTCATTACGGACATGGGAACAGAATACAAAAATTCGATAATCCATGATTTGTGCAAGTATTTAAAAATTAATAATATAACATCAACTGCACATCATCACCAAACAGTTGGAACAGTCGAAAGAAGTCACAGAACTTTTAACGAATACATACGTTCATACATATCGGTTGATAAAACCAATGGGACATATGGATTCAATATTTCGTATACTGTTTCAATGGCATATGATTATTGTCCATAAAACTTGTCTTTGGTAAAACAAGTAATTACCCAAAAATTTTAGTAGCATAGATAACATAGACCTTATATATAATATAGATGATTATGCTAAGGAAAGTAAATATAGATTAGAAGGTGCATACAGAAGAGCAAGAAGTATGCTCGAAATAAATTAACAGGAAAATAAGGAAATTTACGATTTAAAAATTAATGACATTATCCATAGGAGATAAAGTTCTGTTAAGCTAGATTTTAAATACATAGGGCCCTATAGAGTAGAAAAATAGAAGACAGAGATAAAATAGTTATTTCAGGAAATAAGAATGAAAAACAAACGGTACATAAAGACAGATTGAAAATTTTTAATTCATAATAATAATAAAAAAAAAAAAAATGATTCAAAATTCAAATATACGTATATACGTATAAAAGAAAATATAAAAAAAAAATTAAATAAAAAAATTTTTTTATATTAATATTTTTCAAATACATACTAAATACAATATAATTATAAGATATTGTCAAGCATAAGTATGTAATTAGACTTAGAGCTCTTCGTTTTTGAATCGAATTAATCATTATCTAAAGACATCTCCTATGGCAGTTACGAGCCCGCGTATCCAAAACATACCACGTGGTAACCCCCAGTCACCACAGTATTTCAAAATTTTCAATAAAATCACTTTTTATGTGGCTTCCCTCGAAAATCAATTTTTTATAATTGAAACTGATTCTGGGATTTCGCACGAGTCCCAAATGGTATACCATTCTTAGATCTGACGACGTTTGACAGAGTTATACAGATTTTAGGTGATGTGCCTGTGATAAAAATTAATAGTAAGGGAGAGAAACTTTTAATCCAGTTAGACTCGATCAATTCATTATAACTTTGGATGTTTGTGTCAGCTCGTGGAATGCTACACCACTCTGGACTCGTACCAAAAAGATTGAATGCCATTAAAAAATTGGTTTGACAAAATTTTCAAAAATAGAACATTTTTTTCATAAAAATGGTTTTTCTAGAAAATCCAATTTATTTTCATTGCAATATGAAATACGCGGCTTAACACGCAATGCACAGCACAAGGAAAAATGACTCCTTGTCTCTCAGTGCATATGCATGTGTATATATGTGTGTGTAAGAAAGAGAGAGAGAGAGCGAGAGTGAGTACACACACTGAGTGTGTATGCGCCATATGACACCGCCTTAATTCATTAATTACGCACTGGCATTTTTATTTTCATTGCATACTTTTACACAATTTATTATTACAATGCGAGCCAGTTGAAATACAAATTGCCTTTTTTTGCAGATATTCACATATTCACATGCATTTGTGTGTGAGTTATTGACAGAGACACACATTTGGAATTGTGGTGAACGGGACAAGATGCAAATGAAACGTGTGCCTCGTCCTCAGCTGCTGCTTATTTGCATAGTTACCGCAGCTTCATCTGTTTGCCGCTGGCCTTCTATTCAATTGGTAATTGGAACAAAAGGATATCACAATTTCAGCATTCAGCTTGATCTGCTTGCAATAAGCCAAAAAAAAACGAGAGTTTCAGTTGTCTGGTGGAAAGAAAAGCCAATTTGTTAAGAAGATTCAGTTCAGGAATAAATTCTGGATATATTCAAGTCAACTTGGGATAGATTAGATATAAAAAGTGGGCTTCAAACAGGAAACTCATGTGTGATTTTTAGGACATAGCCAGGATAAGAATTCAAAAAGGGAATTATAGTTGTTTTCCCGCTTTTCTTTGTGGTTTATAAAAATGATAAATTTTGATGGAAGAAAACCAAATTTGAAACTAGGCACTTATCTCTCTCTCTGCTATTTCATTATAATGGAAATTTATATTGAAGGATTCTTTATAGCTCGCAGTAATATGCAGCTAAACACAAAAATCTTTATTTAATTTAAACTCTTATTTTAGTTATTTTTATTATGAGACAGTAGATTTCTCAGTGTTGTTTTCTTCCTATTTCAAAGAGAAATATGTGTACTTATAAAGGATATTCCTTTATTTGCTTATTTTTGGGGTTTTTGTTGCATTTACTATTATTATTGTTGTCGTTGTTGTTGTTGCTGTTGCTGTTGCATGTATGGTCGAATTTTCCCCAACGAATCTGACGCACTTATCGCAAATTACTTTGGCAGTTGCAACTGCGCTGCTTTTGTATATAAATTAAACAATTTACTCATACATGAGCAAGCATGCGTACACTGCCAGGCACTTGGGGCCTTAAATTATATACAGAAATGTATGTATATATATATGTATGTATATATATATATATAGTAACATATATTACCCAGGAATCATATATCCTCTTACATAAGGATACGAAACAATACCTAAACAACACATAAATAATATAACACTTAAGATCCAATTTTACCTAAACACCGTGATTTAAAAACAAGTATCATATGTCACCCACGTACCAGGAATCAAATATCCTCGTAGATAAGGATACGAAACAAGACCTAAGCAACACATAAATAATATAACACTTAAGACCCAATTCTACCTAAAAACCGAAATTGAATCGCCAAGCATATGGTAACCAGTGCACCGCACTTGAGAATAATGTAAAACAGAACTAATTCAATTCAGCACTCATTTGGGGTGCCAAGCCAGGAAAATATATTTTTTACTTTCAGTCTTAAACTGAACTCCGGAAAATAAAGTCATACATCGAATTCGTGTCGTGTTTTTATTCTGTCACATTTCAGTGTCTGCTTGAGTCTATAATCATAGACCGGCAGTTAGTTCGACTCGTGTAAAATAATAATTATTTTACAAAGTAAATTTATTTTAGTGGCGCAGCCGGTAGGATATCATTAAATTATTGATGCGATAGCTTGACTATTTAATTCTCTAATTTTTGGTATCCGCCAAAGAACTTTGCTGTAACAACCCGCGACGGTGAACATTACGTTTAGTTTAAATTTAAACCTCGACAACAACGTGAAACCGTGAAACGCTTTTGTTAAAAAAAAAAGGCATAGACGCTCAAGAATTCGTTGGAAAAATAAATCCAAGTTGATTGGTTATTCCTCAAAAAACGAAACAGCTTGAGTGCGAAAAAACAATAATTTTTAAATAAAATAAGTGAATGTGTAAAAAAAAAATAAAAATAAATTACATATAAAATATAATACTATAACCGTACTAATACTCCATTTCAACCAAATTTCAACCCTAATAATATACAAGCAAACTTTCCAGAGCCATATCGTCACCCGGTACCTAACAATCTTTACCAACACTATCATCCTCATTTTAATAATATGACTCGCCCAATTCCACCAATACCATACATGCCCAGACCCAACGTACATTTTTCAACACCAAAACGCCTTTGACTCAAATCGCTTTGGTCAACACCAAACTCAACAACATAACTCAAATCCGTTTACAAATAACAATCCAACCAAACGCATGAGACCAGCTGACAGCGGACAGGCAAAAATGAGTGTTGAAGAAACGCGTCATCAGGAAGAAGAAATATATTCACATTATGAACCTTATAATTACTATTACGACCAAAATTGTTATTACTATCCGGAATATTATCCACAGCTTAATAGCCAACAATATTCAAATGATCAATATCCACAATTCCCGATAGCAGAAGAAGAAAGTAAAGAAGACATAAAATTTTCCGAACACGATTTCGACAATAAATACTTGAAAGGTAAAGAGAATCACGTAGCTGATGCCCTATCCCGAGTAAAACTAGAACATAGTTACTTGGCTGAGCAAACGCAACACAGTGCCGATGAAGACAGCAACAGTTTAATTACCATTACTGAAAAACCAGTTAACACATTCAATAGACAAATAATATTTTCCAAAGGTCTACCAAGCATCAAACACGAAACTTATTTTAAAAAACAAATAACACATATTTCTTATGATGAAATGACAAAAGAAAAAGGCGAACATTGCCTTGATAAATTTGTAATAGACATTTACTCTTTTGAAGGCAATAATTATTTGAGTTGTATAGATATTTACTCAAAATTCGCTATCCTCGAACAAATAAAAACGAAAGATTGGATAGAATGTAAAAACGCTCTTATGCGAATATTTAATGCTTTGGGGAAACCCAGACTATTGAAAGCAGACATAGATGGAGCATTCTCGAGCCTAGCCCTCAAAAAAATGGCTCTTGAGCGAAGATATTGAATTGCAACTTAAAACATCAAAAACAGGTATAGCAGACGTAGAAAGGTTACACAAAACCATAAATGAAAAAATTAGAATTATAAAAAAATCTGACGATAATGAACTCAAACTAAGCAAAATCGAAACAATACTTTATATATACTCCTGCTCACATATTTCTTTATGCCGGACAACCAACCCTAGATACGCAACAAATCAAGGAAAGAAAAATCAACAAATTAAATAATAATAGACAAGATTATGAAATTGATACGAAATACAGAAAGGACCCGCTTCAGAAAGGTAAATTAGAAGATCCATTTAAATCAAACAATATTCTAGAACAAATTGATCCTGACCATTACAAAATTACTAATAGAAATAGAGAAACACACTACTATAAATCACAGTTCAAGAAAAAAAAAAGAAAATGAATCACATCAAAATGATCTAGAAACAGTTGCTCAAAATTCAATCCACGAACTGAATGTTAGTAAATGATAGATTAGAAAAAATCAAACAATACGAAAACAACCGCAATAGCATTGACACACTCACATACGAACTCATGAAATTCATTGAATTTATAGAAGACATAGAAATGGGTATGCAACTCTCTCTTCTCGGACTGTTTAATCCAAAGCTATTAAATTATGATAAATTAGAAAACATTAATAACCAAAATATACTACTAATCAACACATCCACTTGGATTAATCACAAAGATAATCAAATAATAATTATATCTCATATACCTATTGCACACGAATTAAAACAATCTATTAAAATCATCCCTTATCACAACGGTTACCAATTAGGTTATACTGAAACTAAATCCTATTTTGAAAATGAAAATAAAATCTATAATGAAGATAATGAATAAGTACAGGATAATTGTATTAAAGATATAATTAAGAGCCAAAAACCAATCTGTAATTTCATCTCAATAAATACTAAAGAAACAATTAAATATAAAGAACCAAATATAATTTTAACCTGGAACTTAACCGAAACCAATGTTATACAAAACTGTAAAAAATGAAATAATGAATTAAAAATCAAAATAAAATCATAAGAATAACTCAATGTAAATTTGAAATCGGAAACATTATCTTAAGCGAAAATTACTTACAACCAGAAATAGACCTAACACCATTATATCCACCATTAGTTACCAAAATCAAAATTGTAGAACACAATGACATTGTTAATTGATATCACAAAATAATCTCACACTTTACTCAATTATAGCAATTATAATTATTATATCCATTATACTATTCTTGTATTCCTAATATGTAATCAAAAACCCATTTATGTTGATATATTCAAAAACGAAAAAGCAAAGAAATGTAAATCACAATCCAACATAAGCTAAATTAGAAGTAGCACAAAATCCATTACGCACATTGTACCCAATAATCTCAGCCTAAACATAGGCTTCCTTTTTAAGGGAGGGAAGTAACATATGTTACCCAGGAATCATATATCCTCTTACATAAGGATACGAAACAATACCTAAACAACACATAAATAATATAACACTTAAGATCCGATTTTACCTAAACACCGAGATTTAAAAACAAGTAACATATGTTACCCACATACCAGGAATCAAATATCCTCGTAGATAAGGATAGGAAACAAGACCTAAGCAACACATAAATAATATAACACTTAAGACCCAATTCTACCTAAAAACCGAAATTGAATCGCCAAACATATGGTAACCAGTGCACAGCACTTGAGAATAATGTAAAACAAAACAAATTCAATTCAGCACTCATTTGGGGTGCCAAGCCAGGAAAATATATTTTTTACTTTCAGTCTTAAACTGAACTCCGGAAAATAAAGTCATACATCGAATTTGTGTCGTGTTTTTATTCTTTCACATTTCAGTGTCTGCTTGAGTCTATATAATCATAGACCAGCAGTTAGTTCGACTCGTGTAAAATAATAATTATTTTACAAAGTAAATTTATTTTACTATATATATAAATATAAGTAGGAGTATGGGAGGAAAAGCTACTGCTGCTTCTGCTGCTGCTTTTATGGCTGCAGGCAAATGAATTGAATTTGTAGATACTTGTACCTCTGAGAACCCAAAATGAGACGTCAGTGGCCATGCAGCGACAAAAACAGCAGCTACAACAAAATGTATACACCCAACATGGGGCGTATGTGTAATATTCCTTTGGCGCATATGTCCAAGCGAGTTGCTGGACAACAAAACTTGAACAACAAACTAACCAAGCAATTCAAATGTCCGAGCATAACAACAACAAACAACTGCAGAAGCAGAGGAGAGTGACAAATTTCTAAGCAAAGCGCTTTCAGGCGCTGCAATTGTCAATTAGCCGCTTGTTTCGGGCGTCTTCAATACCCCTTTTAATGGCCCAGTCGAATCAGAAGTTATTGTTGCAACTGCTTGCATAAGAGCTGCTATATCTGGCAGCGCGACATTGCCTATTGATGCCAGACGACAGCGGCCATGGCAGGTCAATTCGAATAACAATAATTTCTTCCGGTTGAATGCCAGCAAACGACGATGCACACAGATAGACAGACAGACTGTCAGAGAGGAGGTCCATTGGTAGCAGCGGGACAGAGAAGGACGATAGGCGACTACATTTGCATACCGGATGCACATAAGTATACAAGGATTGAGAGGATGTGCAAATATTTATTATAAAATTTATGTAAAATTGTTCTCAAATATCTCGAATTTTCTTTAATTTTAAAGTGTTGGATTAAAACTGACTTAAGACTTGCAGTCAGCAGGTTTCCACTTCGTTTTCTTTCAGTTATTAAAACCCAGTAAAAAACAGATTTCTTTCTTCCTTTTTGTTGTCCTTCGGCTAGACTTGTTGGTTTAGGCAATGGCTCAGTGCTAAGCAAATTCGACTAGTTGCTGAGATCTATAAAACCCCGTCCATTTTCAGGCTTTAATTATGAATTAGAGTTAAGGCAGCTGGATGAATAATTATATCTATCTGACACCAAAGAGAAGAAGCTAAGCCTAGCTTTAAAATGAAGCGACAGAAAGAAGAGCGGTCAATTTAGCTGGCCTTTTATTTTGCATATAGAATTGCATGATTTATAAGGTTTCATGATAATTTTATAAACCAGGCTAAAAAAAAGGATATTAATATATTAAATTAATAGATGTAGCTTTTAATTTAGAACAGCAAATAATGTTTTCAAATAATTTTTCATTGAGTAATTTGTCAGCTGGATAGTCGGACACTTTTTCTATGCCCAACTCATATATCATCAGGATATCATATACTATCACCTGTATAGCAGCATTCTGGCTGGCCATTAATAAAAATAATTATATTTTTGCAGAGTATCATAAATTAGGTTTAATAAATAGGGAACCGCACTGAAAAGCAAAGAGCAAAAAGCAAAACCCATTATTAATAATGCTCTATTGTATGGCCAATTAAAGTGCCGACCAAAACTGCATTTTATCTTGTCATAATGTTTATACAATCACATATATATATTTTTATAAAATATATAATATATAATATATAATATATGTATGTAATGTAATGTAAGTAATGAATGTTTATTTAACAATAAGGCATTGGATGAATTTTTAAAATATGGCCGCCCTGGTGCGTTGTAACGTGTTGAAAACTGTGAGGGACAAATCACCAGCAGCTCTGCCTCTACCTCTACCTGTAGATGAATTGATACCTCTCTGAATTGTTGGCTAACAAAAATGCTTCGGCCATCAGGTTTGGGTTAATGCAGCTGCATTGCTGTGTAGATGGACTGCAATCAGCGCTTTGTGCATGTCAAAATTCTGTTAGCCGGCAACAGGACAATAGAGAAAGAAAAAAAAAAAATTAAACAATATTGAATGCATGAAACAAGTAAAGTTCAGCTTAATAGAGTTCAGCAGCAGCTGGTCAAATTAAAATAGAGCCAATCCGTCATGGGCTGAAATAACAAGTCTAGCCCTGTGCCCGGAATTATATAAGAATAACATTCAACTATTTAGCCAATGGGCATATCAGACAACTGTCTTAACAGCTGCTCCTGCCCCTATTCCTTATTATGGTTAGAAGGGACAAAGAGTCTGATAATCCTGTATTTAGTAGGCAAAGAAAAGTCATGCCTTTGAGTTCTGAGTTCTACCAAAAAGTGTCAGCTAATAATGCAAACAACTCTCAAACAACTCTTGTACAGAGGTATTTTTGTGTGAGTCTGTTGCGATTGAGTTTAATTGCGTCATGCATAAATAACGTTATTTTCGCGTTTGCTTCTTTGGCCAAATCCAAGCACAAAAATCGTTGTTAAAAATGCAAAAAAGCAATGCATATTTTTTATAAACACTCGCATTGAATGACCATGAATTACATAAAAAGCAGTAAATACCGAAGTCAAAATGCGTTGCCCCAACGCGTTGCTGTTGCTGCTGTTGTTGCTGGGAGCAACTGCAAAGCATACAGCATAACCCGTTGCCCAAGTTGTCCTTGCGGAAAGAGAAATATAAAAAAATAAATGCAAATATGCTACTATGTGGCAGCAGCACAGCAGCAGCAGCTATAATCCTGAACCGAGGACCGCCCCGAAAATGCACAATGCTGCGTACATCCGTGTACGAAAATAAATAAAAACATGCAAATATTTCTACAACATTTAAACAGCCTCTGTGCTCTCTGCTCTAGGCCTGGCAACAACTCTAGAAGTCTTCGTTTGCCAACCAATCCACAGCAATTTTCATACAAAAATATTTTTATTTCTACTGTTGGGCGTCTTGCAATGGCTCTGGCTATGGCTGGGGGCTCTGGTTTCTGGCTCCTGGGTTAGGCCTGATCCTGTTGATGAATGTCCGTTTGTTCGTTAGTCCGCCTTCACAGACTGTTAAAGCGATTTACTCGCTGCATTCGGGGTGAGAGGCGGCACGAGGCAGGCAGGCGATTGGGCGGGGCTTGGCAGTTACTTTACACATTACTTTTGCTGTTGCACACAAACACACACATACACAGACACACTCGCACATACATTTTGCACACTTGCTTATGCGCTAGAAATTATTTGCATACTTTACGGAAATTAACCGCATTTCCAACTAACTTTTTTTTTAGCAATATTTATCTTACCTGCAGGCTGACAAATGTTTATTTGTTTACAAGGAATTATTTTATTTATTTGGTCATTTGATAAATTTTATTTATTTTGATGACTCTAATGAAGTGCTTGAAATATTCACATGAAATATTAATTTAAATTTATTCTCTTTAAAGAAAAATCTCTTTATTTACATTAAAAACTTTATAAACTTTCTAAGGATTGAATTAAATATATAAGATTCTCTACTCCATCGTCTAATTTTCAAGCTATAATAATAGGATTCCGATTCAAGCAAAAAAATAAGTTATGGAAAGGATTAATATAATTTTAATTCTAAATAAATCATATTGATTAATCATTAATTTTAATTAATATTTTAATTAATTTCTACATAGAAGAAATGTATAAAATTGAAAAGTATACCATACTTTTAGTATAGGAGAATAGGAATATAAATAGTTTTGAAATAAATAAATTACTCTTTTTTGTCAGAGTAGAGTATTCGGTGGTCATTATAGCAATGCCGCAGTTTGGATCTTGTTATTTGTGCGGTTTTGCAGTTGCCTTCTTGGCGTTCCTTTGGCCATGATACTTGCCTGATGACAATTGCGTGCAGGTTGCAAGACGTGGAGTGGGCTGCGTTGGGTGGTCCAAACTCCAGCATATTTCTTTGTGACATTTTTCTTGCGCATTAGTAATTAACTTGGAGTATTTATAATTTATTTTGACTTTAACTTATTTGTAAAATTCAGAATATATTAAGGGAAGAGAGGAGAGGAAGCCATAGCAAGGAAACATCATTAACAAAACTTGGCTTGGATTTTTGTAATGCGTTTTTTTTTTTTTGGTTGTTAGACGTAAACAAATGTGTTGAATATTTAATCCAAATTGCATATTAGTCGGCTGCCTGACGACGCGAATTGTTAAAAGAGTCACGCATGGGGTTCAAGTGCTTCAGGTTGCTCTGATTTCTGCTGCAATTGTTTCAGTTCCTCGAGTATTATTTCTAGAATTGCTTCAGTTAATTTTCTTGCATTGACATTTATTTAAAAACTTCGGTCTTGACTGGGCTTAAAATGTAAATTTCAACTAGTTTTGCCCACTGTACACGCCGCCGCCCCAAGCCTTTTGGGTTGGTTGAGGCACGTACCAAATATAATCTCATTTCCGCTGCTCCACTGCCCCAGCGCTGCTCCAGGGCTGAGCAAGCGAGAGAGAATCAAATGCAAATCGAGTCAAGGTGCAAAATGAAATGAAAGCCAAGAATAGGGCAAAGAAAAAGGTTTAAAAACTGGACACACACACACACACGCACACACGCACACACGCACACAAGCACACAATGAGTGAAAGGTTGTAAAATACTTGTGGCTTGGATTTGATGTGGTATTTTTTTTGAGGCGTTCGAGCATTTCCCCAAAACAATTTCCGTCAATGAAAAAGACACCTGTCTGCTACGGAAAAGCAATTTTCTGGCTATACTCTTAACACTCTGTAATATTGTATTACAGCGCAGTAAAGCTGCGTTCCCGCATAAAGCTTATGAGCGAGCTTGCGCAAGCTGTAGCTTAGCTGAATATCGCGAGCAAAGCGATGCAAGACTGAGGAGCTGCTTCACATTGGGCTGACGGGATGTCACCACGTTAAATAATAAAAATTATTTAAGACTTGTGAAAGTGGGTTAAAAATATTAATAATATTATTAAAATTTGTCCAAAAATAAAAAAAAAACAATTATAATATAAATAATATTATTTTTCGCCCACGTGCAACATGGACTCCATTATCAAACCTGGATGCAACCAGCTCTTAGGAGAGAAATTCCTAATACACCCTGAAGATTCGATAAGGTACCGAAAAACATAAAAATTTTAATTTTTGATACTTATAGAAAACTTCTATAAATGGTATCTTAACCTAACCACCCTCCACTTAGGTGCAGCAAAATTTTGCCGTAAATCTAATATTTGGAGGTAGGTACATTTTTACGGCCACCACCGTAGAATCCCACATGGACCAATTGTGCTGCTGGCACACAGTTATTCAGCCAAGACAGTCTCTGCCGCCGCTGTAGATCGGTGTGCAGCGCCGCCCAAATAATTCGTCGCCCCTTCTGCATATTGAATTGTACTGCAGTTTCACCTGGAGCCCCAGCAATTAAATTAAATAAAAAAAAGGAAAAAGAAAACGAAAAACAGCAAACAAAATCAGGAACATGTGTGTACAGTGTATAAAAAAAATTTGATAATAATTAAAAAAAAAAAAAAAATAGGGAAGAAAATTAGGTAAAAGAAAAATTAAAAAAAACATGTGGTCATCTTAAAATAGGGAAGAAAATAAAGAAGAAGATAAGAAAATAAATAAATAATATTTATGACAAAAAATAGATAAAACATTAAAAAAAAAAAGGAACACTGTTAGGAAAAAGAATTATATATATATATTATTTTACACAAGTCGAATTAACTGCCGGTCTATGATTATAGACTCAAGTAGACACTGAAATATGAAAGAATAAAAACACGACACGAATTCGATTTATGACTTTATTTTCCGGAGTTCAGTTTAAGACTAAAGTAAAAATATATTTTCTTGGCTTGGCACCCCAAATGTCTGCTGAATTGAATTTGTTTTGTTTTACATTATTCTTAAGTGCGGTCCGCTGCTGACCATACGCTTGGCGGTTCAATTTCGGTTTTTAAGTAGAATTGGGTCTTAAGTGTTATATTATTTATGTGTTGTTTATGTATTGTTTCGTATCCTTATGTCCGAGGATATTTGATTCCTGATATGTGAGTAACATATGTTTCTATATATATATAACAGATATATATCTGTTTAGATATTTATATTTTTCAAATTTTTCTGAGTTATAATGAGAATAAATTAAATTAAATTTAACAACATTATCCATATGCATATCCCAAAAATATCCCACATGATAAAAATTTAATATTAATAAAAAAAACACACAACACATCAAAAAAAAAATCATATAAATCTCAACATGAAACAAAACAAACAGCATGATCACGTACGCCGTTGCAAGGCCTTTTATCGATTGCTTTTCGGATAAATGTATGTAAGTCACACTTTTTCTTTCACTTTATTCTTTTAGCAATGGAAAAAAAAATTATTCAATTTTTGTTAACCGCTTTCTCAGGTACACTGAAAAAATTTTTATTAAATCTTTATTAAAATATTGAGAATCTACAAAAGCGAACAAAATTATATTAAAAATAAATACGCAAAAAAATATAATACAAACGAAAAAAATATAGAGTATAGAATATGATAGGCTAGTTTTCTATGCACGATTACAACCCCTGCCATAAAAATATGTCTACATTATTATGTTATTAGTTAGATAGGAAATTTTATTTCTTTAATTTTTTCTAATTATTTAAGTAAGAAAACAAATTAATTTAAATTAATTAAACTTTTTTATTTAAAGAAAAAAAGTTAAATGCATTCAAATTAATTATAAGGAAATACGGATATATGTAATAGTTAGATTTTGATTTATTATAAATAATAATAGACTAAAAGAAAACAGACATAGATACATAATAATATAAATGTTTAGGGAATCTCTATAAAAATAATCGCATATGAGATTCATGGTTGTGTGGGTAAAGACCGCGAGGATCGAATACTAGCTAAGATCCTCCAAATAAATTTTTTTGTGAATGTTAAATAAGTGTCTGACTCCTGAACGAGTGCAACTACATTTAAATACATTTTGCTGCATCAATTTTTTGTTAATACTAGCGCTGGTTTGCTACATAAGTTTTTGGTGACCAACGTGAGGCAAGGTTACACCTATTTTCTAAGAGAGACCATGCATATCGAGTTGTCGCCTGCCGACTGTCGGCTGCGCAATACAAAACAATTTGCTGGCATTGCTCTGCTCTGCTCTGTCTCTCCGTCTGTCAGTTAGTCAGTCTATTAAATACACATTAAGCAATTGCATGTAAAATGCAGTGCAATACTCGTTACTTTTCCCGTCTGATATTAAGAATAGCTGGGTTAGAGGTGAATCTACAGCAGCAGCAGCCAGATGGCAATTTAAGGCCAACAGCCAACAGGCAGCAGGCAACAGCCATCAGGCCAGAGCTCTGATCCTGGCACGCACTTGGCATTGCTGGCTCAGCAGGAGCTGAATGACTGCAAATTTGCTTAGCTGCCAAACAAACTTCGATTGCAGCGAGTGTGTGAGACTTTTACAAATTGTTTTCAAATGAAATTCAAGGGCCACTAAGGAGCACTGGCTGCATTTAAATGCTTGTTTATGACTTTTAGCCGAAGTACTCCACACTTAGTCACGTATACGCTTGATGTTGTTACCAACTTTATTTGTTAAGTCCTTAATCAGTTCTTTCTCAATGCTTCTACAAATTCCAGATAGAAAAAAAAGATTACATATTAAAAATTTCTCGATTTTAATTTTCGGTTGCACTTCACTTCAATAAAACTGAATTTGAACCCTAAGTTAAGACGCATATTTCGAAATACACGAAAACAGGAACACTCAACAAAGAGGCTCTGCCCGATGCTTTCGATTCCGAGTTTTTGTGCGAAATTGGGTGAATTTTTTTCGAATTTACGTTGCGCGGTTGCAACAAAAATTATGTAATTTATTTTGGATAAAAGAAGTTGGGATTTGAATTGAGCCACGGCCAGAGGATACAGTGGGAGCAATGATTAAAACTCATTGGAATTGAATCCTTGGCCGGAGACAGAATAAACTACAGAATGTACGTTGCTGTGTGTTATGTGCACTTGTGTGTGTGTGTTTGTGTGTGTGTATGTATAGATGTTGCTGTTGTTGTTGTTGGATTTCCTTTTGCTGCTGTTGTTGTTGTTGCTGTTAATGCTGTAGCTGTTGACTTACAACTCATCCTTCTTGGGCGCTGCCTCCTCCTCTTCGCTCTCCTCGGCAGACTTAGCATCGGCAACCTCACCGTTGGCAACTAGGAACTTAACAAAGTCATCCAAAGTCCTGTCTAGATTGTAATCGATAACTTTGTTGTCTTCCTTGCGGATATATGTGATGGTTGGGTATGATGAGATCTTGATGTTCTCCAACTCGTTGGCAGTGGAGTCCATCTTGGCAATGACAATATCGGCATTATCCTTGTACTTCTCGGCCAGCTGATCGTAGATGGGAGCCAGCTGTTTGCAGTGTCCGCACCATGGAGCGTAGAACTCAACCAGAACAGATTTGCTCTTGTCTAGGGCAACAGTCTCGAAATTGTTAGAGACGAGCACCTTAACGGGCTGTTTGTCCCAATCCTCGGGCAGCTCCTGCGACAACAGATGTTGCTTCAGTTTTCCATCGAGGAACTTGTTCACGAATGCTTCAATGGTCTCGGCAGACAGATCACTCGACTCTGGCTTGTATTTAGCCATATCCTCTTCCAGCTTGATCAGACGATTAGTGGGTACTTCCTCCTTGTTCATGCCAAAGAACTCAAAGATGCGTGTATGATCTTCCTCATCGGATGAGATGGTGACGAACAGAATATCCTCACGGTACTTCTTGTCAATATCCTTTAGGGGATCAACATGAGCCTCGATTTGGCCAGCCTCCTTGGATACGAAGAACAACAAATGGGATTTGATAGAACCACCGAAGATCTTGGCTGCCGACTCATGGTTAAAGTCCACAATCAAAGGCAGAGATTGCACCTGAGCGAATTTCTTAATGTTCTCCTCGTTCAGATCACCCTCGAACACGGATTTCTTATCATCGAAAGGCTTGAACAGAACGACACCATTGTCCTTAGCCTCATATTTGGCAATAACGTCGGCATTGCTGCTAACACCAAAGACAAAGGAGTCCAAAGCGTTGGCGGCCTTGGTGAAGACCTTAGCTTCCTGGGAATCAACATCCTTGAAGAAACCAATGATGGTAATCTCATTGTCCTTCAGGAACTGTTCAGTCTCATCAACGCTTGTCAAGTCCTTAGCTGGTGGACTAGTCTTCTTGGTCACCTAGGAAATAATATCAGCGGCCTGACGACCACCACTGTATTCTACAGGAGATCCACTGGGGAAGAATTTCGGTGTGACCTTAGCGACTCCTTCTCGGCCAGCTGTGGGGCGGCCTTGGCATACTCGGGAGCCAGAGCCTTGCAATGTCCACACCATGGAGCATAG
Organism: Drosophila repletoides; assembly: GCA_018150835.1. NCBI lineage: Eukaryota > Metazoa > Arthropoda > Insecta > Diptera > Drosophilidae > Drosophila > Drosophila repletoides. The sequence goes on from JAECWQ010000228.1 coordinate 1,267,088, forward strand.
AATTCAACGAGCACAAATTCCTTGTCGGCAATAACTTGTTTGAAGTTATCCACTGTCGCCACAATGACGCCTTCCTCCAATTTAATATCAGCGGCCGCCACGTAGGACGCCACAGCGAGTAGAGCACAGATTAGGAATTTCATCGCGGGGCACTTATTCAATATATAAATATATATAGTAACATATGTTACCCAGGAATCAAATATCCTCGTACATAAGGATACGAAACAATACCTAAACAACACATAAATAATATAACACTTAAGATCCGATTTTACCTAAATACCGAGATTTAAAAACAAGTAACATATGTTACCCACATACCAGGAATCAAATATCCTCGTAGATAAGGATACGAAACAAGACCTAAGCAACACATAAATAATATAGTTCTTAAGACCCAATTCTACCTAAAAACCGAAGTTGAATCGCCAAACATATGGTAACCAGTGCACCGCACTTGAGAATAATGTAAAACAGAACAAATTCAATTCAGCACTCATTTGGGGTGCCAAGCCAGGAAAATATATTTTTACTTTCAGTCTTAAACTGAACTCCGGAAAATAAAGTCATACATCGAATTCGTGTCGTGTTTTTATTCTTTCACATTTCAGTGTCTGCTTGAGTCTATAATCATAGACCGGTAGTTAATTCGACTCGTGTAAAATAATAATTATTTTACAAAGTAAATTTATTTTACTGACGCAGCCAGTAGGATATCATTAAATTATAGATGCGATAGCTTGACTATATAATTTCTAATTTTTGGTATCCGCCAAAGAACTTTGCTGTAACAACTCGCGACTGTGAACATTACGTTTAGTTTAAATTTAAACCTCGACAACAACGTGAAACCGTAAAACGCTATTGTTAAAAAAAAAAAAAAAAATATAGACTCTCACGAATTTTTTGGAAAAATAAATCCAAGTTGATTGGTTATTCCACAAAAAACGAAACAGCTTGAGTGCGAAAAAACAATAATTTTTAAATAAAATAAAAGAAACAAACACAACAATGGAAATACCACAAATGGTTATACCAGCAGCAGCACCCTCTCCGACAATGGGATGGCACAAGTGGAACGCCAGATTCATGATGTCGAAACTTTCCGAGGTGATCCCAACACACTATACCCCTTCATAAGCCGGATCGACTTCATATTAACACTATGCCCTACCAATGACGTCCGTCAACAGTGTATAATTTTGGGCAACATCAGTGGAGAAGTTATGCGCACTATAGACGTATACAACTTAACAACCTGGCCGGAACTTAAACGGAGACTCATCTTATATTTTAAACCACAAATACCAAACCATCAACTACTAGAAGACTTTCGCAATACCCAATTCAAAGGAAACATTTGAAGCTTTTTGGAAGAAGCCGAGATGAAACGTCAACTATTGACAAGTAAGTTAGCATTAGAAAACAATGCAGCAGAGTCAACTCTTTTTAATCAATTAATTAACACTAGTATTGAAGCATTAATTCAAAAATTGCTTACAAATATTTATTTAAGAATTGTTAATTGTAATATACCAGATTTAAGATCACTTATAAATGCACTACAAGAAAAGGGTTTATATGAAGACCCCGATCAAAAAGGTCAACCAAAATTAGTTAATTATGATAAACAGAATAAATCCCGTCTTGATAACCGAACACAATACTATAACCGTACTAATACTCCATTTCAACCAAATTTCAACCCTAATAATATACAAGCAAACTTTCCAGAGCCATATCGTCACCCGATACCTAACAATCTTTACCAATACTATCATCCTAATTTTAATAATATGACTCGCCCAATTCCACCAATACCATACATGCCCAGACCCAACGTACATTTTCAACGCCAAAACGCCTTTGACTCAAATCGCTTTGGTCAACACCAAACTTACAAATAACAATCCAACCAAACGCATGAGACCAGCTGACAGCGGACAGGCAAAAATGAGTGTTGAAGAAACGCGTCATCAGGAAGAAGAAATATATTCACATTATGAACCTTATAATTACTATTACGACCAAAATTGTTATTACTATCCGGAATATTATCCACAGTTTAATAGCCAACAATATTCAAATGATCAATATCCACAATTCCCGATAGCAGAAGAAGAAGAAGAAGAAGAAGAACAAAGTAAAGAAGACATAAAATTTTACGACTATGATTTCGACAATAAATACATTAAAGGTAAAGAGAATCACGTAGCTGATGCCCTATCCCGAGTAAAACTAGAACATTCTTACTGCGGTGAGCAAACGCAACACAGTGCCGATGAAGACAGCAACAGTTTAATTACCATTACTGAAAAACCAGTTAACACATTCAATGGAAAATAATATTTTCCAAAGGTCTACCAAGCATCAAACACGAAACTTATTTTAAAAAACAAATAACACATATTTCTTATGATGAAATGACAAAAGAAAAGGCGAACATTGCCTTGATAAATTTGTAATAGACATTTACTCTTTTGAAGGCAATAATTATTTGAGTTGTATAGATATTTACTCAAAATTCGCTATCCTCGAACAAATAAAAACGAAAGATTGGATAGAATGTAAAAACGCTCTTATGCGAATATTTAATGCTTTGGGGAAACCCAGACTATTGAAAGCAGAAAGAGATGGAGCATTCTCGAGCCTAGCCCTCAAAAAATGGCTCTTGAGCGAAGATATTGAATTGCAACTTAATACATCAAAAACAGGTATAGCAGACGTAGAAAGGTTACACAAAACCATAAATGAAAAAATTAGAATTATAAAAAAATCTGACGTTAATGAACTCAAACTAAGCAAAATAGAAACAATACTTTATATATACAATCATAAAACCAAACATGACACTACTGGAAAGACTCCTGCTCACATATTTCTTTATGCCGGACAACCAACCCTAGATACGCAACAAATCAAGGAAAGAAAAATCAACAAATTAAATAATAATAGACAAGATTATGAAATTGATACGAAATACAGAAAGGACCCGCTTCAGAAAGGTAAATTAGAAGATCCATTTAAATCAAACAATATTCTAGAACAAATTGATCCTGACCATTACAAAATTACTAATAGAAATAGAGAAACACACTACTATAAATCACAGTTCAAGAAAAAAAAAAAGAAAATGAATCACATCAAAATGATCTAGAAACAGTTGCTCAAAATTCAATTAAAATCCATGAACTAAATGACGTAATACAGTTAGATTATACTGAAACTAAAACTTATTTTGAAAATGAAAATAAAATCTATAATGAAGATAATGAATAAGTACAGGATGATTGTATTAAAAATATAATTAGGAGCCAAAAACCAATCTGTAATTTCATCTCAATAAATACTAAAGAAATGATTAAATATATAGAACCAAATATAATTTTAACCTGGAACTTAAGCGAAACCAATGTTATACAAAACTGTAAAAAATGAAATAATGAATTAAAAATCAAAATAAAATCATAAGAATAACTCAATGTAAATTTGAAATCGGAAACATTATTTTAAGCGAAAATTACTTACAACCAGAAATAGACCTAACACCATTATATCCACCATTAGTTACCTAAATCAAAATTGTAGAACACAATGACATTGTTACACTTTACACAATTATAGCAATTATAATTATTATATCCATTATACTATTCTTGTATTCCTAATATGTAATCAAAAACCCATTTATGTTGATATATTCAAAAACGAAAAAGCAAAGAAATGTAAATCACAATCCAACACAAGCTAAATTAGAAGTAGCACAAAATCCATTACCCACATTGTACCCAATAATCTCAGCCTAAACATAGGCTTCCTTTTAAGGGAGGGAAGTAACATATGTTACCCAGGAATCAAATATCCTCGTACATAAGGATACGAAACAATACCTAAACAACACATAAATAATATAACACTTAAGATCCGATTTTACCTAAATACCGAGATTTAAAAACAAGTAACATATGTTACCCACATACCAGGAATCAAATATCCTCGTAGATAAGGATACGAAACAAGACCTAAGCAACACATAAATAATATAACACTTAAGACCCAATTCTACCTAAAAACCGAAATTGAATCGCCAAACATATGGTAACCAGTGCACCGCCCTTGAGAATAATGTAAAACAGAACAAATTCAATTCAGCATTCATTTGGGGTGCCAAGCCAGGAAAATATATTTTTTACTTTTAGTCTTAAACTGAACTCCGGAAAATAAAGTCATACATCGAATTCGTGTCGTGTTTTTAGTCTTTCACATTTCAGTGTCTGCTTGAGTCTATAATCATAGACCGGTAGTTAGTTCGACTCGTTTAAAATAATAATTATTTTACAAAGTAAATTTATTTTACTATATATATATGTACATTATAAATGCTTATATATGTGAGTATGTATAAAACACAGACTAACACACACTAGAGCAACTGTGAAGTGTACCGTACGAGTTGCAATTAAAATCCAAAATGATAATGTACCCTTGCAACGTATACTGACTGTGGAAGAACTTGGGTACTTTTTGATGCCAGTTTCATTCTGCATATCTCCTCTATAACTAACAAAGCCAAGGGAGTTCTGGGATTCATTGAACCTTGGTCCAAGGAGTTTAATGACCCGTTTGTTACCAAACTCCTTTATACTTCTCTATTGCGCCCTAGAATATTGTTCTTGTGTTTGGAGTCCTCAATATGGAATCCATCAAGTTCGTATTGAATCCATTCAGAAGCAATTCATCCTCTTTGCCCTTCGTGGCTTAAACTGGGATCCCGATCGCCGTCTTCCACCGTACTCTGATAGGCTCTTACTCATTGATCTGCCTTCATTAACTAACCGTAGAACTATCCTTGGTATTATTTTTCTTCATAAATTAATTATCGGTGACATTAGCTCTCCTTTTCTATTATCTCATCTTAACTTTTATGTTCCTCGTAGACTAACAAGAAATTATTATCCTTTACTAATTGCACAACTGACTATGCGTTGCACTATCGATTCCGTGTGCTGTGCTCCAATCATTTATCACGTTATCTCTTTAGAACTCTCCCTTACACCTAAAATCTAATTGGGTTTTTTGCCTGGGTATTCCCCAATCCTGTGCAACAAATGTTGGACAATAAAAAAAAACAAAGTAGTTTTTTATTGAACTGCATTTTGTGTTTTTACTAAAGCTTAGTAGGCTGACCTTTTCTTCCTTACTTCAAACTTGAAAGTTTCAGCCAAATAATATAATTAATTTCATTTCTATTCTATTATTCAACAGAACAACTTCTGAATTTTTTTTTTTTTTTTTGAAATTTGAAAAAACTTGAAATTTTGTAGTTTTAAACTAATACATAAAACAAATAACATTGGACTATCGCGTTATTTGCTTTTGGGTCCAATCTGGATACTCGGGGCAAGGCAGCTATCTTTGCTCCACCAATGGATCCAATTAATACTGTTGATTTAAGGTGTTGGACACCACTCCGACCACACAGGGAGCCCATCACCAAATACACATTGGTGTCGGAACGGGTGAAGTGTGGCTTCCTGTTCTCCTGTGGGAAGGCTTGCAAGTTGATAGATATAGTAAAATTATTCTATCTAAATCTTCCTGAATTGCGAACATATGGAAGCTAAAGCACTTGGTCTGTCAGTGACGTTGGTGCTCTTTCGTCTGAAGATTCGGAACGCGACTAGCGGATTCGACTTGGCCTTGTCTTCTTCCTTTGCTCCTTGGATCTGAATCGTCATTGGCTTGATTTGTTCCGTTTTAAATTTGGAGATACTCAACAGATCCTCAGTAAGGATCTACATCCCGCTGGATCCGAGATATTTGCCGACTGCAGGAGAAACCAGCTTCGAATCGAAGCTGAGAATCTGACATTAATAGTAAAAGGAGCTGCCTAAGGATATAAAAGAAGGTAGATTTATCCTCTTTTAAAGGAGTTTTGTCATTGAATTTATGAGTTTTATCTGAAGATTTTTGTATACTTACAGTTTGTGTCGAATTGGCGCTGACAGTCCACGAATGAGCTGCAACAATGTGTCCTGTTTTGAAATATTACCAATATTAAGTTCAAGGATGCTACGATGCTTTACAAATGCTCTCCAAGAGATTAGAAGGATAAATGTAAATATGTAATATAATTGTAAGTAATTTGTAAATAATATCTTAAGTAACGCTCATATATGCATCACCCTAAGATCAAGCTTAAGCTTCCAAATAGGTAGCAAAAAAATTCTTTACAATAAAATTATACATTTTTTTGTAGGCAAATAATTTGGAACCAGCGGGATCCACACCCAGTCTAAGGATCTGTTCAGTATTTCCAAATTTAAAATAGACTATATATTACTATATTACTATATATCAGCTTTTCCACGGAAACACAAATCGGTTCTCGCCTGCTCAGTAGGAAGTCGCTTGTGGCAAATGGGTTCCCAGTGGCTTGGAACATCGTATTCAACACCTTAAAGGAATAACAATGACTCAGTCCATTGGTAGAGCGGAGATAGCTGCTTCGCCCCCGATTATCCAGATTGGACCCAAAAAGCAAACAGCTGGATGGTACTCTATATATTAATTTTATGTCTTAGTAAAAATAACAAAATTTCAAGTTTTTTTAAATTCCAAAAAAATTAAATTAAGTTAAATTAAATACTATAGCTAATTGCCTCCTTCTTACAAAAGTAAAAAAAATACTCTGCAATTTGTGAATAAAATAAATAAGAGGAATTCATAGTTCGACTAAATATACATTGAATCGATGTACTCATTCAGTGACAATTGGTGCAAACTACAAGGATTTTTACAATCTCGATTGCTCTATACTCTATTTTATTGTAAATTATTAGTTTCTTCAATTGCGGTATACTCTAGACACTTCTCCTAGAAATTTAGTCGTGCATTGTTCTATTTCCGCACCGATGAGCCCTGCCTGTGAAGCTCCATTCCATTTATTTCATTCTTTCGCAACATCTCACGCTTCGTCCATTTGGGCGACTCGCTTGAGTGCATCGCAAAATGTTACTGCTGCATATTTGCAGATATAAGTGCGTGCCTGTTTCAGCAGTGCTGCCATTTTAGCTATTTTGCAAGGGGCGAAAGCTGTTTCGACGCCAGTGCAGCCAATTCCCACTTATAAAAAAAGGCTAAGCAAAAGGCTTAATAAACATGACAAACATCGAGAAGCAGTACAAATAGTTAGCTAGTTTACTAGCTAACATAACTGGCCAAAAAACGCTGAACTCGTCGCACCGTTGCATCCTTAGGGCAGCGTCTTTGAGTCAACTTATTTGCTTGCTCCTTGCTTAGAGTTGACTCCCGGCTCCCGGCAAACATTGCATTTGTATTGAAATTGGTGGTTGAGTTGTTAAGAGACAGGTTAGAGAAATTGCACTTAAAATTAAGCCGAATGGCTCTAAGAATTCACACAGTTTCCTTTAGCAGATCCAAATTTTTTTAGTGTTCAAACAAAACTTTTTAAACAACATTTATAAAAACAAAAATACTTTTATAATCAGAGAACTTTTAAACAGAAAATTTTTGCTGCGTCTGTGTTTTTTGGCAGCTTTGTTTGAATATTTTTGTTTTGTTTTTGCTTTTGGCTTTTCCAATGTAATATTTTGAGTTTCGTTTTATTTTTTTTTTTAACGGTTTTTTTTATTAATCGGATCTTCTCACTTGGAGTCTAACCATAAGTAATTAAATCTTAATCTAAAGTATTTGGTTATTAATTACAATTAATTTCTTAAAATACGGCCCTAACTATTATTGCTGGGTGGGGAGGTCTCTTCGCCGGAGTCGTGTATGGCGAACCTGCCTTGTTAGAGACAGCGCAAGTCTATTTGGATAGAACTGAAGTGTAACCTGATACTTGGTTTTCACCTTTTTAATTTCGGCTTTAACATTTTCAACATTTAGGTTTTTATGGATATTTTCATTCCGTACATACAAGATGCCCCGGTGATAGTTCTCAGTATTTTCGATTGAGCTCTCTGGATTAATTCGAGGCTTCGATTCAATGTGTTTGCGCCAAGTAAGCCGTCTATCCAGGTGGACACCAAGGTATGTTACTTCATCGGCTTGTGGAATGTTGATATTGATTAAAGACAAAGGAGGGCAAGTTTGTCTATTTAAGGTAAAGGTGACATGTTTGCACTTTTGATCATGTATGCGCCAGTCTGCTAGCTACTTTTCTAAGGCTACCAAGTGAGATGCTAGCTGCTCCGTTGCTCTTGTTGGGCACTTAGAGCGACTTAGAATAGCAGTGTCATCAGCAAATGTCGATGTTGCTGTAAGACTATTTGTCGGTATATCTGCTATGTAGATAATGTACAATGTTGGTCCAAGTACGATACCCTGAGGTACACCAGCCTCATTTGGATGATATTCAGAGATGAAATCTTTGCACCTTACTGCGAAACTTCTTTGCAAAAGGTATGACTCCAATATCTTATGGATGTTTTTGGGGGTAACATATGGATTTTATGAATCAAGCCATCTAGCCAAACGCGGTCGAAAGCTTGGGCGATATCCAGGAAAACAGCAGAGCAATACTCGCCGTTCAAATGCATTGCGTATCTCAGAAGTTATCCGGTTTACTTGCTCAATAGTTCCATGCTTTTCGCGGAATCCAAATTGGTGCAGTGGGACAGCACTGTTTATGTGTAAATGTTGCTAATGCGATTCAGGAGCAGTTTTTCAAATATCTTTGATAGGCACGGGAGAAGACTGATAGGTCTGTATGATGAAGGCTGGGACTTGTCCTTTTCTGCTTTATGGATCATTGTTATGATTGATTTTTTCCATTGTTGGGGATAATAACCCCATTTCATCATTTGGTTGAAAATTATGGTGAGAAAATATACTGCACAGCTTGGCAATTCTATGATCATTTTAGGGGAGATGAGATCGTGATCCGGTAGGAAAAAGCCGTTTGTTGCTGGATGTGGTTTGAAGACATTTTCTATGTGGTTGGTAAATATATTTGCCTTTTCTTCGTTGCTCCGAGTCCACTCTCCTGTTGGGGTACGCAATGGTGAATCAGTCTCGATTGGTGGGCATACGCCTGACTTGGCTTTCCACAATGGCAATCGTTTGTTTGGGGCGAGTTGCTTTATGTAGTGTCTTTGCTGTAAGTTTCGTTCATCTTCTAAAGCTTTACTTAGTAAATGGTTCGCTATTTTTAACCGCTCCTTTGAGGCAGGGGATCTATGGGCTTGCCATTCTCTCCGAAGCCTTCTCTTTTCGCGTAGTAGCTCTTCAATAAGTCTGGAAGCCCGATTACTGTTATAAAGTCTATTAGCTGTTATTATTGGAGTGGAGTGTTTTGCAGCAAGAGACATTACATACGTTAGTGTTTCAACTGATCTATCTATGTCATCTTTACAGCCAATGTTTGGGCAGTCTTCAATGTGAGAACTTATGTATTTCCTGTACTTCAGCCAATCTGTTGTTGCAAATGATGGCAACAGGTAATACTTGATGCGACACTTAATTAGAATGCCAGTGCCTCCATGAGCCTTGCCATCGGGATGATTCGTCGCTTTTGTGCTGTGAAATACCATTCGCATTCCAGAAGCATATATTTGAAGGACCCATTAAGCAAATTTCTTGATTATGAGCTCCAGTAGGAGATTTTGGTTACGCATGATTTCCTGCATCGTTTGTTGTATTGTTACCATTGTATTTGTTAATGTAGCCAGCATTGATTCAATTCCACTAGATAAGCTGAATGGATTTTCAGTTGTATTATTTCTGGCCTCTGTTGCGCTGCCCGATGCTGCATTATTCCAGTGGCTTGTAACTTAACGCTTTAGCAAAAGAAACTGGAGTTGTATTTGATGGTATATAAGGAAAGTTTGGCCTTATGGCTGGGTTTCGAGATGCAGTTTTTTTCTGGTTTAGACGACTTTTTAACTCCTTATACACAGGGCATCCTCGATAGTTGGCGGGGTGGTTACCTCCACAGGTAAATTTTTTTGGCAGATTGGTCCTCCTTATTTACTGGGCAGAGTTCAGTAAGATGTACGTCGCCGCACACAGGGCAAACGGCACGTAGGGTGCAATAAGTTTTAGTATGTCCGTATTCCTGGCAATTTGTGCACTGGACGGGATCATTTCGCTTATCCGGTTCCTCAACGGTGACTCTCCGATGCAGTAGATACACGAACTTGTAAATTGGATGGACTTTTTTACCTACGTGGATACTGTCAGGTGTCAATTCTACCTTGAACATTGGTTGAGACATTTTATTTCTATTTATTATATTCATAGCCATTTTGACTTCAAAGCCCTTATCCTTAAGCCCATCTATTAGCTCGTTGACTGGAACTGTTGGTTCGATCCCTTTTATAACAATAGGTGTAATAGTTCATTTTTTCATAATCAAGAGACTTGCACACAGATCGATAGTTTTGTTCTTCATTTACTTGAATTTTTGTTTCGTAAATATTACCCCTTTTTATCGAGCTGACGTAGAATTTACCATCTCCAAGTGAGTTCGTTAGCTTTTTTGACTAATTCTGTTCAGTTGACCTAACGCATATAAATAGGTGGCGGCTTAGCTTTTGGTATTTGAGCGTCATTTTCCTTTTTATTCTGGTCACTGAAGATTGCGAATCTATTGTTCGTCAATGCTTTTTTAAGTTCAGTGTTTTCAGACTTTTTCGTTATTTTGGGTGCGCTTGATTTCTTTATTGCTTGCGGGCTTAATTTTCGTTTTATTTGTACATAACGATCGAGCCCAGTCTGTACCAGCGTTCCACTACCGTTTTGCTTATTTTTTGGTAGGGAGTGGGGGAGCTTCTTGAATTCAGCTGACGATATACGTCGTTGTGAAACTGCTGTTGTTGTTGATGTTATTGTCGTTGTTGTTGTTGTTGACAACGGTGACACAGTAGTTAGCGCGGGCATAGTACTGATCATTGTTGTGATCAGCAGTTTATTAGTCAGGTAGTAGGGGTCGGGGGACGGGCACTGGGCACTCCACGATCCACTTTCCGTTATGCTGCTTGAGCTTAATAAAGCTGGCGACAGAGAGCGTGCTCTCTCCAAGTTCACTTGCAGTGATGCAGTTGTTGTTGGTATTGTCTCCTCGTCAGCGCGTATAAGCGTTATTCCGAATTGACGACAATCGACGTTCGTCTTGTTTTTGTTGCTGCCGAGCGCGAGCTTGGCTCATTTTTTGATTTCTTTCAGAGCTTATGCTCTTACACGTTGGCATTTGTTTCACTAAGATTTTATATTGTGTCTCTTTTATTTATTTATTTGATGAGGATTTGATAAGTTTTTCAGGGGCACAAGTACTTATGCATACCCTGAGCGTCTTTTCCCGAATTAATTTGCGGTTAATTGCTCTGTATTTTTATCACTCGGCGGAGCGGTAAGAAAGTACGTCTGATGTTGTTGACTGTTGATGGTTTTTCGTTTTATAACTCGTTTTTTATTTTCGATTATAAGATTTTTCTGGCTAGTTTTTTGAGCAGAGGATATGAGAATTTCGAAATCCACTTTGCCAACACACATTGCCAATGTTGTCCCCTTTTTGATGTTGCCCCCTTGTTGCCTCCCCCTTCAATATACTGAGAATATTTTAAACATTTTATTGTGCAACTTAAGGGGCGTTTGTTACTCCTGCGGAGCGGGCAGCGCCTCCTTTGTGGCACAAACATGTGGTCTTAATGCATATTACTCTCTGCGTTGTTGTTTCTTTTAGTTGTTATAGTTGCTCAAAAGGTAAACTAGCCACACACAATAAATATATAGAGAGCGGTGTCTGTGTATGTGTGTGTTGTTTAGCGCTCAAATTGAATTCTTAAGTTTTGCTCCCTTTCTTGAGCAATAGTCACGCATACACTGAGAAAAAATCATTTTTTTAACAAGCCTGCCAGCTTGACATTCGGTTATTTGTAAGGGGGGAGTATTGTGAAAATTCTAAAGAAAATTCTTTTCTATCATCAATGACTATAAACGTATTCTATTTGGAAACTTGAAGACCTAATCAAAATTCTAAAAAAGTCTTAAGGTGTTCTATATGGATAACAGTTCAGTTCATAGAAAATATATTAAAGATGGACTGAAGAGTTCAAAAAGCTTGGAAGAAAGAGATTGAATAATATCCTGATTAAACTCTGATTGACTCTGAGAAGTATCTAGAATAAATCAGTTTTCACAAGGGCTAAGAAAATCTATTCTTTTAATCGAAAAAGTGTACAAAGAATTCTCATCAGGCCCTGCTATTAGAAACTTTCTAGTTATTTCTCTGAGTGTATACTTACCTACAATTTCATAAATACGCTCGCCCATTGGCTATAAAATAGAATATTTTTAAACATGCTTCGCCTTAAATGGACGCTCTGCATGTGTTTCTATAAATGGAGCTAGGGGGTGTTGTGTGTGTGTGCTTGCGGGTGTTCATGTCATATTTAATAGGCAAAGATCTTTGGATGTAGTCGCTGTTGAAGCTATTGAAATCATTGCCAAGTCCGCTTCTCATATAAGATTATGAAATATAGTTTCCTTGGTCTTTGCTTTTGCCTCGCCTTTTCTACACTGCGTTATAAACGCCCGTTCACCACTAAGGCTCGAGTACAAAATCCTTTTATATAAAGAACATATGGCTCCGAGCTATGGGGCAACGCTTGCGATAGTAAGCTCGAATTAATCCAGAAAGCTCAATCGAAAATACTGAGAACTATCACCGGGGCACCTTGGTATATACGGAATGAAAAATATCCATATCCTAAATGTTGAAAATGTTAATGCTGAGTTTAAAAAGAAAACCAAGTATCAGGTTAAACTTCAGTTCCATCCAAATAGACTTGCGCAGTCTGACAAGGCAGGTTGGCCATACATGCCTCCGGCGAAGAGACCTCCGCATCCAACAGTAATAGTTAGGGCCACATTTTAAGAAATTTATTGTAATTAATAACCAAATACTTTAGGTTAAGATTTAATTACTTATGGTTAGACTCCAAGCGAGAAGAACCAATCAATAAAAATACCGTTAAAACAGGAAAAAAATAAATTTGTAAATAATATCTTAAGTAACCCTCAAATATGCATCACCCTAAGATCAAGCTTAAGCATCCAAATAGGTAGCGGAAAAATTCTTTACAATAAAATTATACATTTTTTTGTAGGCGAATATTTTGTAACCAGCGGGATCCACACCCAGTCTAAGAATCTGTTCAGTATTTCCAATTTTAAAATGGACCTAATCAAGGCTGTTACGATCCATATTCAAGAAGCCAAGAATCTTCAGACGTTACTGATGAAAGCTCAACCACTGAAGTCACTGAGGAGCAAGTGCTGAAGCTCTCATATGTTGCAGAGTCTGTTAAAATAGACAGGAGGAAGCCTTGGAGACATTTTCATTTACAAGCGTCGAGTCGAGGAGAGTGGCCTATAATATGAATAGAATCGTTTTCATAGAGTTGAATAGTAGTCCATGTCTACTGTTCTTCTGCTCTTGAACTCAAACAAAATATTTTACTTCATTCTCAGTTCGACACTCATACAAGACTAATATATTCAAATAATTTTAAAAGGTAAATTCTTTCACTGATTCTTTATATTTACTTATTTTATAATTTATTTTCTTCACCTGGATCCACTGGATCCTTGGAGACCGTCGAGTCCATGGACTTAATGGACTGCGAAGATTCTCTTACTTCCCCCTTTTTCAGTTTGGCTGATAAAATTTTGCTTAAGAATTTGCTTGACCCCGAATCGATTCCCATGATGATATACGATGATTACACAGGAGCAGGAGCCGGACCCTGATCTAGTGTCCGATGTTGCACAGAGTTCTTAGCTAAGCAAGCACAAGAAGAAGGCTTGCCCGAAGCCAAAAAAGTCGTGCCCAAGTCTTACAAGGCTAAGGGTAAAAAGTCGACCTGCTCAAACCGCGTTGCACACCCAAGAATTGCTAGAGAGGGGCTGCTGTAGACTGGCACGTGATTGCCTCGGTACCCCAATATCCGGCAGGTCCTATTTAATTTCACATATACAGCCAATAAAGAATCGCTCTGTGCCAACGAACAAAAAGGACCAGAAGACATCGAACTGGGTTATTACGATCCTAAAATTATTACGATCCTACTACTGCAAAGGTATGTAATCTTCGGCGCGTTAAAGATAGCCTTTCCTTGCTAAGTTTAATTTTGAAATGTATAGACGGAAGTATTAACTTTACCATGGAAAATTACCCAAACTGTCAGGAAAAGTGCATTTTTGAACAAAGTAGTTTTTAGTTTTTAGTAGTACTTAATATTATTATTTCTTTCTCATCGTACTGAATCATAATAAAGGTTTATACATACTGAGGTCAGAGATGCCTCATTTAGACATTTCGTGACGATACCCTCCTTCCGCTTGTAATGGTTGCAGAATCATAAATAAAAAATACATAGGTATTTAAAGCACAAGCCAAACTTGTCGCCTGCGCTGTAATTGTTAAAAGCTTTCTTCTAAGCTTAATGTAGAAAAGAGATGGACAACGCAATGCAATAAAACTGTTAACGCATTATGCTTATGAGCGAGCTTACGCCGTTATTGTTGAGAGCTTTATTCTGAGGTTAATGCAGAAAAGAGATTGACAGCGCAATGCAATAAAGCTGCGTTCGCGCATAAAGCTTATAAGCGAGCTTGCGCAAGCTGCAGCTTAGCTGAATATCGCGAGCAAAGCGATGCATACGCATGCGACAAATCGTCGCTATAATTGAGCATATGTTAGATAAAGCTTTTTGTGGTATATAAGCTTGTAAAGCTACTGAAAAGTTCTTTCCCATTACACATTGCAAAAGACGGCGGAGCTGCTGTACCGTGGGCTGACTGTCTGTAACCACGTTAAATAATAAAAATTAATTAAAACTTGTAAAAGTGTGTTAAAAATATTAATAAAATTATTAATATTAGTGCAAAAATAAAAATAAACAATCAATTAAAATTTGGATAGAAAAAAAAAATAAATATTATTTTTCGCCCAGGTGCAACGTGGATCCCATATCTAATCTGGATGCATCCCGCTCAAGGCTGATCTTATAGGAGAAATCCCTAATACAGCCTAAAGATTCGACAAAAAGGTATGTGGAGAACATAATATTTCCCGAAAAACAAAAAAATTTTAATTTTATACTTATAGAAAATTTCTATATAGGGTATTGTAACCTAACCCCCACCCAGTTAGAGACGGCAAAAGTTTGCCTTAAATCTAATTTTGGGGGCAGGAACATTTTTATGGCCACCACTGTAGATCCCCACAAGGACTAATTGTGCTGCTGGCCAAGACTATCTCTGCCGCCGCCGCACATCGGCGTACAGTGCCGCGCAAATAATTCGTACCTCTACATATTGTACTGCAGTTTCACCTGGAACCCCAGCAATTAAATAAAATAAAAACAAAAAAATAAAAGAAGAAAAAACGGAAAACAACAAACAAAGATAGGAACATGTGTGTACAGTGGTACAGTATATCTTAAAATAGGGAAGAAAATTAGGTAAAAGAAAAATTAAAGAAACATGTGTATGCAGTGGAACAACAAAAATGTGGAAAAAAATTAATGAAAATAAAACAGAAACAGGTGTGCATAGTGGGACAAGACAGATAATATTTGTGAGAATAAAAAGAGATGAAAAATTAAAAAAAAATAATAAAGAAAAGAAAAGAAAAATTTTATATATATATAACAGATAGGTATCTGTTTAGATAATTCTACTTTTGAAATTTTTCTGATTTAAAATTAAATGCATAATCGCACATAATAAAAATCTAATATTAAAAACAAAAAAAAAAAACTCACAAAACAACCCAACAAGAAAAATATAAATCCGGTACACCGTTGGATAGATTGCTCGTCGGATAAATGTATGTAAGTCACACGTTTTTATTTCTCTTTATTCTTTTTACAATGAAAAAAAAATGTATTAAATTTTTATTATCCCCTTATTCCTGTACACTGAAAAAAATTCTTCCTTAAAATATTGAGTATATACATAAGCAAAAAAAATTATATTAAAAATAAATACAAACAAAATAATATAATACAAAAAAACAAAAATTAATAAAATGAAAAAATATAGAGTATAGAGTAAATAGAATATGATAGGCTAGTTTTTCTAGGTACATTTTGCTTACACCCCCGCCATAAAAATAAATCCAAATTATTATGTTATTAGTTATATAGGAATTTTATTTCTTAAATTTTTTTCAAATTATTTAAATAAGAAAATCAAATAATTAAAATTAATTTAACATTTTTATGGAAAGAAAAAAAAGTTACTTGAATTTGTTTAATTAAAATTAATTATAAGGAAATATGGATTTTTTTTTTGTAATAGTTAGATTTCAATAGATTATAAATAATAATGGTGGTAGATTAATCGAAAAAGACGGCGAGGATCGAATACTAGCTAAGATCCTCCAAATTCATTTTTGACAGTCTGGGTATATAAAGCAGCCCTCAATTTGATTAACGAATTTTTATTAAGTTTGCGTTTGTTCCAACTTTTGAATCGTTCGAGATTTAAGTTGTAGGAAGTTAAGCTTCCATTTTAGTTTCAGTAGGGACTCTATAAAAATAAAACTTTATGTGCTAAGAGTTCTACAGGACACAGCAAACCCAACCCACCCCGAAAGAGCTAGGAAATTAAAGGGTCGCAACCCCCCGCTTTGACATCGGCGACTCCCGGTATTCACACTCAAAGAGCAATATTCTTGTTTGCGTGAATGTTAACTAAGTGTCTGACTCCTAAACGAGGGCATCTACATTTAATTACCTTTTGCTGCAACAATTTTTTGTTAATACTAGCGCTGGTTTGCTAAATAAGTTTTTGGCGACCAACGTGAGGCATGGTTACATAAGTTTTTTAGAGCCCAAACGTGGGGTACAGCTACATTTGGAAAGACTATTGATAGCATTAGAAACCACTAATGTTAGTAAGATACCTTTCTGAATTAGTCGTCGCACATCCCCAACTTAGGAGTAGCATTGTTTTACGTAAATTGAAAATGTATGCTATGAGGGTTATGAAATTAGTTATAGTTATACCTTATTTAATTCAATGTATATGTCTTGGAACTTGGTATTTGGCTAAGATCGATTACCTTGCCGATATATACATATGTTAAATAATATTTAAAACATAGGAGATAGAGTTCAATCTAGACACTCAATTTACTCCACTGCTCTCCAAAGTTAGTGCTCGCTTGTTTTCGATATCTATTTTATTATTTATTAGAATTTTAATCGTGAAACCTTACAATACTATTGCATAATAATCTGGAATCTTGGGTATTTAGCTGAGACTGAATACCCTGCCGATTATGCGTGCGAAAGCCTTTTGTTTTGATCATTGATTAAATTTTTGGTAAATTTAGAATTGATTTCTTATCCTTTTTAGGTATGATTAAATGTTTGATAAATGTATGATAAATTATAGATGTATTCGATGCAAATGCAGTCTGGTTGACTCTGGAATAGATGTATCATACTGTTTTAGTGTATCGCTACCGAGCAACAGGAATGTATTTAAAAGACTATATATGACAATTGTCAGCTTTTCTATTTGTAGTAGCAATAACTCCAAATTCTTTTCTTACTTTTTATATTCGAGTATTGTCAAAAATAAAAAACAAATAACAATTTTTATATTATCATGTTACCCAAAACAAATGTCAATTAAACTCATTGTTAGCTGCTGCTCTGCCATTTTATGTTCCTTGCGATCATCTTTACATCAATCATTAGGCTGCTCTCTATATAAATCATTATTTGGATTAGATATGATCACCAATGGTTCTGATTATCAATTATTAAAAGAAGTATCACTATCAGAACTATCGGGTAGTGTAATGGTTGCAGAATCATAAATAAAAAATACATAGGTATTTACAGCACAAGCCGTTTGCGACAAACTTTTCGCCTGCGCTGTAATTGTTAAAAGCTTTCTTCTAAGCTTAATGCAGAAAACAGATGGACAACGCAGTGCAATTACGCTGCGTTCACGCATAAAGCTTATGAGCGAGCTAGCGCAAGCTGCAGCTTAGCTGAATATCGCGAGCAAAGCGATGCATACGCACGCGACAAATCGTCGCTATAATTAAGCATGTGTTAGAAAAAAAGTTTTTTGTGGTATATAAGCTTGTAAAGCTACTGAAAAGTTTTTTTCCATTACACATTGCAAAAGACGGCGGAGCTGCTGCACCGTGACGGTCTGTCACCACGTTAAATAATAAAATTACTGAAAAATAGTTAGAATGTGTTAAAATATTAATAATATTATTAATAGTGCAAAAATATAAAAAACAACCAATTCAAATTATTTTAATTATTTTAAAATAATATAAAAAAATATTATTTTGCACCCAAGTGTAACGTGGATCCCAGATCTAATCTGAATGCTTATAGTTCAAGGCTGATCTTAGGAAAGAGATTCTGAATACAGCCTAAAGATTCGACAAAAAGGTATGTGGGGAATATAATATTTCCTGAAAAACATAAAAATTTTAATTTTTGATACTAATAGAAACTTTTTATATAGGGTATCTTAACCTAACCCCCTCCAGTTAGAAGCAGTAAAATTTTGCCGTAAATCTAATATTTGGAGGCAGGTACATTTTTACGGCCACCACCGTAGATTCCCACATGGACCAATTGTGCTGCTGGCACACAGTTATTCAGCCAAGACAGTCTCTGCCGCCGCTGTAGATCGGTGTGCAGCGCCGCCCAAATAATTCGTCGTCCTCTCTACAAATTGAATGTATTGCAGTTTCACCTGGAGCCCCAGCAATTAAATTAAATAAAAAAAACAAAATACAACAAACAAAATTAGGAACATGTATGTACATTGGTACACTGCATAAAAAAAAATGTAACAATAATTAAATACAAAAACAATAATGAGTTTAGAGATAGGAACATGTGTGTACAGTGGTACAGTTTATTTTAAAATAGGAAAGAAAATTAGGTAAAAGAAAAATTAAAAAATCCATGTGTGTACAGTGGTACCATGTACAAGAAAATGTGAACAAAAAATAATTAATGAAAAATAAAACAGAAACAGGTGTGCATAGTGGGACAATATAGATAATATTTGTGAGAAAAAATAGATGAAAAATTTAAAAAAAAATATAGAAAAGGAACAATGTTAGGAAAAAATTATATATATATATATATATATAATATGTATCTGTTTAGATAATTCTATTATTGAAATTTTTCTGATTTAAAATTAGTATGAATTAAAATTAAATTGAACACCAAAAATACACATATAAAGAAAAAAATATATAAAAATGCATAACCACAAACCTTTCCCATATCCCTCATAATAAAAATTTAATATTAAAAAAAAAAAAAAAAAAAATTCAAAACAACACAAGAAAAATCATAAATCTGAACATGAAACAAAACAAACGGTACACCTTTGGAGGGCCTTTAATCGATTGCTCTTCGGATAAATGTATGTAAGTCACATGTTTTTATTTCTCTTTATTCTTTTTACAATGAAAAAAAATTATTAAGTTTTTATTATCCCCTTATTCCTGTACACTGAAAAAACTTCTTCTTTATAATATTGCGTATCTACAAAAGCAAAATTATATTAAAAATAAATACCAAAAAAAATAATATAATACAAAAAGAAATGAAAAAATATAGAGTATATATAAATTAGTAAGTTGCGGCTGGAGGATCCCTCGCTGCAGTCACTGGTAATACGAAGCCGGTTGGCTGGTCAGTGTCACAAAGGTAGTCGACTGACCACGCTTCAGTGCAGGTATCGCTAGTAGCGAAAGGCCGGTTGGCCCGTGGCATCAACTATAGAAATAGGTTGAGAGGGTAACTGCCCTCTTTTCTCCCACTGGCCTAGAGACTCAAACGGGGTATAAAATGAATAAATCAATAACGGCGATTGCCGGAGTAGTCTTTTCAGAACGATGTGTTCTTTATTGAATGTAAAACTGAACTGAACTTAAAGCTAACAAAAATGAATATCATAGCGGGCACTCCAATGGGCAGTGCTTGCCGGCTATGCACGAGCATCCGGCCAGTCGCTGCGTCAGCAGTTTGGCAGGAGCTAGGTTTTGGACGAACGGCCATTGCCGTCGCCCAGCTGAGTAACTTAACTTATATTATATGTATATATATATGATAGGCTAGTTTTTTTCTATGCACATTTTGTTTACCCCCTTCCTTAAAAATATATCCATATTATTATGTTATTAGTTAGATAGGAATTTTATTTCTTAAATTTTTTCAAATTATTTAAGTAAGAAAACAAATTATTTTAAATTAATCAAACTTTTTTATGGAAAGAAAAAAAAAGTTAAATGAATTTGTTAAATTTAAATTAATTATAAGCAAATATATATCTTTGTTTGTAATAGTTAGATTTCGATATATTATAAATTAAACGAAAAAAATACAAACAATTAAAATGTTAATTATAAATTAAAAATTTTTTGTAACTAGAAAAAACAACACAAAAACAAAAATTCATTAAATTTAAAGTTAGGAAGATCGCATTGAATAACTCAATGGATTATATATTAGTGTCATTTATTATTAAATATAAATTGTTATTAGTTTGAGATGCTGAAGTAAAAGTTTTCTTTCCTGTTGACATGGGTACATAATAATATAAAGGTTTAGGGAATCTCTATAAAAATAATCGCATATGGGATTCATGGTTGGGTGGGTAAAGACCGCGAGGATCGAATACTATCTAAGATCCTCCAAATTCATTTTTGACAGTCTGGGTATATAAAGCAGCCTTCAATTTGTTTACCGAATTTTTAATAAGTTTGCGTTTGTTTCAATTTTTGGATCGTTCGAGATTTTCGTTGTTAGGAAGTTTAGCTTCTATTTTAGTTTCAGTAGGGACTCTATACAAATAAAACTTTATGTGCTAAGAGTTCTATAGACCACAGCAAACCCACCCCACCCGAAAGAGCTAGGGAATTAAAGGGTCCCGACCCCCGCTGTGACACCGTCGACTCCCGGTATTCACATTCAAAGATAGATAATCTTTGAGCAATAATCTTGTTTGCGTGAATGTTAACTAAGTGTGTGACTCCCAAGCGTGGGTCCCGATTACAGACTCCTAAACGAGGCATCTACATTTAATTACATTTTGCTACATCAATTTTTTGTTAATGCTAGCGCTGTTTTGCTAAATAAGTTTTTGACGACCAACGTGAGGCATGGTTACATCTTACTGCCTGATTTCATCTTGATGCGCGTTTCAATGGCTGCCTGCGATTGTACTTCGTTAACCTGATTTTTTTCTTTCTCTCTCTCACTTTTAAAGGACGCTGCAGCTGCACTCCAAATTTGCCAGTCTCTTGGCGTAGAATGTGTGTGTGTGATTGAGTATCTGTGTTTACGTTCAGCTGCCTCGCCCAACTAACTTGGTCCATATATTTTCTTATAGAAATATTTGCCTCTTTCAATTTTTTTTTAATACAAAAAAATGGCTTTTTAAATTTTTAGTTTAACAATTTAATTTTTATTTTTAATTGATTATTATTTATTTCTTTATAATGATAATGTTTATTATATGAAGAACGAGTGAGGAGATTTAAGTTGACTTTAATCTCTTTTTTCCTATATCTTAAAATAAATCAAACTTCTTATTCCACACGCAACGAAATTTGCATGTGAATTGCTGTTATTGGAGAAACATCAGTTTTGGGCAACATGCAAACTGTGTATAACCAATTTCCCATACAATTTTTAGCCAAATTGGCGACTATTCCAGGCTTATTAAATATATATACAAATGGGAGTAAGGTATTTTAATTAAATGTGAATGGGATATCCGGAAACTTCATAAGCAGGCACCAGTAGCACCACAAAGGAGAACAGACACCACCGACGTCGATGACAACGACGACGACGACAACGTAGTTTATTTTAACTTTTGATTTTATTTTCTACTGACCAACTACACCTTACCTTACGATTGAGTCTCTGGTCAATTGCATGGTAAATGCAGCAAACGCTGCTGCCTGCCAAGTGCAAAAGTTGCGACCCAATCCTCGAGTACAGCTCCAAGACGACTGCCAGTGCTGGCATTAAAAATGAATTTAGCTTGCGATAAAAGACCCTTTTCTTTTCCAAGCCCCAGTTTGAATCCCAGTTCCCTCTTCCAATCCCAAAACACTAAGTTCCTCTACTCTGTCTCTCCAAGGAACTGAACTGACTCAGATATCGTTGAATATTTTGATATATATATCTTTGCACGAGTAATAATTACAATAATTATTTCAGTTTTAACCGTCGTTGCCCGCGGAAGCTTAACATTAAAAGTAACTTTTTCAGCGAAGGATTTATCAAAATCCGCAAACTATTTATTTTACTTTTTACATTTTTACATTTTACTTATTTTTTTTATAAATTAAAAGAATTTCTTACCCAATTTTTCGATCTGGCCGAAATTTCAAATATCTGCCAAAATTTTCTTTAATAAAATTCAGTTTGAAATATACCTTGAGAAATAAAAAAGTATTCTGTACAATAACTTTTGATCCGATTTTTCCTATGGGAGTTATAAGATATAGTTGTCCAATCTAGGATTAATACAATATTAAATTTTCTTAATAATTTTGAAATTATAATTACATTTATAAGGTATTGAAATTTCAGTAGTAGGCTGTGGCTCAATTTCAAATTCTCTGAGCTCTTCGTATTTCTTCAGTCTTGCAATACTTTGAAACAATCAGTTGAACAAATTGCTTCGTACACACAACATCAAAAGAAACAAAATTCAGAAAAAAATTTAAAAACCTCAAACAAAAAACAAGTTTGCACTTCAAAACTATTTCGATAAGACACAAAAAAAAATCTAATCTAATTTTGTTACTTGATCTGATCTAAAACACAACTAATAACTCGTTAGATTTAAGTATAAAGTGTTTTTTTTATATTTTTTTATATACATATAATACGAACAATACACATACAATGGATACCCTTATTTATTTACCCGGATGGATGTACTATATAGCTAAAAACTTGAAAAACTCGGATAGTAAGTAAAGGCTATTTCCCCATGGAATAAAGCTCAAAGCTTTTGCTTTTCCTCAGGGACAACTATGATGAGCTGAATGGGATAAGAACTGGACTCTGGACAGGATGTCTGAGAGTTTACAGCTTATTATTTATTCAGCTTCTTCTTGGCACTTGGAATATTTGTTTAGACGATTGTTGTATTCAGTGCTTCTTCGTTGTGGATGCGAAGAAATATATCGGAAACGTTGGATGTCGAAGAAAGATGGATCTATTTTTGGAGCCATTTTCAGTTGGGGGAATTACTGTTTCAGTTCTGTAAGGAAAATATGTCAATTTAAATTTTTCGTATGGTTATGTTTGGCTTTTTTGCTGCCTCAAAAATTTTAGTTAAAATAAATTTCGAAACTAGAATAAAATAATGTGTATTAATCACTCTTTGGGGCTTGGGATGGTAATTATTAATCAAGGATTTGGATTTGAGATAGGGTCTTCGTTTTGTTTGAATTATTATATTGGTTTTCATATTTTATTTTTTACTATTAGACTGAAAATTATTTTCGGATTTAAAAATTGTTTATGGTTTTTTGAGCCAAAAGTTTTATAAATTAATTACTATAAAAATGAATGGAATGCGAAACGTGTTTCTCCTTGAAGGACTTTCAGTTAGTGATCTGATTTCAAGGATCCAAAAATGCGAACCGTCCTTTTTCAAAAGGTTTCCATTTCGGGTTTATAGATTATAAGTAAATGAATTATTCTGTTATATGTAGGGGAATACAAATACTTTGGATCAGCTTAGCCATGAATTTAATATCGGAAATTTACCGTACTATACAACACAACACGACACTCCAAAATGTGGCCTTCCCGTCTTGATTACAACTCTTACCGTACAGCTAGGCGAGCTTCAATGAAGTTCATTCACGGTGGAGATAATGAAGAGATTGCCACGGAAGACTATGAGGAGGACAAAACAATAATTGTGCAAAAGAATCTCTTGCGGTAAGTTAAAAAGTTGTAACCAAATCTTCAATTCTTCAATCTCTGCTTCTTCTACTCGATTACTAACAGTTTAAGAAAATCCTACCATTCAGGCTAATTTTCGGGGATTTAGAGTGCGAAAATATACGGAGAAATAAGTCCATGCGGCGATTGTAATGCAACGAGCTTGCCGGCATTATATAAGCAAGCGTAAAATGCTTACTGTGGCCCAGGAGATTGCACAAAGCTCAGTTCAAGTGGTATTCCATAGCAGCTTTACGAAAATTCAATCACTTTTCCGGGGCTGGTGGTCCCGAAAATATATTAATAATATGCTGTATCTGAAGGAAATGCAGACAGGTATCATGGAGGATCTATTACACAGCATTGCCTACAAGCTGCACACATTGAAGAGAACTAGTCAACTGCCAGGATACTTAACGATTCATGATGAAGAGTGTTTGAGCAATGAAATATCGGCTTGGAATAATACTTTGTTCAGGGTCTTCTCAAGTCCACGAATCGAACCTATTTCCATCCTTGCTGACTTACGATAAAAACTATATTCCTTTCTCTCTCCTTAGCACCCTTCTTAAAGTGGAAAATCTGTTATCGACAATGTCCTATCGTTTTTACAATCGATATGTGGGCAAAAAGTGGGTTACGGCCAAAACAATCTTGGAGACACAACGTAGCGATTTCACGAAAGCCACTGCCTTCACTTGGGTACCATTTCCAGGGTTTGATCCTGTCAATACTTGCATGAGAGTCCAGCCGCCCAATGTATCCAAGATCTATGAGCGTCGGGAATACGATGTGGCCAAGGCTTTCATGAGAGCCACACGAGAGATTCAAGTAAAGCATATTCCTAGAACGAGTAAGTAAAAAGCCTGTAGTATCGAGTCTGTTGTTAACCCTTCCCGCTTTCAGCCAAATACGTTAAAAAGTGGAAGGGCAAGGATCTGATAGGTAGCATGCAACGTTGGGAAGTTTTTAAAGAGAACAAACTGTCAATATCAGATGATGTATTGGATAGAGATATGCATATGAATTTAATGGATCTAAAAGGATATTTGGAGGCATGTCACTATTTAGAGAACTGCAGCTGCCGCCATGATACACGACTTGAAAGTCCTCTGACCTTGGCTGATATACAGAATATATTTTAATGTATTTGTTGCTTAATAAAAAAGGAGTAGGCGCTCTTTGCCTCCTTGCCTAATCAACATAAATACACATTAATGAGTTCAATCAATATTGGCAACAAATTAAATTTAACGATGTTTGCAGAAAATGGGGAAAAGGAGGACCAAAATTGCTAACACTGGTAAATATTTACCAACTGACGCTAATGAACTCGACCATACAAATAAGTAGGCAACACACCGATTTGATTCCAAAAAGTCAAGTCAAAATAATTTTCCCAATAGACTCAGGCAATGGGAATAGCTCAGCGTAGTCGATTCGATTGAGTTTTCCACAGCAAATTTGTTTGCTTTTTTTGTGCTCACTTACTGATTTCTCTTATGTATTTTGCTCACAAGGAAAATATTTGGCAGGAAAATACTTGGCCAAGGAAACTTGTTTACACAAAGAATTTTTCCTATTGATTGTGTGATTGCTATGCATCTGAGTCTAGAATCGGCATCGGAGTCGGAGTCTGAGGCTGCGTCCAAGTTTGAGTCTGTATGTGTGCTGGTATTTACACATATGCTGCTATGTTGCAAAAGGAGTACGTTTGGGCTCCCCATTGTGGGCACTCAAAAGTCATTTTTTCATTGCCTTGGCAGTTATTTGCAGTGGTTCAGTTTATACGAGCTAGCTACTTGTCGACAGTCTGGAATTTCATTGTTCAAGTATGTCCTTCGTCTAGGTATTATATCATGAGATGTTTAGAGCAAGCTGAAAAATTTTTATTTTTGGTTTAACAGCAGTTCAAATTTTCAGCCAAAACGTTTGAAAATGCATTGCTATTCTCGATTTCATATTGAATATATATTTGTACGCACAGACTACTCCTGCTACTAGGATCAAATTCGATCCACTGCAATTTAGATTATCATTCATCTGAGATTAATTTTTGTATTATATAAGAAATACGTTCAAATTGAGCTTTTCAATCTGAAACTATGATTATGAAATTGACAACTATCTTAGAGAGTTTTCAGGTAGAAATTTTGACTTTTCTATCTTTTGTAAGCAACACTTAATTTATCACTTTTTCTGTAGATTGTCTGAGCAGCTTTAAAGAGAATCCGCAACTTTCCAGGCCAGTCAGAGCATGACAAATGGTCGAGCATGTTAATTAACATGTTAATTGAAAAAAAATAGATGAAAATAACTTGCCAGTCATACAGGAGCATAAGGGTATAGAATAGAAACAGAATTAAGCCAAATATGCAAATAAATTTTGCGAGCGAAAAGCGTATGAAAAACAAGTCTAAGCAAAAGTTGCTAGAAATGTATGCGACGCCAACTGGACGACAGCACACACCCTCTCCGAGAGAGGAGTGCCGCCAGATAGACAGAAGCTGCTTAGAGTGGAGCTGCTTTGTGTGCGAAAACAAATATAAAAATAAAAGATTTGCCCCATGTAAATTATGAGGGCTCCAGCTCAAAGAATACGTAAATTAGCAAAAATAAAAATATCAGTGCCTGGACGCCATAGCCACAGGTCAAACTGGGTGAGAGCCAGAGAATTACAAAAAAAATTCTTGTCGGCTACCGGCTTGAAGCAGGCAACAAAACAACAACAAAAAAAAGGTTAAATGAAAATGTCGACACATTTAATGAAAATACCAGAATTTTGTTACTTATTTTTTTTCTTTTTTTATATTTTATAAGAAAAAAAAACACACCGTAGCCTTGGCCTAAAGTTTAATTAGGCCATCTGCTTGCTGTGGCCTGTATAAGAAATGTTTTAAAATTTTTGGTTAATGCTTTTGGCGTTGCTCAGGCTCAGGTTGAAATTCAGGTTTTTATGGGGGAGGCGCGAGATGACCAAACTAATTAGTGACCATTTTGTGGGCGTTGCTGTTTAATTAAATTTTAATAGGAGTTTAATTGACATACAGAACAAGCCTTATTTTGTGCTGGCCAAATGAATTTAATAATAATAATTCATATTAATTATGACGCAATCGATGAATTATAGTTTAAGAGCGTCTCTTTTTTTTAGCTTGCTTAAGGCCAAAGTGCTGAGTGCTTCCAGCGGTATTTGAGAAAGGAATTAGAAGCTCTCAATTTAAATTTCAGTATAAATATAAGATAAAAAACAGATTCAATTTATATTATATTTAATGCAGTATACTTCGCTCTTTATTTGTTGTTCAAAATAAGATATTTTATCTTTGTTGGTAGCTTTACACTTATTATTTTATTAGTATTGTAGTTATTATTATTATATTGTAGTTCTTGTGGCTGGTTTTTGTTGTCTGTTTCTTGTTGCTTCCCCTGCAGCTTCCTTCCTTACACACACACACACACACTCGCACACCTCATATAAACACAAAAACAGAGAGAAACAATTAAATAAACGGCAATAATTAAACACACGCGACAAATGACAACGCTTAACGAACGGCGAAATTTATGAACAATGCACCAGCTGGAATGTCATATCACTCATACGCCTCATATGCTTTCTGGGTTTCAGTTCAGATATAATTCTTTATTATTGTTGTTATTTTCTCGTTGTTGACGAGACTCCGCGACGGCTTCGTGTGTTTGTTTGACTGGCTCGCTTGGTTTAGATCCAATTCGTAGCGCGTTATCAATGGAAGTGCTGATTTTTCTTGTCATCGTCGCTAGCAGCGCCCCAGAAAGGACTTTTTCAACGCCTTATTTCGTCACACACGACTCTCTCTTGGCCCTTCGGCTCCACGACGTGTTTTGTCGTCGTTTTGGGCGGGCTACTCAACTTAACGAAACTTACTCTGAGAGAAAAAGTATGGCCGAAGGAGAGAGTATTAGCAAGGGATATTTCAACAGTGAAAGTTTGAATGTAAACAGCTTTCTCTACTCGTATTTTTTTAAATTTTGTATAATTATTTAAACTATTGTTAAAATTTGTTATAAAAATGTGTCCAAAGTATCAAATATTTGCAATATATCAAAAAAGCAGTATTGAATGCGCTGTGGCTTGCTGTTACTCCTAGCAATTGTCCCAAAAATTATAGTGGGAAATTTGTTGGAAAGTTTGCAAAGGAACTTACTTTGAAATGTCAACGGTCTTATAATGAATAATTTTCTTTTAAGGCAATTACTTTATTTAGTTAGTTTTAAATATCAAAGGCTCAGGGTCACCCGGTGGCGATCCAAATCGTTGCATAATAATTACAATCTCAACCCCCAAAGACTGATTAATACACATTATTTTCTTCTAAGTTCGAAATTTATTTTAACTAAAATTTCGTGAGGCAGCAAAAAAGAGCCAAACATAACCATACGAAAAATTTAAATTAACATATTTTCATTACAGAACTGAAACAGTAATTCGCACAACTGAAAATGGCTCCGAAAATAGATCCATCTTTCTTCGACATCCAACGATTCCACAACGAAGAAGCACTGAATACAATAATCGTCTCAACAAATATTCCAAGTATCAAGAAGAAGCTAAATAAATAATAAGCTGTAAACTCTCAGACATTCTGTCCAGAGTCCAGTTCTTATCCCATTCAGCTCATCATAGTAGTCCCTGAGGAAAAGCAAAAGCTTTAAGCTTTATTTTTATTTATTTATTAATAAATCGACTAATTGCAGTCGATCAAAGGATTACAAAAAATAAATAATTATTAATTAAATTAAAATTTAGAAATTAATTAAATTAAAATTTACAAGTAAGATTAAAATTGCATTACATTTAAGCCTTCTGGGGTATTAAATACAATCAATTTTTATGGTCCAACATTTGTTGCACAGGATTGGGGAAAACCCAGGCAAAAAACCCAATCAGACCAGGAAAAAAGGCGAAAAAGAAATATAAAGATTGTTGAAAATAGAATGAAATAGACCAGAATAGACAAAAGGATAGAAAAAAGAGAGTAATAAAGTAAGATCAGGACAATTCAGGAAAACACCAACCAAAAAAGAAGCAGTATTGCCAAGGCAGCAACCACGTCAACCAAGCAATGATTGGGGTTCTCCCGAAGATAGAACAGAAGAGCAGATTTTAGGTGTAAGAGAGAGAGTTATAAAGAGATAACGTGATAAAATTCTTTGTAATTGTGCAACGCATAGTCAATTGTGCAATTAGATAAAAATAAGGGATAATAATTTCTTGTTAGTCTACGAGGAACATGAAAGTTAAGACGAGATAATAGAAAAGGAGAGCTAATGTCACCGATAATTAATTTATGAAGAAAAATAATACAAAGGATAGTTCTACGGTTAGTTAATGAAATGAGAACAGAGTACGGTGGAAGACGGCGATCGGGATTCCAGTTTAAGCCACGAAGGGCAAAGAGGAGGAATTGCTTCTGAATGGATTCAATACGAACTTGATGGATTCCATGAAATACATGAACAATATTCTAGTATGGGGGCGAACTAGAGAAGTATAAAGCATTTTGGTAATAAAGGGATCATTAAACTCCTTGGACCAACGTTTAATGAATCCACGAACACCCTTGGCTTTGTTAGTTATAGAGGAGATATGCAGAATGAAACTAAGTTTGGCATCAAAAAGAGGATGAATTGGTCTTCCACAGTCGTTATACATTGCAAGGGTACATTGCCAAGCGTATACGTGACTAAGTGTGGAGTAATTCCACTAAAAGTCATAAAAGCAGTTAGAAATATTTAAATGCAACTTATTGGCCTGACACCAAAGATGCATGGAGTAAGGATCGTTGTAAGAAAGAATAAGTTTCACATGATCAGCATACATAAGGATGCGTGAGTGGGACAAAATAGATGGTAGGTCATTTATAAATAATATGAAAAATAATGGACCAAGATGACTACCTTGCGGCACACCTGAAGTAACAAATACGGGCTTAGAAATTTCGGATCTCAACAAAACTCTTTGGGTCCTGTTTTTTAATTAAGAGGAAATCCAACTCAGAAGTTTGGGGGGAATCCAATTCTATCTAGCTTGAAGATTAAAAGATCATGATTTACAGAGTCAAATGCTTTACTGAAAGCAGTATAAATGACATCTGTTGGCATTCTACTTAGGAAAGCATCATTCACCAATGATGTGAATTCAAGCAGATTAGTCGTGGTAAACCGACTCTTAATAAAGCAATGTTGAAAAGGGGAAATTATCGACTTATAGAGGTGCTGCAAAGTTGATATTACATTTTTTTGAATAATTTTGGGATTGCAGACACCTTTGCAATTCCTCTGTAATCCGATATATCGGATTTAGGTCCATTTTTGTGAATTGGGATAATATATGATTACTTCCAAAGCAATGGAAAATCAGCGGAATCAAGACATAAGTTAAAAAGTTTGAGTAGGGGAAGATATAAAGAGCTCCAGCATTCTCTGAGTACGCAACTTGGGATATTGTCGGGCCCAGGAGAATATGAAGATTTTAAAGTTTTCATTGCTGTAACTAGATCGTTATCAGTAATGATAGGAGCAAATAAAGAGTTAGTGGAAGAAAAAGAATAAGGATAAGGGTAAGCGATACTGTTAATGGAAGAAGTGTAAGTAGATTGAAAGAAAATTGCAAAAAGGTTAGCACTAGTTAAGTCGTCAATGGATCGCTCATTCTTCAGAAAAAATGTAGGAGGCATAGACGAGCTGTTACGCTTAGAATTTACAAATTTATAAAACAATTTAGGATCCCGCTCAAACTGATTCCTGCAGCGCATAAGATACTCATTATAGCATTGAGAGTTAAGGAGAAGGAAGTTAGATTTAGCAATCGAATATTTAGAAAAATCAATATTAGATCCAGAGAGTTTAAATTTTTAAATAGCTTAGTTTTAATATTTTTTAAATTTGAAAGTCGACGTGTAAACCAGGGAGGCTTGGATGAAACAGGCAATACAACACTTCTTGGAATGCAGATATCGAGAAGTGAGTTAATAGTGTCATAGAAGTGGGTTAGGGCAATATTTATATCAACCGAATTGTATAGAGTAGACCAATCAGTTGAGGAAAGAAGTTGATTAAGCAAGGAAAAATTTCCCTTGCGAAAGCAACGGCGGGTTTTACTAACAGGCTTTGAGAGTGGTTTAGTCGACGTGGCAATTGATAGAGAAACTTCTACGGTAGGATGAAAGGAGTCTTCAGGAAATACTAATGGACAAGATCTTGACACACTGGTAGAAGTGCAATCGTTGACAAAAATATGATCAAGCATTCTGTCAAGATTATTAGGAATCGAGTTTATTTGAAAAAACGAAACGTCATACAAGGAATCTAAAAAGTCATGTTGTGCAGAAGGCACAAGATAATTAGATTTCCTAAAGAGAGACCACTGGATATTAGGCAAATTGAAATCGCCTAAAAAGACAAACATATCTTTATCACGTACGAATGTTGATATATATTTAATACGGCTTAAATGCTGCATATAAATAGAAATATCAGAACACGGAGGGATATAAGAGCACGTTATGAAAATGGAACATGATGGAAACGATACCTTAACGGCAACTATTTCCACATCAGGAGGTGAAACGGATAAAGTAATTGACTCGGACCGAAGGGAAGAATTAACTGCAATGAGTACCCCACCACCACGACGAGGTATTCTATCTTTTCTGTAGGATGTAAAGGCTGTAGAAAAAATTTCTGAATTTGAAATTGAGGAATTAAGTCATGTCTCAGAAAGAGCAATAATTTGAGACTCGAAGGAAGAACATTGTAAAAATACATTTACAATACTAGCTTGACAGGTACCGAATGAGTGCGTTTTTTTTATAATAAACTCATGAACAATTATTTGTGGAGGCCAGAAATTTGGATCACAAATTAGAGAGAATGTGTCTGATGGAACGTTAATTTTGAAGGAGGCTATTTCCCTAGGTCCAGAGAAATTAAATTTAGATACTGATACATTGATTGAAGATTTGCTGGCAATATAGACAGCAATAGTTTCACATGTAGTATCAGCTGAAAGTCTAGATAGGAAAATTTGCTTACACGGTGCAATAATAGTAAGCAAAGGAGTCGGGGCAGGGTCAGAACCCTGAACAGTTACCGAAGCTGGAAGCACAGTTATGGGTGCAGTACCAGGATGGGCTGTAATTGAGGCAGTTGCCGGAGATGAAGTCGCAGACACCGACTGAAGTGGAGCTGCAACGGCAGCCGGAGCTGGAGGGATAGCTGGACTTGTAACTGGTGCTGTAGTTGGAGCACAAGCCTGAGCTTGATTTGGAGAAGTTGGTTGGGCATGAACAGCACATACATTGGTATTTGAAGAATTATCGGGGTGTTCAAAGGAAGAGTGGCCGACTGACGGTGAAGGTGAGGGCGAGAAAAACCGAACCGGATATAATTCTAAACGGCGAGGAGTTGATAAATTTTCTGAAGGGGGAATAAGCATTGCAGAGGAAGATGTAAGAGGAACATTTAAAAATTGATCCTCTAACTGACGGATAGGTTGGTATTCGAAATTAAACTCACAAAGCATCTCAATGCTCGAGTCAAAATCACTCGACAAAAGCTTGGACATATTATGCAACTTAAGAAATTGACCTCTCACAAAATTATAAATTTTGGAGAAATTCAATTGCAAGTCATTGCACCTCGGACAAGACCATTTCAGGCCTCCACAGCCTTTTTTGGAATTGTCTTTTTCCAACTTGTCAATATCTCGCCCAGTTAGAACTCTACATTTGCCATGCATCGTGTTGTCACACAACTAGCAGTTAACAAACCTTGGTTGGTCACCATCACGCGCTGGGCCATACGTGCAATTCAACTTGCAGCAAGTCATTTTATTAGTATACAATATTAGTAAGAAAAAGAAAAAATGCTAAAAGTTTCCTACTGGGTATTATTATGATTAGTATGAAGAGCGCGCAAATTGAGAGCGCAAAGAAATAGCTGTTAGTAGCAAGAAATAACACAAACAATGCTTGAGCAATGCGAAAAGCAACAACAAAAAATTTGAGCGGGCGAGCGGCGCACAAACGAACAACCGCACAAAAGGAAGATAGGTAAAGATATTATTAATAGAATAATTAAAGCTTTTGATAAAAATTGCACAGCTGATGACTATGTGTGCAACAATGTGATACTGGCTTACCAATAAGGTTTATTTCCAAGTTAAATGTAAAAGAAAAATCTCTCAATATAATACAAAACGAATTTTATTACGGAGCACTAAAAAAACTCGACGGTTCACTTTGATAGAAATCTCTCTCTCTTATTCCATGGGGAAATAACCTTTACTTACTATCCGAGTTTTTCAAGCTATTTGCTATATAGTAAATCCATCCGGGTAAATAAGTAAGGGTAAATATAAAAAAAAATGTATAAATAAATCTCTTTATGCTTAAATATAACGGGTTTGTAGATGTGTTTTAGTTTAGATTAAGTAACAAAATTAGATTAGACTTTTTTTTGTGTTATATCGAAATAGTTATGAAGCGAAAAATTGTTTTTTTGTTTAAGGTTTTTACATTTTAATTCTCAATTTTGTTTCTTTTGATGTTGTGGGTACGAAGCGATTTGTTCAACTGAATGCTTCAAAGTATTGCAATACTGAAGAAACACGAAATGGAGAAACAGCCTACTTGAATTATTGTGAAAGTTTCAAACACTTTCCAGACCAAAATTTCAATTCCTTTATGATTATATTAAAGAGCTCAGAGAATTTGAAATTGAACCTCAGCCTACTAAGGTTATAGTACCAACATTTCATCCATTAAAATGTAGTTATAATTTCTAAGATTGTAAAAAGAAATTAATTTGTCTTACTCCAAGACTTAGTTTAATTGTATTGTATATTTCTCTGGCTCATTCATTCTTAAGTTAAGTAAAATATCAGATGTCTTTCTCTTTTCTATAAGTCAAACTAGTAAGGAAAGGCTATTGTTAGGTCTTTTTTTAAGCTATTTTTAATTTTAATTTTTTATTACTTTTTTAATTGAAAGGGTGCAAATAAATAACTTCTTTTGCCAGAAAATTGACAGCAGATTTAAGAAGAATACCAAAAATGTTGTTCATCAGAATTGGCCATTAGTCAAATGAATAAAAAACAAACAAGAAAAAAAATCATGCTCAAATCCTACCTGAATTCTGAATATTCTGTCACCATGGGTCGTAGATCAAGGACGCTTACTTAATATTTTTTATCCCCATATTTAGCTAATGCAGACAAAACACACCCCACGCCAGGACTCTTTAAAAACTGACTTTGCGGCTAATGCAGATGGCAGGCGAAGCGAAGCGTAAAATGCTTTGTAAATTATTATAGGGCAACTACAAGCTCCCTAGCTGTAGGGTATTGGGGGAGGGTGTGTAAAGTCAGCATAATAGACACAATATACAAATATTATTGCAGATAAACAAGCTTTGAGGGGGAAAGTAGGGATGATTCAGGGGTGCATGTATTGCGTGGGAGAAGTTTTCCATATTCCATCTGCTCGCTGTCAACTTAACAAGTTTCAACTTAAGTTTTCATATTGGTGGGGAAAGAACTTAATAAAAGCCGTCAACATAAAAAAGAAGTCTAAATTTTGCCATTAAACTAATTTTAAAGAGTCCAGCGAGCTGAACACAGCCAATTCAAAAAGCCAAGCCAAAATTCAGGTTATATACACTCCCACTGAGTCTAGGTGAAAAAAATAAATTTAATTTCTACCGAATCTTATTCGTTGGTTCCTGTTCTTCTTTCCATACAGAGCTTGTTCTGTATCGAATACATTTTTCGGTTCTGTTACTGTCTCTTAATAATTTTTAAATTAATATTTACATTTTGAAGGTATTGAAATGTTGGTACCATAACTTTAGTAGGCTGAGGATCAAGTTCAAATTCTCTTCTTTAATAGAATCTTAAAGGTATTGAAATTTTGGTCTGGAAAGTGTTTCAAACTTTCACAATAATCAAAGTACGCTGTGGCTCTA
This sequence comes from Drosophila repletoides, assembly GCA_018150835.1. Lineage (NCBI taxonomy): Eukaryota > Metazoa > Arthropoda > Insecta > Diptera > Drosophilidae > Drosophila > Drosophila repletoides. The sequence goes on from JAECWQ010000228.1 coordinate 1,302,112, forward strand.
TTTCGTTTCTCTTGAGTCTCACCATTCTGTAATACATTCAGTTCACCAAAATTCTTCGTACACAAAAAAAAAAAAACAATTTAAAAACCAAAAACAAGCTAGCACAAAAAAAAATTAATTTATTTTATCTTTTTGTTTCTAACCCGAACCAAACAAAAAACTTCAAAATTCTTCTCCAAAAAGATAAACAAAGAACATTAAATTTATGCGTAAAGTGTTTTCTACTTTTTCTACTTTTTATATTTTTACGTGTGAGGGCAAAAGTTACAAATACAATGGATCCCCTTTCCCTTATTTCTCTGGATGGAACTACTTACTATATTTAAAAAACCGGACTGTAAGTAAAGAATATTTCCTTATGAAATAAAGCTCAAGTATTTCGCTCTGGATATGGACAGGATATGAACTGGACTTTAGCCAGGATGACTGCGAGTTCGCAGCATATTATTTAATCAGCTTCTTGAATATTTGTTGAGATGATGATTGTATTCAGTCCTTTTTCGTTGGGGAAACGAAGATATCGAAATATATCGAAAACGTTGGATGTCGAAGGAAGATGTATTTATTTTCATAGACTTGGAAATTACTGGTTTAAAAAATTTTCGAAGTTAAAATAAATTTGGAAGTTAGGAAGAAAAACAAAGCGCATTTATCACTCTTTATTATGCAAGGATTTGGGTACCATACAATACGCAGATCGCCTCCAGGTGACCCTGAGCCGTGGATTTGGGATTGGGTCTGCATTTTGTTTGAATAAGATACTCTATAAATATTGCATTTATTACGAAATTAATTATAAATATTTTATTAATTAATTTATTTAATAAAACTTATTTAATTAGTGTTTTTTAATACAATTTTTTGTTAGGAAAGAATTAAAATATGTTTAATTAAATTCAATTTGGATACTATAATAATAATAAATAAATTGAAAATTTTAGTAAAAATTTAATAAAAATTGTTAAATTTAGAAAACCTAAAATTAATTTGTGAATTTTTATACATAATTTAAAAGGAAAGGAATTTTAAAGAGGATTTTAAAGAGTTTTATTGAGGAAACTTCTGCTTAATTTTATTAAAACAGTTTAACACTTTAACTTTTTAATCTATAACAAATTTTGTGCGATTGCTGGCACCATTAATAATAGATTCTGTGCGCTTCCTTTTGTTATAGGCAAGCAAAAATATTATTTCCCAAATCTAAATGCCAAATGCCAAAATGTTTGTAAAAGCTTATAAAAATGTACGTTACAAGTTTTAGTGCCTGCTGCTCTCTTCTCTGCTTCTTGTTGTCGTTGCTGTTGCAGTTGTTGTTGTTGTTGTTGGCAACTCTTTCTGGTCGTGACAACAGCAAACGCCACCACACATACAACACTTGCATAGAGTATACCCAGTTTGTTATGGTCGGTTCTTCTGCTGGTTCGTTCTGTTTTTATGTTTTTCATTATATATTTTTTTTTTTGCATATCTATTGGGTGTCTGCTGCTCGTCCACCTGTCCGTCCTTCTGGTCATCCATCCTTCAGTCCGTCTGTTCTTACATCCGTCCGTCTATCCGTTGATGCGTCTATCTGTACTCTAACCCGGCAGTATATTCTTGACCAAAATAAAAACCTAATTGGTTCTAGCCCTGTCTGGGTGCCCGTCCGTCTTTCCGATTTTCTGTCCATCGTCCGACCTTATATCGCCTTAGAAGAAACTACTTTCTATAAGTCGTGTGAAGCAGCCTGTAGAACCATATTTCGGCTTACATTTCAGAGTTGGATCCGGCCACAGGGTATTTCTTAGTCGAGTTTGCTCAACTTTAACATTCTCACTTGTTATTTATTTTTTTTTCTGTGTGTTATTTGCCCATGTCTGCACATGCTGTGGTCAAGGGTTGTGTTGGTGTTGCCAAAGTGTTGCCATATATTCTACATATGTTGGTTGCTTGTTCGGTGCGGCGTTGACCAGTTGGTAGAAATAGCCATATGCCCCCAGTTGGATGGGGCTGAAGAAGGAGCAGGGGCAGGGGCAATACCCAAAAAATTTACTTATTTTGCAATTATCCAGAAAGAAAGAATAATTGGTATAAAAAATAAACATAATATAAACTGATTTATAATTCTACCAAAGATTAGACAGCATTTAAGCCTCTTAGCTCTATGAGAGAAGACTTTATTATCTGCATTTCAAATATTTAGTCAGATATTTCACACATACAAATATAAACTGGTATTAAGGTATTTTGCTTTGCTTAAATTTCATAATTAATTAAATGAAAAACACGCATCAGAAATGTGTGAAACAGAATAAATATTTAACTCAACCAAAAGCATTCCTTTTCACAGTTTGCAGCAGATTTAATTAAAATATTAAGTCGAATCTTTAATTTTCCATTTAATTGCTGACTTTGACATTTGCACTATCAATATATTTGCAGTTTACTGACAATCAAAAAGCTATTTAATATATATTTGAAACTATAAAGGGTACTCTGAATATTGCATATCCTTGCAGAGTGGAATAATAATTTTCTTGGAGAGATTGTTCAGCTATTTGATAGGGTATGATCTTGATTACTTTAAAATACTATTGGAAAAGATTCTCTTACATCTATCTTTTTGTTTTTACTATAATATTTTGAGAGCTATACGATATAGCGGTTCGATCCAGCTGGTTCCGACCTATGTGCTGACTGCAGTAAAGAGTAGAGTATATACCAAGTTTTAGATATCTGAGAGACTGAGAGTCTTATTTGCATGGACAGACAGATAGACATACACATAGACGGCAGACAGATAGACAAATAATCAGATATATATCCAGATAGACAGATAATCAGATAGATAGACAAACAGACAGATAATCAGATCGATAAACAGGCAGACAGATAATCAGTAAGACATATAGACAGTCGGACCTAGCTATATCTATTCAACTCTTCATGCCTACCCAAATGTATTGCAAACTCCGCGACAAAGTTATATTACCGTCAGCCAGGGTATTTAGATATTCAATTTTCCTTTCTGACCAACTATGCTTCAATTAATATTAATGTTTTTGTTTCTTCTAATTTTTTTATCTCGTATTTTTTGCTCCGTTTGTTTGCCAAGTTGTCTGCCCTTTCCCCTCCCTCTTAGCCACGTGTGTGTTCTTGTGATTATTTATGCGCGCAAAATAAATAAAATGCTATTCTGTTGCCAATAGGCAGTCGGTTGGAGAGTCTGAATCAGTGGAGCCTGCGTCTTTATGAAGCTGTCTTCAATTGTTTTCACTTCATGACTGTTTGCTACGCGGAGTATTGGAATATTTTTCTTTTTCTAACCAAAATTTAAGATTATTCAAGTCGAAACCGATATATAAAAATATATAAAGTTGACTCTTCGTGGAACTACTCTGAACCGGTTTTTGGTGCTCTCTCTTTGACGGTTTCTGAGGTAAATATATTTTTAGTTCAATATTTTGGACATGCCTCTCAGAAAGCAGCTTAAATAATTTATTTTTATTTATAGTACAAAGACTAGTAAATATATATATTTTTTTATACAAAATTCAGACTCTCCTTCGTTTCAATCCAATTATATATGAGAAAAATTCGTGAAGTTGGTTCTGCAATCATATTGGACGATAGGCTTAGCTTTTGTCACTCCACCAGAGAGCTTAGTAGAATCCATTTTCTCAATGGGCGGATACTAAAATTGCAATCCGATTTCTTGGGCCGAAATCGCCTCCTGCTTATTGCGGTCCTCCCAGCGTGCCAGAGCATCCTTAATGGTTGTGGGCCTGGTCATGTTCCGTTTAAGTATTTAATTGGTCTCCAACTGGAATTTCAGTTCAATACTATGAGTAGTATATTTAAATTATTTGAAAATCAAGAATCACACAGCTAGCTTGAATTTCATACAATAGGGGAAATTCTGATATAAAATTGAATTTATAAATAAACGAAAATGTCATGAGATGAGCAAATGGATGATACTATTTTGTTTTCACAAGCGAAACTATCACTTAAAAATTACAGAAACTCAAAAATAAAAAGATTATAAAACTTTTCCAACTGCTTTTCTAGGACTCTCAGTTAAAATGCGATTGAAATGTAGAAAAGCCAATTGAATTTATTCATTGCTACCTTCCAACAGGCGAATTTTATCATCAATAAATAAAGTTTTATTTCTTCTTTGATTTCCAAAAATGTAAAATTAAATGCTAATTTAATCATCAATAAACACAATAATTTGGTAGAACATTTATCTGAGAATTGGCCGTGCATTTCTATTGAATTTGAATTATAGGGAACGAACATTTTGATACACTGTTTTTTTATTTTGTTTTTTAACTTGGTTCTTATCAATGTCCTAGTTAAGCACTAGGGAGTCTGGAGCTTCCCCTTTCTTTGCCATCTAAATGTAATTTATTTATTTGTCTCTCTTTCTCACTGTGTTTACTCTGCTTTTGACTGCTCCCCAAGCTCTGTCTGGCACACGCTGATAACTTCATTGGCATAATGTTTTTGTGTGTGTTTTTTGTGTGCCTTTCGTGTGTGTGAATGCGTTGTGCTTTATGTCAGGACCCCTCGGGAGTTTATTACACATATTTGAGGTGATAATAGAGTTTCCCTTGTAATTCGTCGGGGCGGAGGGAGATTCCTTCATTTATTTTTATGTTTTTAAAGCATTTTATTTTAAGTACGAACATTTGTTAGCAGCTTTTATTGCAAAAATTGACACAAATTTTCGCTCATAATTTATTGAATTTATTTGATGTAAATAATCCACACAAAAAAAAAAAAAAACGCAGAAAGACATAGAAATGTGTCCTACATATTCTCATATGGTGCACGTTTTTGATAATCGTCCAGAAATTTGCCAAAACATATCTGATTTTTTGTATAACCCAAAAAGAAGAAATATATTTTTTTGCTTCGTTTCAATGTGAAATTTGTGGTGCCATAAATTGGGTGCTCAATGCGGCAAAACTGAAAAACTGAGAGCAAAAGATATGGAAACAGGATGAGGCACTGCCTCAAAGTCTAATTTATGAATTTCATGGTTCAGCTGGAACGATTGGCAGAACTTCCGCCACATGAAAGATGTCGCGGGAAGATGGCTTGGCAGTGGAAACTACCTTTAAGAAATTGAAGACCGAGAAATAGGTATTAAAATCCATACCCAAAAATACTCCCAGAGATACGAGAGAATCTTTTGACTATAAGTTTGGCTTGTTAATATAATTTTTCTTCTAGTTGAATCTTGGTTTTGATTTTTTAGAATGTAAAGAAAGGCTATCTTCTTGGCATCAAAGAGTAAAATAATATATATTTTTTATGGAGTAAGAGATGCCTCCTTCAATCCATTACACATTTCGGAACAAAGTTATAATATCCTCTGCTAGGGTAGAGAAGGGAGAGTTAGATTAGTGAAGAAAAAAGCTAAAAAAAATTCCAAATGGGTTCTGTTCATGCAATAAGCACTATGCAGTTAGGTGCAGTTGTAGCCCAGAGGCTAAGGCATCCTCCTACCAACCTCTTCTTCTGATCATCAGTTCGAGTCCCGATAGCCCGGACTCATGTCATGTCATGTCAGTCATGTCCGGACTTTTTAAGCTAAAATCAATTAAATAATTAAAGACAAAGACCACTGATGAGAATGTTTGGCAACATTTATGAAATATACTATCTGGCCAGCCAGATTATATACAAAAATCATTTTTTTTATTTTCCTTCATATATTCATATATATTTATTTAATTTTATATTTTTACAATGAATTCTAAAAGCATACTCAAACGTAGAGTATCTGCTAGTTTCCTTTAGATATTCAGTTTATTTCGGTAGTTCATCGGAGAAAGAGCAATAAATCTAAATTCTAAATTCACTTTTTTTTTAATATTCAAAATTTGAAAAAAAAAATATAATTTTTAAGTGAAAAGTTGAAACCTTTTTATAAAATTTGTAAACATTTTTGATAAAATTTTTTAAACAGTTTTTATAAAAACTTTTATATAAAAATTAAAAAAATAGTATAAGGGCAAAAATCAGAAAGAAAAAAACTATAAAAGTAAAATGTTTGGAGAAATGTAAAACTGCTGTAAGTGAATAAAAATTAGAATAAAATAAATTTATAATAATTATAAGTTCACCGACAGCAACTGATGTCAACAGATCGTCCAGGAACTAATGGAATTCATCGAAAAAAACTAAATCACACAAACAGGTTCAACAAGGAATTACACTGTAGAAACACTCGGAACTAACAGATATAATACTAATACACTAGTCGTCCTATCAATATACTCTAAACTATTAGACTGGTGTCTATATCTCCCATTATCCCTCGGCGCGGAGGGAAATGAAGGAAGCTTTGGGTCTCTCGATACTCACGGATTTTGTTGGTAATAATAATAATAATAATTACGAGTTAATAATTATTATTTTAGGCAAAAGATCAATTGAAATCATACACCAAGTCATTCTCATATATCAATTATTCTCGTGTAGAAAAAAATCAAAAAAGGAAGAAATTCAACGTTGCTGTGATGTGATGTGTGTATGGTCTCGTCCAGGGGTGGATATATTTTGATACAGATAAAAACTTCTATATATTTTGATAACAAACTTTAATTTGTATTTATTTTTCTCGATTTATGGCAACCCGTCTCGTATACTTTATGTGGTCAGAAATGCCTCCTTTAAAGCACTGCACACTGCATGACAATTTTAATACACTTAAACTTAAAAGTAAACATCTTAAATTAATTTCATTTAAATATCATAAATGATTTCTATAATTTTTTGTATTCGATGGTTTCCATCACTCCGCGAACACAAATTACAGGAAAAATTTTGAGTTAAAGGATATGAGAGTCCTTTGCCACTAAGGCAAATCCAAAAGGATTACAATATATAAGCACCACGCCCACAAGTTACATGAAGAGCATGAAACGCCCACAGGTGTGGTTCTGCACTAGTCAGGAACTGCCTTCATCTGTTCTACGGACATGAACACACACACACTTATACACACGGAGAGCCAATCGTTTCCCATTTCGTGTTAAATTACACATTGAATCGGAATGCAGAGGCCATAACATGTGGCCCACTGTAACAGCACCGTCAATGGGACTGACGCCAGCAAATGTGGTTACAATAATTTATGCACTTGTAATGACAGACGTACCGGACCCAAACCAGAACCCAAACGCAATCCCGAACCCGAATCAGCCACACTTTGCTGTCAGTTGTGCGACTGACGCGCAATAAAATGCGTGTCATGTGTGAGTTCGTCTATTTGTTTGTTGCTGTTGTCATCACTGACTGAACTGATTAGAGTTGGTTGCGTGCCGTGACACGAAAGTCGTGAATTACTTTTCCGATACTATTCATAGAAATTTGAAAACTCTTTCAGCTTTTGTACTGCTTCATATTGGTAATTCTTATAGACCGTACTCAAAAACCATACTTATTTTAAAGACTCGATTCGAAGGAGGAATTTCGAATAGACCGCCAAGTAATATACGTTTTTTACTTCATAAAGAAATGCTGTTTTCTTCAACCTTTTCGAACTGATTATATTGTATACTCCGAGTTGACTGTTTTTGTATAAAGGACTCACTTGCCTGTCGCCTGTCGTCTGTCTTCTACCTCAGTCTGTTCTCATCCCAGAGCTGTGACAGACAACGCCGAGCCGAGGGAAGTTCATGCCGTTGAGTGATTTGCGAGTGTCAAAGGGAAGTCTTCGTCAGAGTCTTCTCGCCGCTTCATCGGTGTCCTTTGCTTCGCATTCGATTTATGTTAATATGCGCTGGCCAAATGCGTCGTATTCTGGCAAGAATTTAAAAGTCAAGACTGTAAAAAGCTTTAAAATAATTAAAACGTTTTTAAAGAATTGTATAATTTTAAGATCAAAAAAAAATTTTTTTTAAATCATTTCTTTAAAACTTTAAAAGTTTAGAAATGGTTGGGTTCAGGAGTTTGAACGGGATGGTAAGCTTTGGTCTTGGTTCGCGAACCATTTCAAAGAGACCCGATCCTTTTTGGCTATATTTCGGCTAATGCACCGTTTCAAGGACATTTTGTATTAGTTTACGTATACTTAATTTTTTACAGGTTTGGGATATTATTAATTAAAAGAACGTTAGCATATTGTATACAACTATTTTCAGATACAGCTATCCAATTAGTAAAGTGATTAGGAAAGTTCAATCTGGTTCCTCCGCTCGAAGACTTTAAATTAAATCAATTTGTAGAGAATACTTTATAAGCAATGGAAAGTAATATTTATTTATATTTAATATAAATAAAAGCGTAAGCCTTAAATACAGAACTCTCAATCGAAAAACAGCCCAGGAGCAGCCCGTAATCAACGGTACACATAAATACTTAGGGCCATCACTGTTCTACTCCCAGACGAAACTACAGCGGCGGCAGAGACTGTCTTGGCTGAATAACTGTGTGCCAGCAGCACAATTGGTCCATGTGGGAATCTAAGGTGGTGGCCGTTATAATGTACCAAAAATTAGATTTAAGGCAAAATTTTGACGCATCTAACTGGAGGGGGTTAGGTTAAGAAACACTATAAAGAAATTTTCTATATATTTTATATTTTTTTTATCCAAATTTTGATTGATTTTTTGTTTTAATTTTTGCACTAATATTAATAATATTATTAATATTTTTAATCCACTTTCACAAGTTTTAATTAATTTTTATTTTTTAACGTGGTGACAGCCCGTCAGCCCAAGGTGCAGCAGCTCCGCCGTCTTTTGCAATGTGTAATGGAAAATAACTTTTCAGTAGCTTTACAAGCTTATATACCACAAAAAAGCTTTTTAATAACACATGCTCAATTATAGCGGCGATTTGTCGCATGCGTATGCATCGCTTTGCTGATATGCTCGCGATATTCAGCTAAGCTGCAGCTTGCGCAAGTTCGCTTATAAGCTTTATGCGTGAACGCAGCTTTATTGAATTGGTAAGTTCCAAGTTCTCGGCCCTGTAAGTTCTCTAAAACATAAAAGCAGATGCCAAGTTTTCTTGCTACCCGACTCTTCTAAAACTGTTGTCCTAATTTTGCATTAAAGTTCTGAGAGAATTTGCTCAGAGTAAAGTTTCGTCTAAGAACTTCCTGACCTACTTTGTACGTAATGGGCTTAGAAAGCAAATTGTATTTTGCCGCATTTCTTGTGTACGCTATTTGTTTGTATATATTTACGGAGTTGTGCTAACTGATCAGTTCTATCCAATGGAATTATAGGCTCTTCTAAAAGTGATACTTCTTTTAATACTTAATAATCAGAACCATGTGTGATCATATCTAATCCAAATAATGCTTTATATGGAAAGCAGCCTAATGATTGATGCAAAGATGATCGCAAGGAACATGAAATGGCCAAAATATGCTTCCGCGAACAGCCGCTAATAATGAACGATTGACTCGCTCTGCAGCGTTACTTTGAGAGGAGTGTAAAGCTGTATATAATGTCTTTTGCCTTCGGTCAGAAAACTATTAAAATTATTCGCTTTGAACTGAGAACCATTATCGCTAACTACAGTTTCAAGCACTCCAAAACAATGAAATATATTCTTTAATAGGAAATCCTGAATTGCTGACGAAGTAAATTATTTTAAGGGATGAAGCCAATGATATTTTCTGAAATGATCTAGGACAATGAGCAATCCGACATGACCACGTTTACTTCTTGGGTACGGTCCTAACAAATCAATATATAACGTCTGGAAAGGTCTAGAAGTTGGAGTTTGAAAGCCCATCGGCAGTCGAAGAACATTATATAATAATTGGGAGCCTTGGTTTCCTTACACGTGTCACAATTTCGAGTGTAATCACGCACATCACTGGCTAAAACAGGCCAGAAAAAATTTCTAAATAAAGTGTTGAGAAATTTTAATATCAGGGAATTTTGACTGATTAAAAAATTTCTCGATAAGTGACTTATATTCTGAATCAAAGAAAGCTTTAGATTCCAAATCAAAGCTCATCTGGTCTTTTGAAAGTCTGGATTCTGCAAGACATGGGCGGAAGTAAGTATAACTTTTAACTTTAATGCATTATCTGTACAGACGAATTTCTTTTTAACAGACAACACATCTATTATGGGGCATGTCAACTCCGCATAGTTGTTGATGAAACGGCGATACCAACCGCTTCTAAAAACCCACGAACCTGTTTAAGGTTTCTTGGTGTTGGCCAATTTAGAATACACTCAATTTTCGCAGGATCTGTGCAGATACCTCCACTACCGATTACGTATCCTAAATAGTTTACACTACTTACACAAAAATGGGTTTTCTCAATGTACAGAGTTAGATTGGCTTTTCGAAATTGCTCTGCCAGACGTACAAGAACTGAAAGGTGTGAGGAAAAGTTTCTGAGACGATGCATACATCATCCAGATATCCAAACACACAAGATCAGGGGGATTATATCCATAAGACGACACATGGTGGACGGCGCGTTACAAAGGCCGAAAGGCATAACTTTGAATTGATACAAAGGCCTGCCAGGCACTGTAAATGCGGTTAATGGCTTTGATTCTTTCGATAGCGCAATTTGCCAATATGCATCCTTGAGATTTAATTTTTATATAATGTTAGCCTTTGGCATTCGTGAGAAAATACTGTCTATGCTGGGCAAAGGATAAGCATCTTTCTTTGTTGCCTCATTTAACTTGCGTGCATCTAAACAAAGACGCACCTTTTTGGGTTTCATAACCAGACGCATTGGCGATCTCCAGGCACTGTACGAAGGCTCAATAATATCTAATTCTAACATACGATCTATCTCGGCGTACAACAGTTTCTCAACTGCTTGACTGACGGGATAAAAGGGTTGCTTTACTGGGGAGCGACTCCGATATCAATGTGATGTTTAATCATCGGTGTTCCACCTAATCCATCAAGACATTTAGGGAATAAATTTTGAACTACATCTAGTTGTTGTTGTTGAACAGGAATTAAAGGATACAAATTGGTTTCTTCAATTCCATGACTGTTTTCTATTTCTAAAAGTGAAAATCTTCCAGAAACCTCTTCCTAAAATCAGTCTCTGTCTAATAGATGGGATAATATACAGCTGAATGGATTTTTCCATTTCTTTGTAAATCATACTTACTGTAAGTACACCTATAAGCTCATGAGGTTTTTCATCAGCAGTGCTCACATGAGATTTAATTGATTTAAATTCTGCCATATTTAAAAAGTTCTATAATGCTAATGAAGACCCAATGCAACTGACGCTTGCACCTGTGTCTAATAGACCATGTTCAGAAAAATTCAAAAAGGACACTCCTGCATACCAAAGAAGATCATTGTTATTTTTAAATATTGCTGAAATTAATGCCTTACTGCATTGTCTTAAAATAATTCTTACAAAGTATTGAAATTCTAGAGCATAGGTGACTAATTTCAATAAAAATTCTAGTTCTAATATCTAAATAATTTCTAAGTCGTTCATGATAGGGGAGAAATGGTTTTTTATCTACGGGTAACATTTCATAATTTCCTGTTGGTTTTAAAATCGTTACTGAACTTTCTTTTTCTTCTTTGGGGGTATTCTGTTGTTGTGGGATACACCCTTCAATCCGTTTTCCGATTTACGACGAATGCATGTCGGACATTGTGGCTTATAAACATTAAGAGCGCCACATCCTTATCAAAATATACGGCGCTGGGCTAAGCAATTTTCCCAGACGTGTCCCTGGACATCGCAGTTCCATCAAGTTATATTAGTATTACAAATGGCAGCGACATCACTTTCTTTACTAACCTCTATTGTTTGATCTATATCATCTTCTTTCTCTTCTATAGCGTATACTTGACGACGAGTTGGTCTAATAAATTCTTCTGCACGAGTGCTAAGTTCTCAAACTAAATTTTCATGCATCTGTACATAACTTCGTAGTTGTCCTACTGTGTGTAGAACGTATTTCTTCTTTGCTAGCAAACTCTGATCGGTAATCGCGGTATTGGTGTCGTAATGTAAGAGAAAAATCGTCCTAAGTGATGTGACTCACTTGCTTATGATAACGCCAAAACCAATCTCGAGCTCTTCCGACAAACAAAATATGTAAATGTTTACATAGCGCATCAAAATCTCCTTCTAAAGTTTCATTCGTAAGTACATTCACTCAATACATAAATTCGTCTACACCTAACCCTTCAGCTGACCCATCAAAGTGCAAATTCCACTTCTGCAATTATACTCGACTGTACGGATGTACGACTTGCAGTGGAAATTGGAGCAGACATAGCTTGAGAGCCATAAACTGGATTTCTAGGGGTTATATGTAAAGCCGACATCAAGCGTGAAACAGTTTGTTCAATCATATCCTGTATCATTGAATAATCTACCGATACCGATTGTACCGGACGAGGATTATTATTAGGGCCCCGAAGGAACATCAAATGGGTTAGACCAATGCTGGCTTCTTAATCTTTAACTGAATATCACACGCTTCTACTGAACGGGTGTCATGAGCGTCTCCTTGAGCAGAAACTCCTTTTAATGTCTTGCCTAAATTTCTAGTGATAGGACGACGTCTAGTACCTGGAACATTGGCATCAACCTGTTTTGCTCTGGCTGAACAATAACCGATTACTAATTTTAAATTATTTGTGTCTATTAGACTGACACATTCGGGAGAATTATTATGTGCTTTTAACCAATCCTCAAGACAATTTTTATGGAAAATATGCTTACAAGCTGTTATCTATATAACACGACTGAGTATTGGTCATTATCTGACAATAAATATTGTTTAATTGACATTTGTTTTGGGTAACATGATACACAAAAATCGTTATTTGTATTGTATCTTTGACATTACTCGAATATAAAAAGTATTTTTGGTTATTGCTATTACAAATAGAAAAGATGACAATTGCCATATATAATCATTTAAATACATTCCTGTTGCTCGGTAGAAATACAATAAGACAGTATGATCTATTCTAGACTCAAGAAGACTGTATTTGCATCGAATACATCATACCTAAAAAGGATAAGAAATAAATTCAAAATTTACCAAACATTTAATCAATGATCAAAACAAAAGGCTTTCGCACGCATAATCGGCAGGGTATTCAGTCTCAGCTAAATACGCAATATTCCAGATTATTATGCAATAGTATTAGTTTCATGATCGAAATTCAAATAAATAATAAAATAGATATCGAAAACAAGCGAGCACTAACTTTTGAAGAGCAGTGAAGTAAATTGATTGTCTAGATTGAACTATTATTTAACATATTTATATATCGGCAAGGTAATCGATCTTAGCCAAATACCAAGTTCCAAGATACATACATTGAGTTAAATAATCTCACACAGCCAAGGTAAAACTATGATGTAATGTGGATATATTTTTATGGCAGGTGGTGTAAACAAAATGTGCATAGAAAAAAATAGCCTATCATATCTCTACTCTATATTTTTGTTGTTGTATTATATTATTGTTTAAATGGGTATTTAATTTTAATATAATTCTATTTTTTGTTTTTCTAGATACTCAATATTTTAATACAGAATTTTTTTCAGTGTTCAGGAATAAGGGGTTAATAAAAATTTAATAATTTTTTTTTTTCATTGTTAAATGAATAAAGAGGAATAATTGACTTACATACATTTATCCGAAGAGCAATCAATGAGAGCCCTTTCAACAGTGTACCGGATCATGCTGTTTGTTTTGTTTCATATTGAGATTTATATTTTTTTTGTTATTTTTTATTAATTATTTTTTACATATTTTTCTTGTACATGGTACCACTGTAGTCGCATATTCTTAATTTTTCTATTACCATATTTTCTTCCCTATTTTAAGATGAACTGTTCCACTGTACACACATGTTCCTATCTTTGTTTGTTGTTTTCCGTTTTTTCTTCATTTATTTTTTTGTTTTTATTTTATTTAATTGCTGCAGTACAATTCAATATGTAGAGCGACGAAATATTTGGGCAGAGACAGTCTTGTTATATTTTGCATATACACTGTACCATATTACACACACATGTTCCTAATTTTGTTTGTTGTTTTTCGTTTTTTTTCTTTTTTTATTTAATTTAATTGCTGGGGCTCCAGGTGAAACTGCAGTAAAATTCAATATGCAGAAGGGGCGACGAATTATTTGGGCGACACTGTACGCACAAATATGGGGCGGCGGCATAGACAGTCTTGGCTGTATAACTGTGTGTCAGCACAATTGGTCCATGGAATCTACGGTGGTGGCCGTAATGTATTGTAAAAAAATTTGATTTAAGGCAAAATTTTCCCGCATCTAATTGGAGGGGTTAGGTTATATTTTTAGAAATTGTCTATATTAAAAATTAAAATTTTTTGTTTTTCGATAACTATTTTTTTCCCCAGATACCTTTTTTGCCGGCTGTATTAGGAATTTCTCTCCTAAGATTAGCCTTGAGCTGGATGCATCCAGATTAGATAATGGAATCCACGTTTCACGAGGGCGACAAATAATATTTATTTTTATATTTTTTTATCCAAATTTTAATTGATTGTTTGTTTCTATTTTTGCACTATTAATATTATTAATATTTTTAACCAAGTTTTAATTAATTTTAATTATTTAACGTGGTGACAGCCCGTCAGCCCAAGGTGCAGCAGCTCCGCCGTCTTTTGCAATGTGTAATGGAAAATAACTTTTCAATAGCTTTACAAGCTTATATACCACAAAAAGCTTTTTTCTAACACAAGCTTATATACCACAAAAAGATTTTCTAACACCTGCTCAATTATAGCGGCGATTTGTCGCATGCGTATGCATCGCTTTGCTCGCGATATTCAGCTAAGCTGCAGCTTGCGCAAGCTCGCTCAAAAGCTTTATGCGTGAGCGCAGCTTTATTGCATTGCGTTGTCGATCTTTTTTCTGCTTAAAGCTTTCAGCGTTGCATGAATAATATTCTTCGCCCCTTGTAAACAATCATTGTCTATACCTTAACGAACATTAAGTTTAGTTTTTGACAAATAAGCTGAAGCCAACCTAGAATTGCAACCTGATAAATGTGAGTTTTTAAAGCAAGAAACTACATTCTTAGGTCATATCATAAGACCAAATGGAATAAACATCAATGGAGAAAAATCCAGAGCTATCCGAGATGCCTTACCTACCAGAACCAATTTCTTTGGTTTAACTGGTTTGTTCGGCAAAGCGCCTCCCGCAACCATAGTATATAGTTATATATTAAAATATAACTCTTAAATATGTTTTATCTCACTTTGTTTTCATCCTGAATTTCGCCAATATTATCGGCACGTCGAAATTAATATAAGCAGAATCAATTCGGGTTGCTGTTTATATTTTAATTTCTATATACATTCCTAATTCAAACATTCATACATATTTAAATAAATTGAAAATAAATTGTTTAACAAATACATTTGAAATACAAACTGGATTAATTATTTCTAAGTAAAATTTATAGTTGACAAAAAAACTCGTCAGCTCAACATGGTTATTACCGAAAATTTATTCCAAATTTCAAAACCATTGACAAAGATGCATAAATAGACATAATATATAATAAAAACCCTCGTTCGAAAAACTAAAATACCGCATTTCAGATGACCGGATTTTACAGATTCCAGATTTCGTAAGCTCTTGAAGCCGTTTTTTCACAAGATGGTCATCCAGTTAATTTCATAAGTCGAACATTAAATGATCATGAATTAAATTACAGCGACATCGAAAAATACCATTTACCCATTGTATGGGCAACCAAATCATTATTTTTTAAGGCGTCATTTCCAAATACTACAACCAATATGTTGGTTACATCGAATGTAATTCAAAGTTGTTCCAATGGAAAATTAAATTGTCGAATATGATTTTCGATGTAAAATACAATAAGGGCAAAGAGAATTATGTAGCTGTTCCCCATCCCGAGTAAAACTAGAACTTCGGTAAACAAACACAACACAGAGCCAATGATGACAGCAGCAATTTAAATAGCATTATTGAAAAGCCAGTGAACACATTCAATAGATAAATAATACCACCAAGTATCAAACACAAAACTTACTTCAAAAAACAAATAACATATATTTCTTATGATGAAGAGAAAAATTCAAATCTTCTTTTTTATTCCATTTCCATTTTTCATAATGCTCATGCAAGATCGAAAGCCAGTACAATATCTGTGTGCCTAGAACTTTCAAAAAAATCCAAATACCTTCGCGACAGTCAAATTTCTACTCTGCCTATTTTCATTCTCTTTGCGGTAGGCATAATAAACTTATTGCAATTAGCGAAGAAGGCAAAAGCATATTGACTTTATTAATAAGTCCGTAATAAGTTTTGCAGAGCCAAGTGATGCAGGAGCTTATTATATTATTTATATAGATATATGCCGTAAGGCACATTAGTACTCTTATATAGATAGTTATACACTAGTCGGCATAATTATTTTGACGAAACCTCTGTTTGACTATTGAACTTAGCGTTACTTGAAATAGTCAAATAAGGTGCGAAAATGAGGAGCAAAATAAAGAATAGATTTTTAGCTATGTGCAGACAAAATTTTATTTCGTTTACCTTTGCATTCTCTTTCTGCTGAGAAGAATGCATGCAGACAACGGCTTTTTGCGAGGCATAAGTATTTTGACAGCATGTTTATGTAAATATTTTCACACTTTTGACCATGCGAGAATCAAACAACTTTTGTGTTTAATTTTGATCACTATTAAACGTTGTTATTAAAATATAAAGTTTTTAAAAATTATTAAATAACATGGGTAAAACGGCTGAGCTAAGTTTGGATACCAGATCTTCAATGGTAGCAAAGTTTACCGCTGGAATGGCAGTCAAAGACATTGCCAAATAGTTTAATGTATCACGTGAAACTGTGCACTACCAAATTAAAAAGTTTAAAAACCATAATGACATGCATAATTTAAGAAGATCAGATGCTAAACGCAAAACAGACTCAATGAAGACCGAGTCCTTGTACGGGAATTTAAAAAAATATTTTTCTGAAACCTCAATCTGCTGCAGATCAATTTAATTTGACAGCCAATACCCCAATTAGTGAGCGCACAGTCCGTCGACGATTAAAAGAATGTGATTTTAAGACTTATAAAGCCAAGGACGTACCATTTATAACAAAGGCAAACTAGCTTAAAAGACTGGCTTTCACAATGAAAATTACTTTAGTTTATATTTTTTAAAGTTCATATGATAAAATTTTTGATTTCATTATTTTTAAGTTTGTATTAGCACTAAGTAAAACATAAAAAAAACTATTTAGTTATATTAAACCATTGTATAGTTACATCAAAATTTCACCATTGGTTTTTCGACAAAATAATTATGCCGACTAGTGTATATGTAAAGTAATTAGTGAAATTTGAAACACATTTTAACAGCGGTTATATAAGCGGAATGCCGCATTCCATTTTGTCTAAAACTTTTACTGATTTCTAGGTGTTTGACTAAGCGCCTCTCGCAAGCCTTGTATAAATCTGTAAAATTGAACTCTTAAATCTGTTTTATATTATTTTGTTTTCAGCCTGAATTGCAAAATGCAAAAATGCAGCTGGCACATCAGCGCATCGGCTGCTGCATCTGGGAATTAGTTAGAATTTGTCTATATACATACATAATTGAAACATTCTGATATTGAGATATAAATTGTTAACTAATTACATTTGAAATACAACTGGATTAATTTTGTCTTATTAAATTTTATAGTTGACAAAAAGCTTTTCAGCTCAGCACTAGGCTTGGGCGATACCAAAACTATGATGAGCTTGAACTTGATCTGCCCAGAGAAACATACTTATCACAATAAAAAAAAAGGAACTTGACTGAATCAAATCTGGTGCTATGGCTAAGAAAAATATACATTTATATTTCATGGACTGGAAGATCATTTCCGACTCCTGTTACATGCGTGAGCACAAACTTCGTATACTCTTTTTGCTCTTTGTATGGGTACAGAGTATAAAAACACATATGGCAAGAACTGAAGTCAGAACACATGTACGTATACTTAAGCCCAAAGAAAATTGTCTTTCAGAAAATGAACGCTCATTTAAGATTGCATGAATGGAACTTAGCATTTCATATTATCATTTCTGTCGAAATTTTAATTTTAATTTCTGTTATACCCAATGCACGCATGTATGGTAATGTAAGATTCTTTCAATGTTAACAATTGGTAACACTTATTTTACCAATACTGTTAATGAAAATATGTTGTGTATCTTGGTCTAAAATAAACTTTCAACGGGAGTCCACGGGGGTACTATTTCTACTTGAACTGCGCTGTTAGTTTAATCACTTCAACAGGTCTGTATCATTAAAATTGAGTATTCATAGCAAAATGAGTGGCTTGTACCAAATTGAGAACCTGGCGGAAAAGAATTATGATTCTTGGAGAATACAGATGCAAAGCGTGTTGGTGATTTGGTAATTTACTTAATAATTTATTTTTACCTTTTGTAATTCTTCAATCGAATGCAATTAGTCGATTTATTAAAAAATAAATAAATAAAAAAAATAAATAAAATAAAATGATTATGTTTAGCGTTAAGGCATCAAAGTTGGGATTCATAATGAACTGTGAAAGTGCACATGAGGCATGGACTAAGCTACGAGGAGTCCATCAGCCTTGTGACCCTATTCGCAAAGTTTGACTATATATTTTCGTATGGAGGCAGGACAGAATATTGAAAGTTATTTCCAACTTCTTGCTGTTGGAATCGAAATGAAAGATGAGCTACGGGCTATAATTTTGCTTTGGAATCCTGACGGGCGACAGTGTTCCCAAGTATGAAATTATGTGTGTAAGGCTGAAAGAAGAGGTAGAGCGAAAATATATCAACACTCGTACGTGATAAAGAACTGTTTTTTTTTTGTTTTAGACGATTTCAATTTGCCTAATATCCAGTTGTCTCTCTTTAGCAAAACTAATCAGTATTGATCATTAGAATATTGTTGGCTATTATGCTGTTGATAATATTCCAGACAGTAATAAAGGTTTGGATCATAATAGTAATTATATAGGTCATATGGTAAATAAATTTCTTCTTCCTCATGTCGAGTTGCTTCGACACTTATTTTTGTCTGTCCGCTGTCAGCTGATCTCATGCGTTTGGTTGGGTTGTTATTTGTGTTCGGTAGTTGTTCTTGTTGTTGTGTCTGGTGCTGACCAAATTGATTTAAGTCAAAGGCGTTTCCCCGTTGAAAACGTACATTGGGTCTGGGCAATACCATAGTATTGGTGGAGTTGGGAGAGTCATACCATTAAAGTGGGGCTCATTATTTGGGTAAGGATGGTTACGTGATTTATCATTAGCCTTGAAATATGGTTGAAATGGTGGTTTGGTATGGTGACTGGTTATCAAAACGAGGCTTATTCGATTTTTCATCAATTATTATTTTGATTGACTTTTCTGAACGGGTCCTTCATATAGACCCTTTTCTTGTGGTACATTACAAGATTTTAAATAAGATATATTGCAATTAACAATTCGTAAATAAATGTTGGTTGGTATCTTTTCAACTAATGCTTCAATACTAGTGTTAATTAATTGATTAAAATGTAATTTATTAAAATTAATTGATTAAAAGATGATCATGGCTATATCAACTCGTCTCTTCGTTCTGATTAATAATATAAATAATTTACGGCGTCGGATATGGCTCCTTCAACGCATTACACATTTCGTGAAAAGTTATATCCTCTGCAAGAGTATAAACAAAAAAAATAGGGACAAGCATTCACATTGACTTGTAACAGTAGAGAGGATATAGATGAGAGACCTCTTACAACTTAGTTCTCTCACTAAATACAAGATTGTTTGAATTTTATGTCTGGGCGAGACATAATTAGGTTCATCTATAGTAGTAATTCGTTCCTTCAATTGTGTTACCTTCCTTGGGATAGTCCCATGACTTTGTTTTGCTAAGATTTTTGATTTAATTGTTTTCCTTAAGCGCACTTAATTTATGTGTGGTGAAGGCACAGTGCAGAAGAGCGCCGTCCAGTCTGGTATATACAGATCTGGATTCTGATGCAATTAAATTTTGAAAGTTATACTACGTTGGAAAATAAATTTAATCACAATTAGGCGAAATAGTCGCGGTAATATTCATCTTGGAAAATCTGGGTTCCTGAGCAATTCATTAACGATATTCTTACACATACTCATGATAGTAGTTCTTAATCACATGCTAGTATACAAACGACTAGATAAAAAGTTCGACGTCACCTATTTTGGCGATTTGCGTGAATATATCCTCAACTGTGTCATATGCAAGAAAACTAAAGGCCCATTTGCAGACCTTTTCAGGGACTTTACATTGATTTACTTGAACCATACCCACGAAAAGGATCAATAACGAAAAGTCTACAATTATTTATTTTTTGTCTTGATTCGGAAATATATACTTTATATCCGTGTATTGATAATACTATTTATATGAAGCATATAAGGCGCATATATCAACACTCGTACGAGATAAAGACATGTTTGTCGTTTTAGGCGATTTCAATTTGCCTAATTCAGTGGTCTCTCTTTAGCAAATCTAATTATCTTGTACCTTCTACACAATATGACTTTTTAGTTTTCCTTTATGATTTTTCGTTTTTTCAAATTAATTCGATTCCTAATAATCTTGACAGAATGCTTGATCTTATTTTTGTCAACGATTGCACTTCTACCAGTGTGTCAAGATCTTGCCCATTAGTATTGCCTGAAGACTCTTTTCATCATACCGTACAAATTTCTCTGTCTATTTCCATGTTGACTAAAGAAACATCGAAAATTTTACATTTTATTTTCCCTGGTTTACAAAAAACAAACCATGGTTTACAACAAACCGTGTAGCTTTATTTGTCTGTAACTCCAATCACCTTTGGTGCCAGGGTAATAAGTTGCATTTAAATATCTCTAAATACTTATTTAAGACTTTTAGCGCAATTACTACGCACCCAGTCACGCATTCCTTTGATAATTTACATTTGCAAAGTATAACGATTTTGGAAGATCTTGGTGAACTTTTTGATGCCAAGCTTAGTTTCTTTCTGCATATCTCCTCTATAACTAACAAAGCCAATTGTGTTTTTGGATTCATTAAACGATGGTCGAACAAGTTTAATGACCCCTTTGTTACCAAACTCCTTTACTCTTCTCTAGCGCGTCCCATACTAGAATATTGTTCATGTATTTGTAGTCCACAATATGGAATTCATCAAGTTCGTATTGAATCCATTAGCTCTCCTTTTCTATTATCTCGACTTAACTTTCATGTTCCTCGTAGACTAACAAGAAATTATTATCTTTTACATCTATCTAATTGCACAACTGACTATGCCTTGCACAATCGATTCCGTGTACTGTGCTCTAATTACAAGGAATTTTATCATGTTATCTCTATAGAACTCTCGCTCTCACACATAAAATCTGATCTTCTGTTCTATCTCCGGGAATAGATGGTTTACGTGGTTGTTGCCTTGGCAACACTGCTTCCTTTTTGGTTGGTGTTTTCCTGTTCTCTTTTGTTTCTTTATTATAATTTAACACATTACTAAATAAGTCCGGATGCCAACTAAGAATCCTCTCAGTTGCGCTGATGCAGCTGGATAAATGAGTGATCAAAACAAAATAATGTAGCTCGAATTTAAGTTTAATATTGAAAGAGATTAATATAATTGAACAGGGGATATAACAGGGGAGTATCCCTGTTGGAAGGCACAGACTTTCAATATCAGTCTTGGACAGCAAATAGCTTTGCTATTTCTCTTGTGATGAGTCCTGAAGCAGTCTTCAGCTCAGCTATGCTGGTGACGCTATTTGCTCTATCTGCGGAGTTTGGTCACTCGAGCTAGTAGCCACTTGAGACGAGGTAGATTCTAATTTTTTTCGAGCACTCGCAGACGCTAGGTTGAGGAATTCTCCACTTCACCCTCATAATATTGCTCTCGTTAACGTGTCCAGAAAGACTGTTGCAAGTAGCTGTCTCTTTGATAGCGATCCAGTTGTAGTTTAGTTTGGTGAGAACTGGTTCTGCAAATGATGAAAGCGGTGCAGTGCCCAAGAAATGTGCAGAAGTTAGCACATCAGGATCATCAGATTGGTCGTTGTTCGCTCCCACAAAGTTTGTTGCATTGGCCTACCAAATTTCCTTCGGCCGACATCGAGTGAAGATGAAGCGCTTATCGTTCGCAAATGAGGTTTCTCAATATTGGTCAAATCCGGATCGCAGTCAATGACGGTAAACATTAAAATGAAGTCCCCATACTCCAAGTAGGCAATTTAAGCTTCGGAAAGCGAAAGAACTCCAGGCGAATATTAATTTTGGCATTAATGTAATGAACGTTACCGCGGGCAACGAAGTGTTAAGTTGTACGAGATTATTGTATAATAATTGTGCCTTGCGTATTATAATGAACGTGTAGATTATTATTTTGTCCGTTATTGATAGGCGCAACTGTAGGAAATTTTTCTCATATTTTCGACTTTGAACCCTTGTAACTTCCGTAAATGAAGTCAGATCTGGAAAAGGAGTACCATTTAGGACTCGTGGAAGTCTGCAGAATATGTTGCATGGAAAATTTTTTAATTTGAGAGGAAAAAAATTTTTTGCAAAACAATGCGATGCTGCCCTTAAAAAATTTCAAATCCGAATTTTTGTCATATTTTCGACTTTGAACCCTTGTAACTTCCGTAAATGACGTCGTTGATCGTCGCCATTGCTTTTTCAATATTTGAAAATAACTAAATTCGTCTCGGCATATGCACTGAATACATGATTTTTTTTGTGTAGCTAGCCTAAAGTTTCACACAAAATATGGCGGAAAAGAATCTAATATGCAGTAATTTTTTTATTTATGTGTGGAACCGTGATTTGATAATCTTAGTTTATCTCTTCATATTTTAAATTGTTCTTAATCTTAAGCAATTTTTCTTAATTTGTTATTCCAAACAGTACAAGCTATGTTAGATCATTTGCTTTTGGAATTCATATTCTGATTTAACTTATATATTATTAATTATACACTGTGCACTGTAACTATGTCACGAAATGTGTGTCACGTGTGCATTGAAGGTAGATACATGTCGGACTCCATAATGTATATAATATTGACAACGACGATGAGAAGATGTTGCAAGCACCTCATATGCAGGAGCCCGCCTGATTGGATAACTATAACATATGGCTTCAATAAAAGGAACAATTGGCTTAAATAGTTGTACAGTGGAAGTTTTTTTTTTCAAAGTACCTATTTGAAATTAACCAATTCAATAATAAATACAAATTTACATCACATAATTATTAAAATTTTTAAATGATTGTTCCAATCTGCAGGGTTATGTAATCTTCCAAATTTCAATTTGCAATTGATTTCCCCACACAATAGTGGATCATTGAAAAGTACTGAACTTGGGCTTAAAAATGTCGGTTCTTTTATCGTATTCCAATTGAACATTTTCGCACACATGTACATACCATGGAAGCCTTTTGTAGTTTGTTTGGTTAAATTAAAGATTATTAAATAATAATGAATAGCATGTACCAAATGCTGTTTAAAAATGATCCCCACAGATACTCATACACATCGGAGCAATAAATTGAAATAAAACTTTAGGAAACGAGGGTGCTACTCAGCAGAACAAATAGATAAACATTTGCTTTAAAATAAACTTACCCACTTCATAGTTTGTAGCAAAAAAATAGTTTTGTTGATACTACAGCGTCTGGAATTGCTGCTTTCGGTGTGATTCCACGTTCAAGTCTTAAGTTTTATTGGTATTGTTTAACGCGGTGTTAAGTTGTTCCTGCTGATGCTAAAAACCACGTAACCACACAATGTTCTTTTTTTTACTTTTGTGTGGTGCACATTAATGCAAATTGTCGGTCCTTTTTTTTTTGAATTTAATTTTGGATGGTTTTGTGAAACTGTGTATATATATATTAAAATAAACAAAGAATTTTTGTTTGAAAATCAACGACTTACTAAGTTTACTTATTTATTTTAATTACCTGTATAGTTCTTGCTATATTAGTATTTAAGATGTTGAGTTAGTAGTTCTGTAATGGTCGCATAGCCATTAAAAAAACATATTTATTTACAGTGCAAACCGTTTGTGACAAACTTATCCTCTGCACTGTAATTGGTGAAAGCTTTATTCAACGCAGTGCAATAAGGCTGCGTTAACGCATAAAGCTTGAGGACGAGCTTGTGCAAGCAGCAGCATAGCTGAAATCATATCGACGTGATGCATACGCATACGACAAATCGTCGCTAACTTTCAACATATAAGAACATAAGGTCGAAAAGCTGCTACAAAATTGACACTTTAAATAATAAAATTCATTAAACTTTGTAGAATTTGTTAAATGTTGATTTTCGGGTACATTTTTTACGGCCACAACCGTAGAAATTCTCACATTGACGAATGGTGCTGCGGACTCGCATTATTCTGCCACCAGTTGCTCTGCCGCCCCCGTGCATCCCCGAACAGCACCGCACAAAATTCGTCTCCCCTAAATTTTGCATTGACATTATTACTTAAGCTTTGGATCATTATCACATAGAACACCAAAAATTAAAAATATTAAAAAAAAAAAGCTTGTGTATACCGTGGTACAGTGCATATAAAAATCTAAAAAATAGTTTGAAAAATTAGGAACATGGGCGGTAACCGTGGTAAAGGGCTCATTAATCATCTAAAGAAAAAAATTTTTTTAGTGTTTTTCAAATTTTTCAATTTTCGTTAGAATTAAAATAAATGCTTCAAAAAAAATATATATTTATATATATATATATATATCTATAAATATATAGATATTTGTATAACAAAACTAATGAAAAAATAAACACGAACACAAAAAAATACAATCGGCATGATCCGGTACACCATTGGAAGACCTTTAATCGATATCGCTTCGGATGAATGTATGCATGTATTTATGTATGTATGTATTAAAAATTTATTTCTTCAATTTTGTTTCCAATTATTTAAGTAAAAAATGGATTTAAATTGTTAATTTAATATTTTTTAAATTAAAAGTTAAATTAAATATAAATATAAGGGAAAATGAAAATTACTGAAAATATCATCAGAGAGAATTCTATCAAAGTGAACAGTCGAATTTTTTAGTGTTCCGTATTAAAATTCGTTTTTGTGTTATATTGAGTGATTTTTCTTTTAAATTTAATTTGGAAATAAACCATACTGGTAAGCCAGTACCACATTCTTGCGTGCAAAGTTATCAGCTGTAATTTTTATCAAAAGCTTTAATTATTTTATTAACCTCTACTTATCATCCTTTTCTGCGGTTGTTTTAGCATCTTTTTTTCTTACTAATATTGTATACTAATAAAATGTCTTGCTGCAAACTGAATAGCACGTATGGCCCAGCGCGTGATGGTGATCAACCAAGGTTTGCTAACTGCTGGCTGTGTGTCAACATGATGCATGGCAAATGTGCAGCTCTAACTGAGCGAGATATTGACAAGTTGGAAAAAGAGAATTCCAAACGGTTGTGGAGGCCTGAAATGGTCTTGTCCGAGGTGCAATGACTTGCTATTGAATTTCTCCAAAATGTATAATTCTGTGAGAGGTCAATTTCTTAAGTTGCATAAAATGTCCAATTTTTCTCGCCTTCACCATCAGTCGGCCACTCTTCCTTTGAACACCCTGATAATTCTTCAAATACCAATCTATTTGCTGTTCATGTCCAACCAACTTCTCCTAATTAAGCTCAGGGTAGTGCTTCAACTATAGCACGAGTTACAAGTCCAGCTGTCCCTCCAGCTCCGGCTGCCATTGCAGTTCCACTGCAGTTAGTGTCTGCTACTTCATCTCCGGCAACTGCCTCAATTACAGCCCATCTGCTCTTCTGTTCTATCTTCGGGAAAACCCCAATCATTGATGGTTGACTTGGTTGCTGCCTGGGCAACACTGCTTTTTCTTTGGTTGGTGTTTTCCTGGATTGTCTTTATCTTACTTTATTACTCTCTTACTTTGTATCCTCTTTTTATTCTAGTCTATTTTCTTTATATTTTCAACAAACTTAATTTTTCTTATCCGCCTTCTTCCCCAATCCTGTGCAATAAATGTTGATCCATACAAATTAGTTTGTACTTGATGCCACTAGATGGCTTGAATGTTATATATTTTAATCTTGCTTATAATTCTTAATTTAATTAATTTTTGTATATTTTGAATTTAATCGACTGCAATTACTCAATTAATTAATAATAAAAAAATAATTTTATTATTATTATATACCAGAATTAAAATAATTTCAAGTTTGTTAATTATTAATAACAACCTTTTTTGTAAAAACAGAGCAATTGAATTGAAAGTTAGGAAATTCACATTGAATGAGATGTGTCTACTAGAGTCATTTATTATTAAATAAATATTATTGTTATGCTTAAAGGTTTAAATATTAGCGTTCCTGCTGACATGGGTAAATGATAGTATAAAGATTTGGACTTTATAAAAATCATCGCATATGAGATTCAAGGTTGGGTGGGTAAAGACAGCGAGGACCGACTACTAGCTAATATCCTCCAAATTCCTTTTTGACAGTGTTTGCGTATATTTTTATTATTATTATTTATTATTAATTGGACTAATTGCATTCGATGGGAGAATTACAATAGATAAAAATAATTATTATATAAATTAAATTAGAAATTAAGAAATTCAATTGAATTGAAAATTAAAAAATAAGATTGAGTTAATATTACATTTAAGCCTTCTGGGGGCAATATGTGCCAGAATTTGTTGCACAGGATAGGGAAAAACCCAAAAAAAATTTAACTAGATTGTACGTGTTGATCACAAAATCCGAAAAAAATGTAAATATTATTTGCGATACCAAAAAAATCCCAAAAATAATAAATTTAATTAATTTTCATTTTTATCATTATAATATGTTCAATAAACTTCATTGTGTTTATGTATGTTTAAATTTATCATATTAATTATCATTGACAATATTAAAATACTAGTAAAACTAATAGGGTAAATTGTTTTTTCTTCACGTTCAAATATTCTTTATTAGGGTTAAATATTTAATTAATAATGAAAATAAAAACTACATTTTTAATTTTATTAATTCAATAACAAAAAATTCATATATATTAAATTTTATTAATTTCCAAAAGATATTATATGTTTACTTAAGGGTTAATGAAGGCGTTTATAGGAACGCAACAACAACAACAAAACTTAGAGTTCAGTCGCAGAACAGCTGACTGACTTACCGCTATGCATTCTGCAATGCCTTCTCTCACCAAAAGAATAAGGAAAAATAATTTTTTTACACTACTCAACACAATAAAATTCGATCACACCAATTCGATCTAGCTTGAAGATTATAAGATCATGATTTACAGAGTCAAATGCTTAACTGAAATCGGTATAAATGACATCTGTTTGCATTCTACTTAGGAATGCATCATTCACCAATGATGTGAATTCAAGCAGATTAGTCGTGGTAGACCGAGTCTTAATAAAGCCATGTTGAAAAGGGGAAAAATAGAGGTGCTGCAAAGTTGATGTTAAAATTTTTCGAATAATTTTGGGTTAGCAGACAACTTTGCAATTCCTCTGTAATCCGATATATCGGATTTAGGTCCCTTTTTGTGAATTGGGATAATATATGATTACTTCCAAAGCAATGGAAAATCAGCGGAATCAAGACATAAGTTAAAAAGTTTGAGTAGGGGAAGATATAAAGAGCTCCAGCATTCTCTGAGTACGCAACTTGGGATATTGTCGGGCCCAGGAGAATATGAAGATTTTAAAGTTTTCATTGCTGTAACTAGATCGTTATCAGTAATGATAGGGGCAAATAAAGAGTTAGTGGAAGAAATAGGATAAGGATAAGGGTAAGCGATATTGTTAATGGAAGAAGTGTAAGTAGACTGAAAGAAATTTTCAAAAAGGTTAGCACTAGTTAAGTCGTCAATGGATCCCTCATTCTTCAGGAAATATATGTATATGTATATATGTATAGAGTAGACCAATCAGTTGAGGAAAGAAGTTGATTAAGCAAGGAAAAATTTCCCTTGCGAAAACAACGGCGGATTTTACTAACAGGCTTTGAGAGTGGTTTAGTCGTCGTGGCAATTCATAGAGAAATTTCTTCGGTAGGATGAAAGGAGTCTTCAGAAAATACTAATAGACAAGATCTTGACACACTGCTAGAAGATCAATCGTTGACAAAAATATGATCAAGCATTTTGTCAAGATTATTAGGAATCGAGTTTATTTGAAAAAACGAAACGTCATTCAGGGAATCTAAAAAGTCATGTTGTGCAGAAGGCACAAGATAATTAGATTTCCTAAAGAGAGACAACTGGATATTAGGCAATTGAAATCGCCTAAACGACAAACATGTTATACGGCTAAAATGCTGCATATAAATAGAAATATCAAAACATGGAGGGATATATGAAAATGGAACATGATGGAAACGATACCTCAATGGCAACTACTTCCACATCAGGAGGTGAAACGGATAAATTAATTGACTCGGACCGAAGGGAAGAATTAACTGCAATGAGTACCCCATCACCACTACTAGTTGTTGAAAAAATTAGAAAAAATTTTAAAATTTGAAATTGAGGAATTAAGCCATGTCTCAGAATAATCAATAATGTGAGACTCGAAGGAAGAACTTTGTAAAAATATATTTTTAAGTTTAGACACTAGACCTTTAACATTCTGATAACTGATATGTAAATCAGAAAATTGCGAAAGAGAGCCACTAGCTTGAAGACTGACAGACACCAGACGAGTTCATTTTTTTATAATGAACTCATGAAGAATTATTTGTGGAGGCCAGAAATTTGGATCACAAATAAGTGAGAATAAGCAGCAAGCGCTTCACATGTAGTATCAGCTGAAAGTCTAGATAGGAAAATTTGCTTACGAGGTGCAACAACAGTAAGCAAAGGAGTCGGGGCAGGGTCATAACATTTACCGAAGCTGGAGGCACAGTTATGGGTGCATTACCAGGATGGGCTGTAATTGAGGCAGTTGCCGGAGATGAAGTAGCAGACACTAACTGCAGTGGAACTGCAATGGCAGCCGGAGCTGGAGGGACAGCTGGACTTGTAACTCGTGCTATAGTTGAAGCACTACCCTGAGCTTAATTAGGAGAAGTTGGTTGGACATGAACAGCAAATAGATTGGTATTTGAAGAATTATCAGGGTGTTCAAAGGAAGAGTGGCCGACTGATGGTGAAGGCGAGAAAAATTGGACATTTTATGCAACTTAAGAAATTGACCTCTCACAGAATTATACATTTTGGAGAAATTCAATAGCAAGTCATTGCACCTCGGACAAGACCATTTCAGGCCTCCACAACCGTTTGGAATTCTCTTTTTCCAACTTGTCAATATCTCGCTCAGTTAGAGCTGCACATTTGCCATGCATCATGTTGACACACAGCCAGCAGTTAGCAAACCTTGGTTGATCACCATCACGCGCTGGGCCATACGTGCTATTCAGTTTGCAGCAAGACATTTTATTAGTATACAATATTAGTAAGAAAAAAAGATGCTAAAACAACCGCAGAAAAGGATAAGTAGAGGTTAATAAAATAATTAAAGCTTTTGATAAAAATTACAGCTGATAACTTTGCACGCAAGAATGTGGTACTGGCTTACCAGTATGGTTTATTTCCAAATTAAATTTAAAAGAAAAATCACTCAATATAACACAAAAACGAATTTTAATACGGAACACTAAAAAACTCGACTGTTCACTTTGATAGAATTCTCTCTGATGATATTTTCAGTAATTTTCATTTTTCCCTTATATTTATATTTAATTTAACTTTTAATTTAAAAAATATTAAATTAACAATTTAAATCCATTTTTTACTTAAATAATTGGAAACAAAATTGAAGAAATAAATTTTTAATACATACATACATAAATACATGCATACATTCATCCGAAGCGATATCGATTAAAGGTCTTCCAATGGTGTACCGGATCATGCCGATTGTATTTTTTTGTGTTCGTGTTTATTTTTTCATTAGTTTTGTTATACAAATATCTATATATTTATAGATATATATATATATATATAAATATATATTTTTTTTTGAAGCATTTATTTTAATTCTAACGAAAATTGAAAAATTTGAAAAACACTAAAAAATTTTTTTCTTTAGATGATTAATGAGCCCTTTACCACGGTTACCGCCCATGTTCCTAATTTTTCAAACTATTTTTTTAGATTTTTATATGCACTGTACCACGGTATACACAAGCTTGTACTTATTTTCAAAAATTTTTTTTTTTTTAATTTTTAATTTTTGGTGTTCTATGTGATAATGATCCAAAGCTTAAGTAATAATGTCAATGCAAAATTTAGAGGGAGACGAATTTTTGTGCGGTGCTGTTCGGGGATGCACGGGGGCGGCAGAGCAACTGGTGGCAGAATAATGCGAGTCCGCAGCACCATTCGTCAATGTGAGAATTTCTACGGTTGTGGCCGTAAAAATGTACCCGAAAATCAACATTTAACAAATTCTACAAAGTTTAATGAATTTTATTATTTAAAGTGTCAATTTTGTAGCAGCTTTTCGACCTTATGTTCTTATATGTTGAAAGTTAGCGACGATTTGTCGTATGCGTATGCATCACGTCGATATGATTTCAGCTATGCTGCTGCTTGCACAAGCTCGTCCTCAAGCTTTATGCGTTAACGCAGCCTTATTGCACTGCGTTGAATAAAGCTTTCACCAATTACAGTGCAGAGGATAAGTTTGTCACAAACGGTTTGCACTGTAAATAAATATGTTTTTTAATGGCTATGCGACCATTACAGAACTACTAACTCAACATCATAAATACTAATATAGCAAGAACTATACAGGTAATTAAAATAAATAAGTAAACTTAGTAAGTCGTTGATTATCAAACAAAATTCTTTGTTTATTTTAATATATATATACACAGTTTCACAAAACCATCCAAAATTAAATTCAAAAAAAAAAGACCGACAATTTGCATTAATGTGCACCACACAAAAGTAAAAAAAAGAACATTGTGTGGTTACGTGGTTTTTAGCATCAGCAGGAACAACTTAACACCCTGTTAAACAATATCAATAAAACTTAAGACTTGAACGTGGAATCACACCGAAAGCAGCAATTCCAGACGCTGTAGTATCAACAAAACTATTTTTTTGCTGCAAACTATGAAGTGGGTAAGTTTATTTTAAAGCAAATGTTTATCTATTTGTTCTGCTGAGTAGCACCCTCGTTTCCTAAAGTTTTATTTCAATTTATTGCTCCGATGTGTATGAGTATCTGTGGGGATCATTTTTAAACAGCATTTGGTACATGCTATTCATTATTATTTAATAATCTTTAATTTAACCAAACAAACTACAAAAGGCTTCCATGGTATGTATATGTGTGCGAAAATGTTCAATTGGAATACGATAAAAGAACCGACATTTTTAAGCCCAAGTTCAGTACTTTTCAATGATCCACTATTGTGTGGGGAAATCAATTGCAAATTGAAATTTGGAAGATTACATAACCCTGCAGATTGGAACAATCATTTAAAAATTTTAATAATTATGTGATGTAAATTTGTATTTATTATTGAATTGGTTAATTTCAAATAGGTACTTTGAAAAAAAAAAACTTCCACTGTACAACTATTTAAGCCAATTGTTCCTTTTTATTGAAGCCATATGTTATAGTTATCCAATCAGGCGGGCTCCTGCATATGAGGTGCTTGCAACATCTTCTCATCGTCGTTGTCAATATTATATACATTATGGAGTCCGACATGTATCTACCTTCAATGCACACATACACATTTCGTGACATAGTTACAGTGCACAGTGTATAATTAATAATATATAAGTTAAATTAGAATATGAATTCGAAAGCAAATGATCTAACATAGCTTGTACTGTTTGGAATAACAAACTAAGAAAAATTGCTTAAGATTAAGAACAATTTAAAATATGAAGAGATAAAGTAAGATTATCAAATCACGGTTCCACACATAAATAAAAAAATTACTGCAAATTAGATTGTTTTCCGCCATATTTTTTGTGAAACTTTAGGCTCGCTACATAAAAAAACAATGCATTGAACTATTCAAGTTTTGGATCTTTTTCTTCATAAATTATTTGTCGATGATATTAGCTCTCTTTTTCTATTATCTCGACTTAACTTTCATGTTCCTCGTAGACTAACATGAAATTATTATCCTTTACTTCTGTCAAATTGCACAACTAACTATGACTTCACAACCGATTCCGTGTACTCAAATTGTAACCAATTTTATCATCTATGGATTTCTATGGAGAACTCTCTCTCACACCTAAAATTGTTCTAATACATTTAATCTGACTTAATACATCACTTAAGAATAATACGAACCGTGAATCCTTTCAAAACCTTGACAGATTCTGATTATTATTTTGATCCTCAGAAAAATTACTGCATTGATAATTATTTTTAATTTAGAAATGAATGCAATTGTAGGTCGGGTATTTGAATCACAATAATTTGAATTACAATTTCCCCACAGAAATGGCTTGGCTTGAAACGCGATACCTTAGCGCATCTGCTCTATAGGTCGTTGGTTCGACAAATTTAACTTGGGCACACGGTCACATTTTATTTTGTATGTATTATTTATGTGATGTATTATTTTACTTTCTTACTCTCTACACTTTTTATACCCTTGCAAAGGGTATTATAACTTTGTCACAAAATGTGTATTGCTTTAAAGGACCCATCTCCGACTCCATAAAGTATATATATTATTGATCAGGACGACATGATGAGTTGATATAGCCATATCCGTCTGTCCGTCTGTTTATATGCTAACTATTCTCTAATTTTTCGACCTAGTTGAATAAAATCTGGTATGGATCCTTCTTTTTCTTTCAGGCATCACATATGTCGGAACTGGCCGGATCGGACAACTATATCATATATCTCCCATAGGAACAACTGGTTCAAAATTTGTACGCAAAACTTTTTTGATTTTCAATTGATAAAATTTACAAGTTATACAACTTGTGTAATTTATAAACGTATTCCAAAAAACATTAAGATCGAACCACTTTATCTTATAACTCTAATAGGAAAAATCGGGTCAAAAGTTGTTATATGGAAAACTTTTTCGTTTCTCAAAGTATTTTGACCAAACTTACCAAATAAATGGAAAATGGATAGCCTCTCCTTACTTCCACTATATTTATCTCACTCTTTATATCGATTTTCTTCGCCTTCTCTCTTGGTCTAATTGGTTTTTTCTTAAATGTAATTTTATCTTAATTTTATTTTATAATTATTAATTTAATTTTATTTTATAATTTTTAATTTAACTGATAACTATTTAACTATTGTAATTTTTATTCTTTTTGTTATTGTAATTTTTGTCTCGAATGCAACTAGTAGATTTATTATATAAATATAAAATAAATAAATGATCGGCCTTACGACTTTTCGGCTTGAAGTTCGGCGAAATCTCACGACACAAGACACACAACTCACCCTGACTCCGCAAGCCCGGCTAAATTGGGGTTGCCGTCTTGCGCAACGCCGATAAGGTTGCCAGAATACATATGGTTCTTCCCCGCTGCCATCTTCGTTGGAAGATGGTTATCGTATGATTTGGCTTTCTTCCGTTTCACTTGACCTTGTCAACCTTATATGGACCGATATATTTTTATTTGATGAATTACGCTCGTTATCAAACTGATTGACTTTTTTTCATGTAAATCTTGTAATCTTGTATCTTTTAAATCTTGTAAATGATAACCATGCTGTTCTTTGCTTCTCATCTTATAACCGAATATAACTTAAAATAGAGTGATCCTGATTGACGACTTGACGTGTGCATTGGTCGCCCTTTGCATTTGCGACGTACTCCCTTAGAAGCTGCAGACATTTTAGCTGATAATATAACCTTATTGACCTTCTGTATTGTCCATTTCTTCTCCGGATTGCAGTAGTCTACTCGAGGTAATTGATTTTGCGTTCTATCCAAAATTCATTGAATTGTTATTCAAAGTGCACCTTTGTCGCTGATTATACGCTGTTATGTAAATGTTATGTAAAAGTATGTAACTTCAGTAGACTTAACCACGTAGATATAACCACGTAAATTTTTAAAATCCATCTATAAATGCCAGAATGTTTTACTATTTTGCTATTACATCCAGAGATCCTAAATGATCGACCTGAAGTGTAGTCAACAGTTTGACGTCCTTGTTAATGCAATCTACAAAATTTTCCTGTTTCCCCAATTTTTCGTGCTATGCACTCAATAGAGTTGAAGCTTATTTCTGCAACTATTTTTGCCAAATGTAGATTGTAATAATAATAGAGATTGCGAATTAAGGTGAACCGATTTGAATGATAGATCTACTCTTTGTAATAGCATGAACACCATCACTCAGCCAGCAATCTGCTCCAAAGCCTGGAACATAAATAATAAAAGAGATAAGCTGCCGATATTGTCTCAACTATTGTAATATGATTCTGCCTTGAGCTTGTAATACATTTTCTAAACGCGCAAGGAAACAACGACAATGAAAGATGTACCGACAATCAAACGGAGTGCACCAACAACAACGAATGAAGCAGGCAAGAATAAGAAGTTTGCAAGTTCAATAAACGTATAGCAGCGAACGAACACGGAAAGCGGAAAAAAACTACGGTTTGTTTTATTAGCGCGTTTGAATAAACAAATGCAAATATATTAAATGCGTTTGAATAGAATTTGGTTTTTTAGCTCTCTATTGTTGGGCTTGCACTTATTTTTTTTTTTATTAGTCGATCTTCCACTAATTCTTGGGGTCGGGGTCACCAAATGTTGAGCTGACAAGCTTTTTTGTCAACTATATTTTGTAATGTGCAGTCCTACCGTTTGGCTGGCAAACAAATTTCCATTCTTCCACCCATATATAAGTTTGAATAACTCTGTGGTACATCCTCACTTTGAATTTTGTTTGAAACGGCTAGCAAAAACAGTCCGTGGGGAGGCTCGTTGGGCTCTCCCACAAACCAAAAACTTAAAATGTGGCACATTAGCAAGATAAAACGGAAAAAATGCATGCCAATAAGGATAGTACTGAAAAGAAAGAGGATCAACCTAACAATAAATACCTAGACTACCTGGGTGATAATAGAAACCGTGCGCGTCACAACACACCCTCCCTACAGTCCTCTTGCGCGATTTTAAGAAAGTCTCCCAAATTTGGATATTACACCTTCATCTAAAGAAAATCGCCAAAGCTTTTACTCCATCATATTCTTAAATTTTAATTCAACAATTTGAACTAACTTCAATTAAATAAATAATACATTCTCATTCAATTAATGGTTTTTTTTTCTCTTTATCCTATTCAAAAAATCTAATCGATAATTTCTAAATCCTAATTTAAATTTTTTGTAAATTTCAAGTTTTCATATTTTGTTTTGTTTTCTTTCTAATTAATTTTAAACATAAATTTTTTTATATTTTTTTCCTGCTTATTTTAATTAGTTATGTTATGTCTGATGAACTTTATATATTAATTTTTTTTTCTTTCTAATATTAAATTTTTCTTTTTATTTACCTACTTTTAATTATAAAAAACTTTTAATTTTTATTTAATTTGCTAAAATTAAAAATTTATATTTTTCAAAAAAAGAATTTTGACTCTGATACAGCTGTAAGTTCAGCCAGACATTATAAGTTTAAATTTAAATTTGCAATTAAGAAATTGGAAACAATATAATCACATCACGGTATGCAGTACTAAGCCCAAAAGGCTCCGGCAAAAGGCAGTGGCCAATTCAGCAATCAGAATTATAAATTCTGGGAAAGATTTTGGACTTTTCTTTATTCTGCAGTGCAGGGAATTAAAGTTTTTTAACTTATTTCGATGGTGACACAAAATTTAAATGCTTGACTATTAGGATTACCCTATCGATCACTTCGGAGGTTCTAAATAAGAATAAGAATAGGAAGTTTTCTTCCAGAGTTTGCAGAGTTCAAGGTTGAAACATCTGTAGCTCCATGGCCTGCATTTCGATAATTATCGAAATTATTCGATTAATTGAAGTTAGTAACTATTACTTAAATTCAAATTTGAATTTGAAATTCTTTATGTATATTTAATATTTTTTTTTTTTCCTTGTACACCACACCACTGTTTAATTTGTACTATTTTACGTTTCAAAGTATACAGAAATATTTTCTAATTTGCATGATAAGTTCCTATTAACTTAATTTGCAGATCCTTGAGTATGCTATAACAATTTCCTAATTTTTTTCATACTCGAGCTTTAATAAATGTAGGACAAAGATTTGCATTTACTCCTTTAATAAAATTACTCAGTGCATAGTTGCGTCTAAATACCTCCTGACCTACTTTATATTCTATCGGTTTCTATCGGTATTATACCGCTGGCCTATCGTATGCTTCTTTCAAGTTCTCTCGTAACTTTTTCTTAATAGTTTCAATTAGTCATCTCTTTTGATTTCGCAAACTGGTTCAGATGAAACATGCAAATACCCTGTATCACAGCTAATAGCCTGTTTATGTTGATTCCAATAGCTCTGATCTTCATTTAGATAAGCTCTAAAAGCGAACACAATACACCCATTAACTCTTTTTGATGCATTCGACTGGGGGAATATACAGCCGTATAAATATGTTTTATTCGAAAAGAAGTTGAAAACGCATTAAAGTTATTTGAATTAAATTGGGAACCATTGTCACTGATAAGGACTCCAGGAACTGCATACACAAAAAGAATCTGATCCCTCACGAACTCTGCTACTGCTTTCGATGTACATTTTTTTTAACGGACATAGCCAGTGATATTTAGAAAAATTATCTAGTACTATTAATATCCCGATATTACCTTGTTTATTCCTCGGATAAGGATGAAATATATCTGCATAAACAAGCTGAAATGGATGAGAAGAAATAAATGAAGCTAACTGTCGCCGTTCCAAAATTGATAACGAACACTCGAACTTTTTGGGCCCTACTACCTTCCCGACGAAATTATTAATTTCTAATGTAGAGATCACTCCGAGTGCTAATTCGAAATTTTTCCAAAAGTCGATGCCTAATATAAGTCTCGAATTAATTGAAGGTATAACAAACCATTTTCAATTTTCTACTAAGATTATTATATTATAGCTCCACTGACAAACAACCTATCACTGAGTGCGATCCTCCATATGCACTTTTCACCTGCGAATGTAAACGTCTAAATTGAGGATATATTTTCCAATCAGTGGAAGCTAAACTAGAACCCACGCAACTGATATTTGCTCCAGTATCTAGCAAACCTTGATCGATGAAGTTAAGAAATGAAACCTGTGAATAAAAACGACCACCAGCTTGCGTATTAACTATTACTGCATCCAGCAACCGCTTTGTGACTCGAACTGACTTCCAAAAATTTCTAATACGTCGTGTCGAACGTGAAATGTTTTTCTCAGTAGTTCCGAAAATGAGCTGCTTATTATATTATTATACTCTTTAAAGTAAATATTAGAGTTGTGGAAACAAATGTCTGTGCGGGTTTATTAAATGTTACGTCAGGTAAGGGTGTGGCTATCAGAATATCCTCTGAGCTAGCCGGTAACTTAATTATCGAACTCTCTATTGCTTTGGCGGAGCCACTCGACTCTTGTTTCCGAATAGACCCTTCTGCTGGTTTTCAGCTTTTTTGGCTAAGCATCTAGTACATTGTGGCTTGTAAATGTTTTTACCTCCACAGCCATAGTAAAAAACTTTACGCTCTTCTAGGCACATATACGTCCATGTCCTTCACTATCATAATTCCAAACACCGCTAGCAGGCTTTTGAACAACATTGTTTGACCATCTTCCGAGCTAGGATTATCGTTTTGTAATGACGAGATATTACGTTTTACGAGTGTTCGAGGAACTTGTTGTTTTGTTGATCGCTTGAGATGATGAGCTACAGAACGAAGTGTAACATACAATAATTCATGTCGAATTTCGGGTGAAGATTACGACTGAGCATTTTTACAAGTTGTTTTTCAGGTATAGCAGAAGTCATACGCGATCACAATATCATAATATCATCATAAAAAGTTTCGCCACAGAATCTCGTCGAGAATATCTGTATTAACACGATAATCTTGGTATTGGTCTTTTAAAGCGTTACAAAATTCTATCCAAACTATTCGTGGGAATTCTTTTCTATACCTTCAGTACCATTTCCATGCTTTTCCAGCAAGTAAATTGTGTAAATTCTTACATAATGCCTCTAAATCAGTATTAAAGCAGTCTTCAGTGAGTATCGTAATTCGATAAATGAATTCTTCCACTGCGACTCCTTTAGTTGATCCTTCAAACTAAACGAAAACTACTACTCGAATTAATATGGCTTAACTCGCTAAGATTACGCTGACTAAAACTTTGCGACGCGATCTGGACACTTAGGTTTGCCAACTTTCGTGGAACAATTTGCTCTATTTGATTACCTTCCCACCCCTTGTTTTTGGGGAACCCTGCCACATATAGCTGGTTTTCACATATTCACTCCTTGAATCGGATTATCCAATCAGTAATACACTCTCGTGAAAATGATGGTGACTTGAAGTAGATAACACTCGGTCTTCACTTTTTGCTTCCCATAAAGGTTTTTCACAAATTTGACAACATACATCAGCACTCTCTGCATTTGCTAATACAATAGCTAAATTCTCGGTACTTCGTACTACTCAAATGTCTAAATACTAAATCGTTATTAAATCTATGTAAGAATTATGTATATATATAAAATGGTAATTATAAAAATATTATTTTTCATCTATTTAGTAACCATATTAGTTTTCTTTAGATTGCATTAGGGGTAATAATAATTGAGGAGTAAGACCGTTTGGTGTACGACCCGGGCCAAGCGCCAGGTGACAGCAGAGCGACCACTGAAGATTTTTGCCGAACAAATTATTTCACATCCCCATCTATAAAGCTAGTGTAGCCACGCCTACGTAAACCCACAGCTAAGCAAGGCGACACACAAGAGAGGTGGGAGAGCAGACCGAGGAACAGCCACTAAATAATTTAAGAACACCTTACTAAATATAAACGAAAATTGTGAAGAAATACTAGTAAGAGTAAAATACCCAGTGTAATTCAATATGAGAGAAAAAAACTATGAAGAAAGTAATTTTAAATACAAATGTATTGGCTTAACAATATGGAAAATAAAACAGGAAAAATTAAAACACAAATAAAAATGCCTTCTACCTTTCCAACTATCAGCAATATTGAGAGCCGATTTTTCAAAAACTAACAATTGAATTTTAGAGTTCAATTTACAGCTCTGAAACTGAGATTGAATCTGATGGGGTAAAAACCAATCTTTTGCACATTCAGCATTTGACCCCTATTTCTCACCATTGTGAGCCGATTTTTCAAAAAATTTGAAACCTTTAATTTTTAAATTTGAATTAAGAGCTCTAAAACTGAGTTTGAAGTCGATCGGGTAAAACTGGAACTTTTGCTCATACAACAACATTTAAACCCAATTTTCCTAAACTGGAAGTCGATTTTTAAAAAAATATTAAAATAATAAGCCACGAAGGGCAAAGTGGAGCAATTGCTTCTGAATGTTCAATACGAACTTGATGGATTCCATATTCAGGACTCCAAACACATAAACAATTTTCTAGTAAGGGGCGAACTAGAGAAGTATAAAGGAGTTTGGTAACAAAGGTATCATTAAACTCCTTGGACCAACGTTTAATGAATCCAAGAACACCCTTGTCTTTGAAACTGAAACAGAATGAAACCATGTTTGGCATCAAAAAGTACACCAAGGTCTTCCACAGTCGGTATACGTTGGAAAGGTGCATTATCAAGCGAAAGGAACAAACAAGCATTTAGAAATATTTAAATGCAACTTTTTAGCCTGACACCAAAGATGCATGGAGTTACAGTCATCTTGCAGACAAATATAGTTAGAAGGTTCGTTGTAAGAAAAAATAAGTTTCTTATCATCAGCATACATAAGTATACTTGAGTGGGACAAAATAGATGGCAGGTCATTAATAAGTAATATGAAAACTGATAGACCAAGATGACTACCTTGCGGTACACACGATATAACAAATACTGGTTTAGAAATTTCGGATCTCAACAGAACTCTTTGGGTCCTGTTTTTTAAATAAGAGGAAATCCAAGTCAGAAGTATATTGGGGGGAATCCAATTCGATCTAGCTTGAAGATTAAAAGATCATGATTTATAGAGTCAAATGCTTTAGTGAAATCAGTATAAATGACATCTGTTTGCATTCTACTTAGGAATGCATCATTCACCAATGATGTGAATTCAAGCAGATTAGTCGTGGTAGACCGACTCTTAATAAAGCCATGTTGAAAAGGGGAAATTATAGACTTACAGAGGTGCTGCAAAGTTGATGTTACAATTTTTTCGAATAATTCCTCTGCAATTCCTCTGTAATTCGATATATCAGATTTAGCTCATTTTTTGTGAATTGGGATAATATATGATTCCTTCCAAAGACAAGGAAAAACAGCGGAATCAAGAGATAAGTTAAAAAGTTTGAGTAGGGGAAGACGTAAAGAGCTCCAGCATTCTCTGAGTACGCAACGTGGAATATTGTCGGACCCAGGAGTATATGAAGATTTTAAAGTTTTCATTGCTATAACTAGATCGTTATCAGTAATGATAGGAGCAAATAAAGAGTTAGAGGAAGAAAAATGATAAGGATAAGGGTAAGCGATACTGTTAATGGAAGAAGTGTAAGTAGATTGAAAGAAAATTGCAAAAAGGTTAGCACTAGTTAAGTCGTCAATGGATCGCTCATTCTTCAGAAAAAATGTAGGAGGCATAGACGAGCTGTTACGCTTAGAATTTACAAATTTATAAAACAATTTAGGAGCCCGCTCAAACTGATTCCTGCAGCGCATAAGATACTCATTATAGCATTGAGAGTTAAGGAGAAGGAAGTTAGATTTAGCAATAGAATATTTAGAAAAGTCCAGATTAGATCCAGAGTTTTTTAAAATAGTTTAGTTTTATTATTTTTAAATTTGAAAATCGACGCGTAAACCAGGGAGGGGTGCAGTAGGATGGGCTGTAATTGAGGCAGTTGCCGGAGATGAAGTCGCAGACACCACCTTAAGATGAGCTGCAATGACAGCCGGAACTGGAGGGACAGCTGGACTTGTAACTCGTGCTGTAGTTGGAGCACTAGCCTGAACTTGATTAGGAGAAGATGGTTGGACATGTAAATAGATTCGTATTTAAAGAATTATCGGGGTGTTCAAAGGAAGAGTGGCCGACTGACGGTGAAGGTGAGGACGAGAAAATCGAACCGGAGATAATTTTAAACGGCGAGGAGTTGATAAATTTTCTGACGGGGGATTAGCCAATGCAGAGGAAGATGGAAGAGGAATTTATATGTTTGCACAAGCGAACAACCGCACAAAAGGAAGATAAGAAAAGGTATTGTTATTAGAATAAATAAAACTTTTGAGAATAATTGTACAGCTGATAACTATGTATGAAACAATTTCTTTCGCAAATTTCTTGGCCTCTTTCAATCGAAGAGAAGGTGACAAGCTACAGAACCGAACGCTTGTGTATATGGTGTGGCCAAAGTTCTCGCAAAATACATAGTCGGAGGCAACAGATCCACTAGCGATAAAAAGCATGTATGCATTAAGCTTATCCCAAAACGAACGAAGATAAGTTGCCGATGTTGTTTCTCCTATCTTGACACCCAAGATCTCGCTGATATGCGACTGAAATACAAAACGTTTGTTATTAAATCATTTGTCGAGCACTTCCAAAGTGAATGTGGCGGGGAGACTTCTCAATTCAAATTTAATTCCCATTGAAAAAATTGATTTTTATGTATGTGGATCGATTTTATTAATAATACTTGACACTAACACTTCAAATCGTATACTAAAAACTAAGAAGTAATAATGGCCCCTACGACCGATAAAAGAGAGTTTGGAGACCAGAGAGAGTGAGAGGGTGGAGAATTCTCAGCCAAGATGAGCGGACAAATGAGCGATGCTCATTTAGATCTTTTTTCCTGGCTGAAAACTGTTCAAATTACAGCTGTTCGACTGCAACGAGCATTTCTACAAGGCTACAAAAACCGGGTTTAGATACTCAGCACCCAAAGAGTATTCATAGACTCATTACTATTATGAATACTCTTTGCTCAGCACCAAACAATGAACATTTATAATATAGACGTAGTGGCTCGCTTTTTGAGTGATTTCGAA
Organism: Drosophila repletoides; assembly: GCA_018150835.1. Classification (NCBI taxonomy): domain Eukaryota; kingdom Metazoa; phylum Arthropoda; class Insecta; order Diptera; family Drosophilidae; genus Drosophila; species Drosophila repletoides. The sequence continues at coordinate 1,344,385 of JAECWQ010000228.1, forward strand.
AAAGTTGAGTGAAAAAAACGGCATTCCGAGATACAGCATGCAAACACAATGCAGAATATTCAAAAGCAAACAGTGCTTTCTCGGTCGCAACAACAAACACATAAGATAACAGCTTTTCGACCGCAAATTCAAGAAAATCGTCAAGTTTAAAAAATTTCAGAAATTCGAATTCCTTGTTGACTGCATCTTTGCCGAGTTCGAAAGAGCGAACCGTTACCTCTTTATTAGAAATGCTCTTTGCGATCCCCGTTTTTTTCGCTTAATTTTTTCGAAATGAGTCAAAGAGCGATCCGTTATGCACCCTACCTATGAGTCTCTTGCGCGACTTTACTAAGACTCCCATATTTTGTTTATTACCCTTTCATCTGAAGAAAATTAAAAAAAAACTGTTACTGAAACATCAATCAATCGACATTTCACAAAGGAAAGCATAAAATAACTATGTACATTTTGTCTCTACTTTTCTATTCGCCAATTTCTAATTATTACTCTTGATTTTTTGTTTTATAATGTTCTATTTTTTTTTTCTTTACAAATTTATTCATATTTTTTATTCATATTTTTTTTTTTCTTAATTATAATTTATTGTAATTAATTATTATATTACTGGGTAAATATTTCTGTCTTCAAATAAGTTTCTCATATTATAATTTTTTTTCATTTTTTTATAATTTTCATATATTTATTTTTTTATATTTGAATAATTATAATTATTCCTCTATTTTCCAAATATTCCATTTCTTCTTTTTTTGTCCTAATAATTCTTTTTCATGTTTATTATTTTTTTCCTTCTCTAATTTTAATTAATATCTTTATGTATTCCTTTATCTTTCCTTTTTTTTCTTCTAATATTAAAATTTTCACCTAATCAAAGTTATTAAAATTAAAAATTTTTTTTACGATTTTAATTGTTAACTCTTGCGCTAAGCTCTCAATTATTCCTCATTATTATTAATTTTAATTATTGCTTTCTTATTTTTCACAAAACGAACTTTGACTTAGTCGTAAATTGAAAATTTACATTTAAATTTATTTTGGAATTTAAAAAATTAAGTCATTAATCAAGATTCCTCAGCAATGAAGGCCTTCTTGCGCAGATTATCGGGCTGTTTAATAGAGAATCATATTGTTCCAATTTTGATTTTTAAATAAAATCCCCCGCACACTAGATAAACTTAGTATAGTCAAAATTCCCTTAGTGTTGGTCGAAACTTATAAACCTTTAGTGAGATGTTCTAATTATAATTTATTCAATATTTTTGTAATTGGTTTCAGTTGCTGGATCCACTCTCAAACTTAGTTGTTTTGGTTTTCTCCGTTTTTTTTTTTTTTTTTTTGAATAAAATTTATTTTGCTTTAGGTCCAGATAGACTATCTCGAGGTTAAATTCTAAGTGATAATATCTTGCTGCTGCTGCTGAGCGTAAGCTTAGGCTTCCAAACCTTTTTTCTGCTGCAGTTCCAAGTCCCAAAAGCTCTAGTAAAAAAGCAGTGGCAGGCTGGATCGGCTGGATCGAATTATAAATTATAGGAAATTTGAATTTTGTTCCTTTCCCAAATTCTATTACCTCACATCTTTTGCATGATAAGTTCCTATTAACTTACCTTGCAGATCTTTGAGTATGCTATAACAATTTCCTAATTTTTTCATACTCGAGCTTTAATAAATGTTTGACTTAAATAGGGAACTATTGTCAATTGTAAGGACTTCAAGAACTCCATATACAAAAAATATCTGATCGCGCAGGAACTCTGCTACTTCTTTTTCATGTAAAATTTTTTTTATCAGATATCTAGTGATATTTAGAAAAATGATCTAGTACTATTAATATTCCGATATTACCTTGTTTACTTCTCGGGAACGGACCTAATATATCCATGTAAATACGCTGAAATGGGCGAGAACATTTGGAGCTTTTATTGTCTTGCAAATTTCGCAATTTCGAATGTACTCACCCACTTTGGTTACTATACCGGGCCAATAAAACTGTCTTCGAATACATTCACTGCCTTAGCTTAACCTTTTGAACCTTTTGCAATAATTTTAATATCTGGGTATACACTTTCGTTCAGACGAATTTTTTCTTTAAGAGTAAAATACTCTGTTTCATTAAAACTGGGTGAATTGGGATCAAATATAGGACCATAAGATTCTGAAGCTGTTATGTCTTCTCTATATATGCGAGATAACGCATTTGGCACAATATGATCTTGACCTTTCCGATGGCTTATAGTGAACTTTTAACTCTGCAGTTGAATAACCCATCTAGCTAAGCGTGCCTTGAGATTCGATTGCCTCAATAGCCAGGTCAAACTTGCATGATAAGTGACTACTTCAAAATCCTGCAATTCCAGATAGCAATGGAATTTTTCAATACCTAGTATCTTCACTTGCAAAGAAGATAGAATTTTCAATGCAAATTTGGATTCTGCAAAACCGGAGCAAATGTTAAAGGTGCCTTCAGTTCATCGAATACCTTTTGTGCACTATCTGACCATGTGAACTTCATCTTAGCAGACCACAAATCCGTGATTGGAGTGGTTATCTTAGAGAAATTAACGATAAAACGTCGGATCCATACTGAGAGACCTAAAAATTCTCGTACTTGTTTGAGCGACTTTGGAGCTGGCCAATTTATATAAGCGAATCAAGGGCGAGTCAAAATCTGCGGATACTACAAATAAATCATCCAAATAAGCGAAACAACAGTACTTCAGCTCGGGAGGTATGACTTTGTCCATGAGCCTACACATTGTTTGAGGCGCATTTCATAGACCAGATAGAGGTCCAGGTTAATGCTGTTACATTCTGACAATAAAACTTGCCAATAAACATACTTTAAATCGATTTTCGATATTATATTAGCTTTAGGCAGAAGTGAAAATATACCGTCAATGCTCGGTAATGGGTATGCATTTTTTGTTCTGCACTCATTTATTTTCCTAGCATATAAGCATAAGCGAATTTTCCCAGGTTTCATGACAAGTCTCATAGGAGATCGAACTGTTTAGGCTCTACTACCTGCTCGACTGAATTATCAATTTTTAACGAAGAGATCAGGCCAGGTGTGAAACTTTTCCAAAAGTCGATGCCTTATATAAGTCTCGAATTAATTGAAGGTATAACAAACAATTTAAATTTTCTACTAAGATTATTATATTCTAGCTGCACTGTCAAGTAACCTATCACCGAGTGAGATCTTCCATCTGCAGTCTTCACCTACGGATGTAAACGTCTGAATTGAGGATATATTTTCCAATCAGTGGAAGCTAGACTAAAACCCACTCGATGAAGTTAAGAAATTTTACCTATGCATACATACGACCATCGTATTAACTATTGCTGCAACCAGCAACTGTTTTGTGACTCGAACTGACTTCCAAAAATTTCTAATACGTCGTGTCGAACGTGTTATGTTTTTCTCAGTAGTTCCGATAATGCGTTTGCGAGCTTCATTATACTCTTTAAGCCTAACATGATACTGCTTAATAGGGTAAATATTATGAGTTGTGGAAACAACTGTCTTTGCGGATATTTTTATTTGTTACGTCTGGTAAGGGTGTAGCTATCAGAATATCCTCGGAGCAAGCCGGTAACTTAATTATCAAACTCTTTATTGCTATGTTGTGATCACTCGACTCTTTTTCCGAATGGACCGTTTTGCTTTTCTGGTTAAGCATGTAGGACATTGTGGCTTGTAATGCTTTTGGCTCCACAGCCGTAGCAAAAAACCTTACGCTCTTCTATACACATATCCTTGTCCTTCACTATCAGAATTCCAACACCGATATGTGCAAACAGGATTTTCAACTCCTTCTATGAGGAACATAGACCCTTCTTCCGACCTAGGATTGTCGTTTGTAATGACGAGATATTGCGTTTTACGAATATTGGAGGAACTTATTGTGTTGTTGATCGCTTTTTCGCCAAATCACACAACAAATTTTCTCGCATCTGAACAAGTTGACGAATATGAGCTAGAGAACGTATTGTAACATACAATAATTCATGTCGAATTTCCGGTGAAAGATTACGACTGAGCATTTCAACAAGTTGTTTTTTAGGAATAGCTGAAGACATACGCAATGACAAGATCAAAATACCATCATAAAAAGTTTCAAAAGATTCGCTAATCTTTTGTTTTTGCCCTGAATCTCCTCGAGAATATCTGTATCAACACGATAATCTTGGTATTGCTATTTTAAACCATTACAAAATTCTATCAAAACTATTCGTGGGAATTCTTTTCGATACCTCCAGTACCATTCTCTGGCTTTTCCGACAAGTGAATTGTGTAAATTCTTACATTATAAATCATTATTCTCGCAGTCTTGGTTTTTGTATACTTAGGCCCTGCTAGGCTACCTCAGCGCCAACAATATAAATGAATTCCAACTAAGTATTACGAAATGAATTTATTTTGAATACATAACTCCAACTAATTATTACGAAATGAATTTATTTTGAATACATAACTCAGTTAATTTCGGAAATTTATATATATTATAGAATGTACGTATTTGTAACAAGCCTAATTTCTATAGGTACAAACAAAGGAGAAACAGGATCAGCCTAACAATAAATACATTGAATACCTGGGTGATAATGGAAGCCCTTCGGGTCACAAGCTATAGGTCCTCTTGCGCGATTTTAAGAGAAACTCCCAAATTTGGTTATTACCCCTTCATCTAATGAAAATCAACGTTTTTTTTATTTTTAAATTCAAATTTTGAATTTTAAATATTATGTTTTTTTTGTTATTAATAATTTAAATTATTCATTTATAAATAAAAAAATTCATTTTTTTCATATAAGAATTTTGACTGTGATACAGCTATAAGTTCAGCCAGACATAAATTCAAATTTGCAATTAGGATATTGGAAACAATATAATCACAATATAAATAACACTCACCAAGATTTCTCAGCAACGAAGAAGGTCTTCCAGAGCAGATTATCGGATTAATATAAATAAATATATTGTTCCAATTTCGGGATATTTATATACAATTATCATCATAGTCAAAGTCCCTATATTGTTGTTCCCCTTGTGATTGTTTTAATCGAAGCTTATACAATATTTTTTTTTTATTCCAGTTGCTGGATACTCTGATATTTGCATATATATTTTAATTTCCTTATTTCGTGAGACTATGATTTTCCTCCAAATTCTCATTCAATTAATTGTGTTCTTTGATTTTTGTATTTATTCTATTCATTTTCATTCTATTCATTTTCAACTATAAGTTCAAAAAATGTATTCATCATAAACCTTATTTTTAATTTTTGCAAAACTACAAGTTTTTATATTTTGATTTGTTTTCTTTTTCTTTTCTTTCTAATTAATTTAAAATATTCATTTTTATTTTATTTTTCTACTAATTTTAATTAGTTATGTTATGTCTGACTAGTTATATATATTAATTTTTTCCTTTATATTTCCTATTTATTGGATAATAAGGAAAATAAGAGAAACCAACTATTTTCGATACTTTGGACCATTTTTATCTTTTAAAATAGTTTACTTGGAGTTTTCTTTATTCTGCAGCGCGGGGTCTTTCCCAGAATTTAAAAAAAGTTCTGCCCGAGCGTTTGATAGCTTTAACTTATTTCGATGGTGACACAAAATTTAAATATTTGATGATTAGAATTACCCTATCGATCACTTCAGATGTTCCAAATAAGAAGAAGAATAGGATGTTTTCTTCTTCCAAGAAAAATAGAAATGGTTGCCAGATAGTTTGCAGAGTTCAAGGTTGAAACATCTGTAACTTCATGGCCTGCATTTCGATAATTATCGAAGTTATTTGATTAATTGAAGTTAGTAGCTCTTATTTAAATTCAAATTTGAATTTAAAATTCTTCCTGTTATTTTTATATTATTTATTTTTTTTTTTTTTGTCTTGTACACCACAATTTCTGCAGCTTGGCAGGGACTACTATTAGAAATGTAAATTATAAATTGAGTTTTGTAATTGAATAAGTCTATATTTTATTTTGTTTATATATATGTATTATGTATAACATTCAGTAATTCATTTCAATGTGTTTATGTATGTGTATAAATTAATGTTAGTTCAAAGAAATAAGCAACCCGAATTAGTGTGTTACTTATCTATATACAGGGTATTAGAGATTGCGAATTAAGATGAACCGATTTGAGTGATAGACGAATTATAACTAACTCCCAGCTGCAGCAACCAATGCACTAATGCAGCTGGCGAAAAACAAGAAAAAAATAAAACTAAGCTAGGCATATATTCAAGTGCATCAATTAACTATTTATTATTAATTGGCTTGCGGTAGGCGCTTAGCCGAACAGTATTCATTAATTATTGAAACAAAAGTGATGACGGATTACAAAAACAAAATGGTGCTCTTTTGAACTCATATAATCCTGCTTTTATTAGATACGCAGTAAATTTTATACTTTCGTGTTCAATTTCATCGTGATAAAATAAATTTTTAAGAACCATTACCAACATTTTATTATTTATTTAGTGTATTTAGTGTTTTACATTCTTTCCAAAACTTCTTCTATTTATTTATTTATTATTAAATTGACTAATTGCAGTCGATTAAAGAATTACAAAAGATAAAAATAATTATTATATAAATTAAATTAAAATTTAGAAAATTAATTAAATTTAAATTTATAAGTAAGATTAAGATTTAATTACATTAAAGCCTTCTGGGGTATTAAATACAATTAATTTTTATGGTCCAACATTTGTTGCACAGGATTGGGGAAAACCCAGGCAAAAAAAAACACAATCAGACCAGGGAAAAAGGCGAAAAAGAAAAAAAAAGATTGTTGAAAATAGAATGAAAATTGACCAGAATAGAAAAAAGGATAGAAACAAAGAGAGTAATAAAGTAAGATAAGGACAATTCAGGAAAACACCAACCAAAAAGAAGCAGTGTTGCCAAGGCAGCAACCACGTCAACCAATCAATGATTGGGGTTCTCCCGAAGATAGAACAGAAGAGCAAATTTTAGGTGTAAGAGAGAGAGTTCTAAAGACATAACATGATAAAATTCATTGTAATTGGAGCACAGTACACGGAATCGATTGTGCAACGCATAGTCAGTTGTGCAATTAGATAAAAATAAGGGATAATAATGTCTTGTTAGTCTACGAGGAACATGAAAGTTAAGACGAGATAGTAGTAGTAATAATTTATGAAGAAAAATAAAACCAAGGATAGTTCTACGGTTAGTTAATGAAGGGAGATCAATGAGTAAGAGCCTATCATAATACGGTGGAAGACTGCGATCGGGATCCCAGTTTAAGCCACGAAGAGCAAAGAGGAGGAATTGCTTCTGAATGGATTCAATACAAACTTGATGGATTCCATATTGAGGACTCCAAACACTTGAACAATATTCTAGTATGGGGCGAACTAGAGAAGTATAAAGGAGTTTGGTAACAAAGGGATCATTAAACTCCTTGGACCAACGTTTAATGAATCCAAGAACACCCTTGGATTTGTTAGTTATAGAGCAGATATGCAGAATGAAACTAAGTTTGGTATCAAAAAGTACACCAAGATCTTCCACAATCGGTATACGTTATCAAGCGTATACGTGACTAAGTGTGGAGTACTTCGCCCAAAAGTCATAAACAAACCTTTAGAAATATTTAAATGCAACTTATTAGCCTAAGTCTGGAAATCTGTCTTTCAGAACTAACACAATTTCCAAAAATATACGCACAATATATATAGTCCACTCTCTTCTTGGCTTAACCTACCTTGCTTGTTGGAAGATCCTCGACAACCGACTGGGAATTTCACGAAACGCAATGTTATCTACATTAGAGATTATGGTCAACTTTAGAGGTCATTCGTCAGTGTTACTTGCCGGCTGTAGTCGTCTGTCATCTGCTTAATCACATCTTTGTATTTTGGTTCAACATAAACTTCAGAATTGTCGTACAGACTCCCCACGTTAACAACATTTACATCAGTTTCTTCTTTCTTAGGTTTTACTTGAGCAAATCTGCTGAAAGCCGATCTCATAACATCATAACTAGCTTTTTAATTTGTTTCTATTCCTAACTTAGGTGTTATTGTTTCATCATCTTTTTCGCTAGCTGTATCAGCGCATCGGCTGCTGCTACTGAATTTGGCTACCATAGTTTAGAAGTTTGATTAACGCTATATTGTCTCTTTCGGAGAAAAAAATTTAATCTGGAAGGGCCCGATTGAAAAAAAAACCTGATCCCCAAATTTAAATTGTTTATTTTTCGGATCTTAATTTTGTCAACGAATCATAACATGATTGATACAAAATTAATAAATAAAATAAATTTCTCGCATTTACGTATTTTTGTTTATTGCTTTACTTATGCACCCAATAGGAACAAACAACTGCTTACCTTTTCTTCTTATTCCCCGGACGCAATATCAGTTCGTCACGTATGAAATTTTCAGACCGAACCAACTTTAATATTCTTGTACTTTTAACTAATGCAACTCAAATAAAGTATATGTTTAGAAACTGCACTTTTTCAAAAAACTTGTAAATTTTATCAAGATACGATTGTTCCTATGGGAGCTATATGATATAGTGGTTCGATGTTAATGATTTTTGGTATAGTTTTAGAAATTACACTTTTACATATAACTTATATTATTAACAAAACAATAATAAATTACGCACATAAATTAAAATTAAAAAAAAAAAAAAAAAAATTTTTAAATTTTTAAGATCTTTTCTTCTGAATGCAACTGAACGTAATTCATTCGACCATCCAAAAATGTTTTTGCTTTTTAATAAATTTAAAAAAAAAACAATGATACATTTATATATAGGTATATATCATAACGTAAAGACGCTAAATTTATTATATAAATTCACTCCGAGAGTTTATGAGAGTTTTGTGTTATATTGAGTGATTTTTCTTTTAAATTTAACTTGGAAATAAACCATGTTGGTAAGCCAGTATCACATTGTTGCATACATAGTTATCAGCTGTGCAATTTTTATCAAAAGCTTTAATTTACTAATCTTCCTTTTGTGCGGTTGTTCGCTTGTGCACCGCTCAAATTTTTGTTGTTGCTTTTCGCATTACTCAAGCATTGTTTCTGTAATTTCTTGCTACTAATAGCTATTTCTTTGCGCTCTCAATTTGCGCGCCCTTCATACTGATCATAATAATACCCAGTAGGAAACTTTTAGCATTTTTTTTTTCTTACTAATATTGTAAACTAATAAATTGTCTTGCTGCAAGTTGAATTGCACGTATGGCCCAGCGCGTGATGGTGATCAACCAAGGTTTGTTAACTGCTGGTTGTGTGACTGGGCTCTAACTGGACGAGATATTGACAAGTTGGAAAAAGAAAATTCCAAAAAGGTTGTGGATGCCTGAAATGGTCTTGTCCGAGGTGCAATGACTTGCAATTGAATTTCTCCAAAATGTATAATTCTGTGAGAGGTCAATTTCTTAAGTTGCATAAAATGTCCAAGCTTTTGTCAAGTGATTTTGACTTGATCATTGAGATGCTTAGTGAGTTTAATTTCGAATCCCCGCCTATCCGTCGGTTAAAGGATCAATTTTTAAATGTTCCTTTTCCATCTTCCTCTGCAATGGCCATTCCCCCTTCAGAAAATTTATCCTCACCATTTAGAATTATCTCCGATTTTTCTCTTCCTCGCCTTCATCGTCACTCGGCAACTGTTCAGGGTTCTGACCCTGCCCCGACTCCTTTGCTTACTGTTGTTGCACAGAGTAAGCTAATTTTCCTATCTAGACTTTCAACTGATACTACATGTGAAGCTATTGCTGCCTATATTGCCAGCAAGTCTTCAAGCAATGAATCAGTATCTAAATTTAATTTCTCTGAACCTAGGGAAATAGCCTCCTTCAAAATTAACGTTCCATCAGACACATTCTCACTTACTTGTGCTCCACATTTCTGGACTCCACAAATAATAGTTCTTAACTTCATTATAAAAAAATGCAAGCAATCATTAGTAATAATCCTCAAAAAAACAAGATCGATCTTTTGATTGACTACATATCAGTTATCAGAATGTTAGAGGTCTAGTGTCTAAACTAAAAAATATATTTTTACAAAGTTCTTCCTTCGAGTCTCAAATTATTGCTTTTTCTGAGACATGGCTTAATTCCTCAATTTCAAAATCTGAAATTTTTTCTACAACCTTTACACCCTATTATTATTTTCTTCGGTCCGAGTCAATTAATTTATCTGTTTCCCCTTCAGATGTGGAAATAGTTGCCGTTGAGGTATCGTTTCCATCATATTCCATTTTCATAAAGTGCTCTTATATCCCTCCGTGTTCTGATATTTCTATTTATATGCAACATTTAAGACATATTAAATATATATCAACACTCGTCCGTGATAAAGATATGTTTGTCGTTTTAGGCGATTTCAATTTGCCTAATATCCAGTGGTCTCTCTTTAGGAAATCTAATCTTGTGCCTTCTGCACAACATGACTTTTTAGATTCCCTGTATGACATTTCGTTTTTTCAAATAAACTTGCAGTGTGTCAAGATCTTGTCCATTAATATTGCGTGAAGACTCCTTTCATCCTTCCGTAGAAATTTCGCTATCAATTGCTAAATCGACTAAACCACTATCCTGTTAGTAAAACCCGCCGTTGCTTTCGCAAGGGACATTTTTCCTTGCTTAATCAACTTCTTTCCTGAACTGATTGGTCTACTCTATACAATTCTGTTGATATCAATTTTGCTCTAGCCCACTTCTAGTATTATTAACTCACTTCTAGACAGTATTAACTCACTTCTTTATATTTTCAAATTTAAAAAACATTAAAATTAAACCTTTTTGCAAACTTCTTTCAATCTACTTACACATCTTCCATTAACAATATCGCTTACCCTTATCCTTATCCTATTTCTTCCACTAACTTTTTATTTGCTCATATCATTACTGATAACGATCTAGTTACAGCAATGAAAACTTTAAAATCTTCATATTCTCCTGAGCCCGATAATATCCCTAGTTGCGTACTTAGAGAATGCTAGAGCTCTTTACATCTTCCCCTACTCAAACTTTTTAACTTATCTCTTGATTCCGCTGTTTTTCCATGTCTTTGGAAGGAATCATATATTATCCCAATTCACAAAAAGGGAGCTAAATCCGATATATCGAATTACAGAGGAATTGCAAAGTTATCTACAATCCCAAAATTATTCGAAAAAATTGTAACATCAACTTTGCAGCACCTCTATAAGGGTATAATTTCCCCTTTTCAACATGGCTTTATTAAGAGTCCGCCTACCACGACTAATCTTGAATTCACATCATTGGTGAATGATGCATTTCTTAGTACAATGCAAACAGATATAATTTATACTGATTTCAGTAAAGCACTTGACTTTGTAAATCATGATCTTTTAATCTTCAAGCTAGATCGAATTGGATTCCCCCCCACACTTCTGACTTGGATTTCCTCTTATTTAAAAAACAGGACCCAAAGAATTCTGTTGAGATTCGAAATTACTAAACCCGTATTTGTTACATCGGTGAAACGCAAGGCAGTCATCTTGGTCCATTATTTTTCACATTATTAATGACCTGCCATCTATTTTCCCACTCACGCATCCTTATGTATGCTGATGATGTGAAACTTATTTTTTCTTACAACGATCCTTCTAAATATATTTGTCTGCAAGATGACTCCAACTCCATGCATCTTTGGTGTCAGGTTAATAAGTTGCATTTAAATATTTCTAAATGTTTGTTTATTACTTTTAGTAGAATTACTCCACACTTAGTCACGTATATGCTTGACAATGTACCTTTGCAACGTATAACGACTGTGGAAGAACTTGGTGTACTTTTTGATGCCAAACTTAGTTTCACTCTGTATATCTCCTCTATAACTAACAAATCCAAGGGTGTTCTTGGATTCATTAAACGTTGGTGCAAGGAGTTAATAGACCCCCCATACTAGAATATTGTTCATGTGTTTGTAGTCCTCAATATGGAATTCATCAAGTTCGTATTGAATCCATGCCCTTCGTGGCTTAGACTGGGATCCCGATCGCAGTCTTCCACCGTACTCTGTTCTCCCTTCATTAACTAACCGTAGAACTATCCTTGGTATTATTTTTCTTCATAAATTAATTATCGATGATATTAGCTCTCCTTTTCTATTATCTCGACTTAACTTATATGTTCCTCGTAGACTAACAAAAAATTATTATCCCTTACTTCTATCTAATTGTACAACTGACTATGCGTTGCACAATCGATTCCGTGTACTGTGCTCCAATTACAACGAATTTTATCACGTTATTTCTTTACAACTCTCTCTCTGTGACCCCTAAAATCTGCTCTTCTGTTCTATCCTTGGGAAAACGCTAATCATTGATGGTTGACATGGTTGCTGCCTTAGCAACACTGCTTCTATTTTGGTTTGTGTTTTCCAGGAGTGTCCTTATCTTACTTTATTACTCTCTTACTTTCTGTCCTTTTTTTATTCTGGTCTATTTTCATTCTATTTTGAACAATCTTTATATTTCTTTTTCGCCTTCTTTCCTGGTCTGATTGGTTTTTTTTTTTTTTTTTTGCCTGGGTTTTCCTCAAGCCTGTAATTCTTTAATCTTCTGCAATTAGTCGATTTAATAATAATAAAGACCCACCGGTTTCGACATATGGGCTGCCTGTAGCAAAAAGAAGGCTCTGTGCCAAATTTCATTCAACCAGCTGAAGAACTGATTAACTCAAAAAGCAGCTCGGCATCTCTATTATTGAATATCATTCTCAGATTCGGTAACCATTATGCATTTATAAACCAGAAACTATATAAGCCGTTCTGGCAACGCACATATTTTAAAAGTTCTTGTAATCTTTTGACTTGGAAAAGGGGCCTTCCACAATAACAAACTTACAAATGTTTTCTGTAATTTCGAAATTACTAATTTTTCTCTACAAATTCACAGGCAATGGTTTCGGCCATCAGTGGCGGCGCGTATGAGAAAGTACATACACCTAGCAATGAGGACTGTGGTATACGGGACGTGTGGAAACATAATCTCGAGGAGCAGTTTTGCACCATTAGAAAGATAGTTCAGAAATATCATTTCATTGCAATGGACACTGAATTTCCCGGAGTTGTGGCGCGACCGGTTGGCAAATTTCGTTCGACGACCGATTATCATTATCAAATGCTGCGCTGTAATGTCGATGTACTGAGGATTATTCAGTTAGGACTCACATTTATGGATGATGAGGGCAAAACGCCTCCGGGCTACTCTACATGGCAGTTTAATTTTAAGTTCAATCTTAGGTGAGACGCTTATAATTCAGAGTTGCACTTAATACTGAGTATCAAGATCTCACTTATTCTCTGTGACTTTCTTTATTCTGATGTAACACATCACTAAGTTCGGATACGAACCGAAAATCGTCTCAAAATCTCGAGATTCTAATTATTCTGTTGGATCGTCAGAATCAATACACGATGGATATTTGATATATTTTTAATGTAGAAATGGATACAGTTGCATGTCGGGTATCTGCATTATAATTATTAATTTCTTTCGCCACAGCATTGGCTTGGCTTGAAACGCGATACCCTGATGCATCTGTTTATTATTTATGTCCATGTGATGTGTTATCTTACTTTATTACTCTCTTACTTTCTAGTCTATATTCATTCTATTTTCCACAATCTTCTCATCTTCGCTTTTTTTTCTGTTCTGATTCGGTTTCTTTTGATCTTAAATATAATATTAATCTTATTATGTAATTTTTAATTTAATTCAATTTCTTAATTTCTTTTATTTAAAGATTAGTTACTTTTATCCTTTGTAACTCTCCACTAGACTGCAATTACTCGATTTCATATATTAAATTTTAAACAGTGTGAATGGGGTTTGTAAGCCCTTAGAATTTGATACATCACGTTCTAATATTTTCTACCCAGCGAGGATATGTATGCGCAGGATTCAATTAACTTACTGAAAATTCGGGAATACAATTCAAGAAGCACGAGGAGGATGGCATCGATTCGATTGAATTTTCCGAGCTGCTTATTAGTTCTGGAATTGTATTGATGGATAATATTAAATGGTTGTGTTTTCACTCTGGCTATGATTTTGGCTATCTGCTGAAACTTCTGACCGATCAGAATCTGCCCTCTGATGAGAGTGATTTTTTGAGCTGTTGCATATCTATTTTCCGAACATTTTTGATGTCAAATATCTGATGAAATCATGCAAGAATCTAAAAGGTGGTCTTCAGGAGGTAGCCGACCAGCTGGAGTTGCGTCGTGTCGGACCACAGCATCAGGCCGGTTCGGATGCACTGCTGACGGGCATGGCCTTCTTCAAAATGCGTGAGGTACAAGACAATTGATATACACTCTCATATTGAAGAGCCCAACGTATTCCTACCTTATGTACTTGAGCATGGCATGTAGCACCTGCGAAACAGTAGTAACAATGACAAAAGAGCAACAGATATCAGAGCTAACCAGCATGCAAATATGTCTGACCTCTCAGTCGTTCCCTTGCAGTTGGGCTTTTCCATAACCATTTATTCACGTAATCGTTTTCAACACAACAAATGTTGCACGTAATAGCTTAGATTCAGGGAATGCTTCCAATGATTAGGTTCAAATTCAGTTAGTCAAATTCAGAAGGTAAAGAAAATTACCGATTAATATAGTGATTGTTGTGATTTCTGTGCAGCATAAAGTCAATTACTTACAAACATTGTTTTCTCTTATTATTTGTCAATTTTAAAAAGTATCTGTTTATAATTTAAATTTCTATGTACTTATTCTGATAATTCTTAATAGTTTTTACACCCTGCTGGATAAATACAAAACTCAAAAATCAAGCAACCTAACCAACGCATTTTGAAAGATAAATCATTCTACGGAAATCTTTATGATCTTGCCCTTGATTTTAATCGTGAAAACTGATAAGAGATTTGAAACTTGAAGAGTGTGATTCCGATTCAATTTCCGAGGGACAATAGTCGCTCTATTCTTATAGTGTTATTATTACATATTTTAAACATTTATCATTGAATTGAAACATTTTTGAAATGAAACAAAAATATATTTATATATCTTTACTTATTTCTTACTTACTTTTTATTGTTGTTGTCATTCCTCGATTTTTCCGGGTCAGCACCAAATTTAGTTTAATTGACCCCAGAAGGTTAAAGTGCAATAATAAAAAATTAATTTTATTGATCTTCAGAATTATTAATATAATTCGTATATTATATAGACTATAAGACTAGTCGATTTACTAAATAAATAAATAAAATACAAATTTAATTTGTATTTAAACATTTTGTGAAAATGAAAAGAATTAAAAATAAAATTTCTTTTTTTTTATTAATGAAAAGAAATATATATATTGCTTATTTCTTTGGTTATATCTCATTACTCTTATCGATCAGTTCATACTGAAAATATTTAGTGCTTTAATGGTATACCAAGTGTTTAAAAAAATAATTAGAGAATAAAAAACAAAATGCTCAAATTACAAATTAGTACTGAGTCAACACCCAAAAAAAATTACAATTTATTTAACAAAATATTTAATTAAGTATATAAATAATAAATTTAAAGAAATTGAGGTTTCTAGTAGTTTTTGAAAGTCTACAAAACATTCTACATGCCCATATACGCACATAAAGAAATAACCTTATTGCGTACAGCCTGCTTTATTAGCGAAATATTCCATTAACCAAGGATATATAGCAGCTGATTTTCCATATTTTATTTTCTTTTAATGTCATTATTTTGCTCATTTTTTAAATCATATATATTCTGCATTATTTTTTCACCTGTTGCAGATGTTTTTCGAGGATAATATCGATCATGTCAAGTATTCAGGTCATTTATATGGACTGAGCACCTCATTCATTGTGAATGGAAACAGCTTCCATTAGATCAAAAGCGGACCGATTTCATCCAGTTATACAACGCTAATGAACATAATAGGAACTGCATGGGCTGAGTTCTCAGCAGGAACAGGATTTAGACAACAAAAACAATTAAAAGTGAAGCAAAACATTGATCAATCTTTTTCACTTGAATATTTTCACACCTATTAGATGTTTTACAAGAAATTCATAAAGCTACAAAATATAGAAACATACATAAATAACTTAAACAAATAAAAAAAATTAATGAAACACAATTTGTGAGAAATAAACCTTAAAAAAAAACAAGCCATTATATATATATTCGGCTAAGCGCCTGCCGCAAGCTTAGTATTGGTATCTTAATATTGCTCTTTTACAATTACACAGGATTACTCGTAAGTTCGCTTTATTTCTTTGTTTGATTATGCATTTCGCCAGCTGCTGGATTAGTTAGTCTTTGTCTATCGCTCTTTCCGGCTCGTCGCAATAACTAATTCGGGATGCTGTTTCATATTCTTTTTTCTATACAAGGTAAAAGTGGGAGAGATGCCATATGATGAGAGACGTTATACTATCGCTAATTCAGTACGTGGAAAGGGATGTTTAAATTTCTCATTGTGTTTTACTACTCATTGACTCCGGAGTAAAACCTGTTCGTGCCGGTACGGTCACGCTCGAGCGTGACTTAATTAGAAACGAAACTTAATGTTGACGCGTGAATTTTGTGATGAAAATTTTATGTGAATGCAGTTTCTTTGAGTTTTGCAAGAAAAATAAAGACACAGCTAGATAAGAATTGATTCTATTTTATTATTATGGCTCGCTCTTAACTTATTTGAACTATAATTTTGCCATATCTGTTACCACCTAAATATTTTAGCTATATGGCGTCTCTCCCAAGATTGCAAGATTGTAATCGTAGTGTGTTTCGTGATTTTTTTTTTTTTGTTAAAAGGATGCCAAGAAAATAGGTGCGAAATTATAAAGTGGTCAGAGGGCAATACCTAATTTTGGCCATAGAAAAAGTGAAAATACAGATTCGTACTTTATCTAAGCGACTTAAGACTGATAATACTACAAAATCATTGGAATAATTGTGGAAGAAAAGTACTTTGCAAAAAAACTAAAAAATGTTTAATGGCGAGTATGGCATCTCTTTTTATTTTTTTTTTCCTTTGGTTAAGGTCATAAATACTTAATTATAGTAAATTATATTAATGTACCTCTCAAATAAAAAATAAGCGATTTAATTATACTGATTTTTTTTTTATTTCTCCTTTCTACAAAAAGTATGGCGTCTCTCCCACTTTTACCCTACATACATAATTCGAACATTCTGAAACTGAAAACTTACATATGCTTGTTAAAATACATGGAAAATAGATTGTTAAACAAATACATTTGAAATACAACTGGATTCATTATTTCTAATTAAATTTTATAGTTGACAAAATAGCTTGTCAACTCAAAATTTGGTGACTCCGACAATTATTATTGTGAACAAATAAGTGATATAAAGAAAGCAATCAATACAAATACAAACCCTATAACACAGTCCCAAATAAAATAATTTAATTATTTACATTAATTTGATTATTTTGTGAATTACAAAAGATAAGAAAATGAAGATTTCAAAGTTTTTATTGCTGTTACTAGATCGTTATCGGTAATGATAGTAGCAAAGAAAGAGTTTGAGGAAGAAATAGGATAAGGGATAAGGGTAAGCGATGTTTTAAATGAAAGAAGATTAGCACTAGTTAAATCATCAATAGCTCTTTCATTCTTCAGGAAAAATATAGGAGGCATAGACGAGCTGTTGCGTTACAAATTTACAAAGTTATAAAACAATTTAGGATCCCGCTAAAATTGATTGCAGTAGCGCATCAGATATTCATTATTGCATTGAGAGTTAAGAAGGAGGAAGTTAGATTTAGCAATCGAATATTTAGGAAAGTCAAGATTAGATCCAGAGAGTTTAAATTTTTTAAATAGTTCAATTTTAATATTTTTTAAATTTGAAAATATCAAGAAGTGAGTTAATACTGTCATAGAAGTGGGCTAGAGCAAAATTGATATCAACAGAATTGTATAGAGTAGACCAATCAGTTCAGGAAAGAAGTTGATTAAGCAAGGAAAAATTTCCCTTGCGAAAGCAACGGCGGGGTTTACTAACAGGATAGTGGTTTAGTCGACGTGGCAATTGATAGAGAAATTACTACGGTAGGATGAAAGGAGTCTTCACGCAATACTAATGGACAAGATCTTGACACACTGGTAGAAGTGCAATCGTTGACAAAAATATGATCAAGCATTCTGTCAAGATTATTAGGAATCAAGTTTATTTGAAAAAACGAAATGTCATACAGGGAATCTAAAAAGTCATGTTGTGCAGAAGGCACAAGATTAGATTTCCTAAAGAGAGACCACTGGATATTAGGCAAATTGAAATCGCCTAAAACGACAAACATATCTTTATCACGGACGAGTGTTGATATATATTTAATATGTCTTAAATGTTGCATATAAATAGAAATATCAGAACACGGAGGGATATAAGAGCACGTTATGAAAATGGAATATGATGGAAACGATACCTCAACGGCAACTATTTCCACATCTGAAGGGGAAACGGATAAATTAATTGACTCGGACCTAAGAAAAGAATAATAGGATGTAAAGGTTGTAGAAAAAATTTCAGATTTTGAAATTGAGGAATTAAGCCATGTCTCAGAAAAAGCAATAATTTGAGACTCGAAGGAAGAACTTTGTAAAAATATATTTTTTAGTTTAGACACTAGACCTCTAACATTCTGATGACTGATATGTAGTCAATCAGAAGATCGATCTTGTTTTTTTGAGGATTATTACTAATGATTGCTTGCGTTTTCTTATAATGAAGTTAACAACTATTATTTGTGGAGTCCAGAAATGTGGAGCACAAGTAAGTGAGAATGTGTCTGATGGAACGTTAATTTTGAAGGAGGCTATTTCCCTAGGTTCAGAGAAATTAAATTTAGATACTGATTCATTGCTTGAAGACTTGCTGGCAATATAGGCAGCAATAGCTTCACATGTAGTATCAGTTGAAAGTCTAGATAGGAAAATTAGCTTACTCTGTGCAACAACAGTAAGCAAAGGAGTCGGGGCAGGGTCAGAACCCTGAACAGTTGCCGAGTGACGATGAAGGCGAGGAAGAGAAAAATCGGAGATAATTCTAAATGGTGAGGATAAATTTTCTGAAGGGGGAATGGCCATTGCAGAGAAAGATAGAAAAGGAACATTTAAAAATTGATCCTTTAACCGACGGATAGGCGGGGATTCGAAATTAAACTCACTAAGCATCTCAATGATCAAGTCAAAATCACTTGACAAAAGCTTGGACATTTTATGCAACTTAAGAAATTGACCTCTCACAGAATTATACATTTTGGAGAAATTCAATTGCAAGTCATTGCACCTCGGACAAGACCATTTCAGGCATCCACAACCTTTTTTGGAATTTTCTTTTTCCAACTTGTCAATATCTCGTCCAGTTAGAGCCCAGTCACACAACCAGCAGTTAACAAACCTTGGTTGATCACCATCACGCGCTGGGCCATACGAGCAATTCATCTTGCAGCAAGACATTTTATTAGTACACAATATTAGTAAGAAAAAATTATGCTAAAAGTTTCCTACTGGGTATTATTATGATCAGTATGAAGAGCGCGCAAATTGAGAGCGCAAAGAAATAGCTGTTAGTAGCAAGAAATAACACAAACAATGCTTGAGTAATGCGAAAAGCAACAACAAACATTTGAGCGGTGCACAAGCGAACAACCGCACAAAAGGAAGATAGGTAAAGGTATTATTAATAGAATAATTAAAGCTTTTGATAAAAATTGCACAAGTGATGACTATGTATGCAACAATGTGATACTGGCTTACCAATAAGGTTAATTTATATTTTTGTTTTTATTCAAATAATTAAAATAATTTTAATTGATTCTTTGTTATTTTTACACTAATATTAATAATATTATTAATATTTTAACATTTTTATTATTATTATTTAACGTGGTGACAGAACTTCAGCCCACGGTGCAGCAGCACCGCCGTCTTTTGTAATGTGTAATGGAAAATAACTTTTCCGTAGCTAAGAAAATTTCGGATCTCAACAGAACTCTTTGGGACCTGTTTTTTAAATAAGAGTAAATCCAAGTCAGAAGTGTGGGGGAATCCAATTCGATCTAGATCATGATTTACAGAGTCAAATGCTTTACTGAAATCAGTATAAATGACATCTGGTTGCATTCTACTTAGGAATCCATCATTCACCAATGATGTGAATTCAAGCAGATTAGTCGTGGTAGACCGACTCTTAATAAAGCCATGTTGAAAAGGGGGAAATTATAGACTTACAGAGGTGCTGCAAAGTTGATGTTACAGCTTTTTCCGTATAATTTTCTTAACTGCTTTAATCCAAGAATCCGTGTTTTGTGCTTGCGTCACTCTGTATTTTGATGAATCCTGAATTAAACAAGACAAGGGGCTCAAGGCGTCCATTGCCCCATTTTGTTAACCGCTTTATGCTCTTCTTGAAAACTGCACCGTACGTATTATACTATTTTATCACTGGCACACTAAACAACAGATGCTTTGAAAATTCAAAAGCAATCACTGCGTTTCCATCCAGTTTAATATTTTTAGACTCGCTCATCTCGTATTCCTTTCGAAGGAGATCAGTTAAAGGTTTAACTTTAAATGTATAATACTTTATGAATCTGCGTAAATAAGATGTTAAAGACAAAAATCTTTCCAATGCATTTTTTGTTCCTGGAATGAGGAAATTCACAAAGGCATTAATCTTATTTTGCATGTTACTTTCTATCACAAATCCCAAAAGTACGATTCTTTTTGTAAAAAATATTCTTTTTTCCCATTTTATTCGTAAACGTACCTTAGCTGCTACCCCTAAAAAAACTTGAGCACTACCAAATTTACTTCTTTACCGCACAGATCCTACCAAACTTAGCTGTCTCTTAAGCAGATCCCATCCCTTACCCCTGACAAGTTTCTCACACAGAGTTTAGCAGCTTCTTTTAAAAGTTGGATCCCATAAATATACTTTTGAAATTATCCCTCTAGCCACATATTCGTATTCTGCAATTCGTAATCCCGCAAATTTCTCTTGCACTATTGTGGACCTCCACATACACAGTCTTGCTTCCCGCTGCTTGATCATGATTTTGATTTTCACTTTCTGCTAACTCAGCCACTCAATATTCAATCTGTTCTGCAACACACTTTTCTTTCCAATTGAATCTAATCAAAATTCTTTTATTTGTGGAGTTCTGCGACTCTCAGCTCTAAAATTGTGCTTACATCCATTTTAGTTTTACAATCTAAGGTCATCCTTGTCAAATAAAAAAAAAAAAAAATAAAATAAATAAATAAAATAAAAAAAATCATTCTGTCAAATCCCTCCTTCGCAGCACAACTTCACTGGGTGATTTGAGCTCACCTTTGACAAATCCGTCCCTCGCAGCACAACTTCCTGTTTTCCTTATTTGAAGACGTTCGAATCCTCGACAAATTCAAACTCAACACACTCTGCACCTACAGACACAGACTCACTTCTTCGAACACATTTGTTTGGTGTTGCTTAGTGAATATTCACTTTCTGTATTTCGTCTATGTGTGTGTAATTCACCGTAATGCACAATGTCGTTTCTTCCTTTTCGCCGTAATTCTCTCTTCCCCTCTGTTCTGCCTTTAGACAATTATCCCAGCTTCTGATAATTGAATATCCTTTTTCTACCGATACTGTTTTAACCAATTAAGAATTTTTTAGTTTATCCATAATTAATTATTATAGAATTATGAGGTAATTTACAATGCTCTTCAGTGAACGTAAATTTTAATTAATACATTCATGGCTTGTTAAAATTCACTTGCAAAACACATATACGGTGCAACTCTGACGACCAACCCTACGCTTTGATAATTTACAATACCGTAAATCAATATCTTTGCCAGTGTCACCATTATTTAATCTATTCCCACATAAATATTTGATATAAAGGCAATAAATACAAGGCACGCGCTTTCATCGACTCTGGATCCGAGGCTACGTTCATCTCAGGGAGAACTTTCAATTTGATAAGACTCCCTTATCAACCTATTCCAGCTCAGGTCACTGGATTAAACCAGGCGTCCGCAGAAGCTATGCCATATTCAAATTAGCTCTCCAAGCAAAGAAATTCAAGTAGAGGTCTAGGCTTTTGTATTCCTACAATTAGCAGGGAGTTTACCATCCTATCCGATTCTCGAAAATGTCCTAATATCCACCTGGGTGATCCAGAATTTCAATCAAGTTCGTGGATAGACGAGCTCTTAGGCGGTGATATTCTCCCATCCATTTTATTTGGCGGCTTCCATAAAAATATTTATAGCACCGTATTAGGCCAGGAATCTATATTTGCCTGGATTCTCACTCGCTCTGTGACAAAGCCTTCTTCGGCCACGATATCCTCTTTCACAACTCAAGTTACGGTAACATCCGAGTCTACGATTTTTCTCACAACATTTTGGTTGGTGGAGGATATACCGGTAAAGCCGGTAAAGGAATCCAACTCACATTTATGAAAACAATTTCATAAAAACCACAATTAGAGATGTGAGCGGTAAATACATCGTATCATTACCCTTCAAACCTCCAAATCACTAAGACTGGTCATTCGAACTCAGTTTCTCAAAAACGAAAAAAAAAAAATCTTTTTAAAAAGAAACCTTCCTCTAATAGAGCAGTACGTTTCGATTACCCAAGAATATTCGGATTTAGGTCATATGCAACAAGACCCAAAGACTCCAATTGTACAAATTATTATTTATCTCATCATGCTCATCATGCTGTTTTCTAGCCAGATAGCACTACCGAAAAGATCCATTCAGACCATCCCTCAATGGCAAAAGTCTGATCGGCATTCTTCACATAGGACAAATATGACTTGCCGTTATAAATTCTAAAGTGGCATTTCTATCGATATGTTTTCAACGCTGAAATCACTTAAATGTATCGGCAAAAACGAATGGATCCAAAACATCTTTTCGTAGGATAATTTTCTGTAATAAGACTGCCCAACTATGCGATTATAAGGCCAGTACTGTCACCTTCGGCGTCAATTTTGCCCCACTCCAAGCTATGTCCTACAACTACGCGAGGAATATCCTACTGAATACCGATTCTTGCTTGATAAAAAGCAGATTCCAAAATCGAGCATTATTCTCAACTTAAACCAGTTATTAGTCAAGTCTGAAATTTATACCTGTAAAACCGTAAAAAGTTACAGGTGCAACTCATGGGTCGCTGTTTCTTTGAGGTTAAAAACAACCCAGGGATTTGTCTGTTCAGAACATTTAAAAGCCACTCGCACGATTTGTAGCAAAAATACTTGCCCACTTCAGACGCACTCGGACAATGGTGAAATCTTGGTTGGTGCCTCAAAAATTTCTGACTTGTGAGTTTCTAGAGACAATTAGAAATCTCATCCTATCCAAATACAGTCATCAGTAACTTATCTGGCAATTTAAGCCTCCAAGAGCCCCGCCAATGGTAAACAGGTCTGAAGAGCTTTAAAATGTTTCTATAAGTCCACACCCTTCACAAGATATTTATGTAAAGTTGAAGCGTGACTTAATTTCAGATTGATTTCACCAATGGCAGAAGACCCCTCTTCTGGACCAAACTCCAGGTCCTTTCTTCACAGGTGGACCTCTCCTCTCTTTATCCGAGCCATAGATTAATGAATATCCTACAATAATCATTAATAAATGGCAATGACAGTAAAATGACAGTTTTGTAACCGCTGGAAAGTTGAATATCTAAAAGAGCTAGACAAAAGAAATAAGTGGAAATTTACTACAAGGGATATCCAAGTGGGCGAAAATGTTATCTCCCGTTCAACGACTGGCGACTTGGTAGGGTGCTGACTAGTTATCCAGGGCCGGATGACAAGGTCCGTGATATTGATTTCCTCACCACCCAAAGTGTAGTAACAAGATCGGTCGTTAAGGTGATATTCCTTTCGTCAGACTCTGACGTTCAGAGTCAGTAAAAACCAACCGATTCTTTTTCTCATCTTTATAGTTCCAGTGTATTTGTTCACTTACAATAAAAACCTTCCTGTTTTAATTTTTTTTCCACCCAACCTATTATGGCACAGCTAAAAACCAGCAGAAGCCGGCAGAAGTCTGCAGAGAAATCCACCCATTGCGAAAATGTGTACGCATTCTGCAGATCACAGCTGTGAAACGCCTCGGGCGGTGCTCATCAATAAATACAGAGCAAATTGTATGGTCCATCAGCATTGCCGAAGCTGCGATAAATGTCGGATGTGCCAACACAAACACCATTCACTCCTGAACCTTCCTGAGCATTTCTGTTAGCTAACACCAAAGACAACAGCATGGTCATGAAGATACTGCTCGAACACGGAGTTCGGGCTGTAGAAATCCGTGCACTCCGATGAGCGGAATTCCCGAGTCTCTCGCTACGATTTTTAAGCTGAACTCCTTCAGCATTGGGTCTGACATGGTCTGCACAGCCAGAATAAAGTGGAACATCGACCGTTTGAACGACATTAAACTGGCTATCAAGAATAATTTTGAGAGGACTTGAGAGATAGCGTTCAGCCATTCACGATGGCTGATGAAAATTATCATCAAATGGCAATGGTGTTGGGGTCTGATGTATATTCCAAGATAATGCGGGAAGGATTTATCGTCACCTAAGATGGAATGCCCATCGCTGCACTCTTTCCGGATACTGCATGGCATTATTTCCGATCCCTTTTCCCAATTTACTCTTGAAAGGGGAGTATGTTAATGCCAAGCCAGAGATTTACAAATATTTCTCAGCCATTAGCATCGCTCATTAATCCGCTCACCGTGGCTGAGAGCTCTCCACAACTCCCGCTTTCTCTGCTCTCCAGTTTCTATTATCTGTACAAGGCGACCATTCATAGTTTTCGAAAAATGTGAGGGACAAATTGTGGGAAGCGAAGTCATTTTTTTTTTTTTTCAATTTATTATTAAATTGACTAATTGCAGTAGATTAAAGAATTACAAAAGATAAAAATAATTATTATATAAATTAAATTAAAATTTAGAAAATTAATTAAATTTAAATTTATAAGTAAGATTAAGATTTAATAACATTAAAGCCTTCTGGGATATTAAATACAATTAATTTTTATGGTCCAACATTTGTTGCACAGGATTGGGGAAAACCCAGGCAAAAAAAACACAATCAGACCAGGGAAAAAGGCGAAAAAGAAATAAAAAGATTGTTGAAAATAGAATGAAAATTGACCAGAATAGAAAAAAGGATAGAAACAAAGAGAGTAATAAAGTAAGATAAGGACAATTCAGGAAAACACCAACCAAAAAGAAGCAGTGTTGCCAAGGCAGCAACCACGTCAACCAATCAATGATTGGGGTTCTCCCGAAGATAGAACAGAAGAGCAAATTTTAGGTGTAAGAGAGAGAGTTCTAAAGACATAACATGATAAAATTCATTGTAATTGGAGCACAGTACACGGAATCGATTGTGCAACGCATAGTCAGTTGTGCAATTAGATAAAAATAAGGGATAATAATGTCTTGTTAGTCTACGAGGAACATGAAAGTTAAGACGAGATAGTAGTAGTAATAATTTATGAAGAAAAATAAAACCAAGGATAGTTCTACGGTTAGTTAATGAAGGGAGATCAATGAGTAAGAGCCTATCATAATACGGTGGAAGACTGCGATCGGGATCCCAGTTTAAGCCACGAAGAGCAAAGAGGAGGAATTTCTTCTGAATGGATTCAATACAAACTTGATGGATTCCATATTGAGGACTCCAAACACATGAACAATATTCTAGTATGGGGCGAACTAGAGAAGTATAAAGGAGTTTGGTAACAAAGGGATCATTAAACTCCTTGGACCAACGTTTAATGAATCCAAGAACACCCTTGGATTTGTTAGTTATAGAGCAGATATGCAGAATGAAACTAAGTTTGGTATCAAAAAGTACACCAAGATCTTCCACAATCGGTATACGTTGCAAGGGTACATTATCAAGCGTATACGTGACTAAGTGTGGAGTACTTCGCCCAAAAGTCATAAACAAACATTTAGAAATATTTAAATGCAACTTATTAGCCTAAGTCTGGAAATCTGTCTTTCAGAACTAACACAATTTCCAAAAATATACGCACAATATATATAGTCCATCTCTCTTCTTGGCTTAACCTACCTTGCTTGTTGGAAGATCCTCGACAACCGACTGGGAATTTCACGAAACGCAATGTTATCTACATTAGAGATTATGGTCAACTTTAGAGGTCATTCGTCAGTGTTACTTGCCGGCTGTAGTCGTCTGTCATCTGCTTAATCACATCTTTGTATTTTGGTTCAACATAAACTTCAGAATTGTCGTACAGACTCCCCACGTTAACAACATTTACATCAGTTTCTTCTTTCTTAGGTTTTACTTGAGCAAATCTGCTGAAAGCCGATCTCATAACATCATAACTAGCTTTTTAATTTGTTTCTATTCCTAACTTAGGTGTTATTGTTTCATCATCTTTTTCGCTAGCTGTATCAGCGCATCGGCTGCTGCTACTGAATTTGGCTACCATAGTTTAGAAGTTTGATTAACGCTATATTGTCTCTTTCGGAAAAAAAAATTTAATCTGGAAGGGCCCGATTGAAAAAAAACCTGATCCCCAAATTTAAATTGTTTATTTTTCGGATCTTAATTTTGTCAACGAATCATAACATGATTGATACAAAATTAATAAATAAAATAAATTTCTCGCATTTACGTATTTTTGTTTATTGCTTTACTTATGCACCCAATAGGAACAAACAACTGCTTACCTTTTCTTCTTATTCCCCGGACGCAATATCAGTTCGTCACGTATGAAATTTTCAGACTGAACCAACTTTAATATTCTTGTACTTTTAACTAATGCAACTCAAATAAAGTATATGTTTAGAAACTGCACTTTTTCAAAAAACTTGTAAATTTTATCAAGATACGATTGTTCCTATGGGAGCTATATGATATAGTGGTTCGATGTTAATGATTTTTGGTTTAGTTTTAGAAATTACACTTTTACATATAACTTATATTATTAACAAAACAATAATAAATTACGCACATAAATTAAAATTAAAAAAAAAATTAAAAAAATTTTTAAATTTTTAAGATCTTTTTCTTCTGAATGCAACTGAACGTAATTCATTCGACCATCCAAAAATGTTTTTGCTTTTTAATAAATTTAAAAAAAAACAATGATACATTTATATATAGGTATATATCATAACGTAAAGACGCTAAATTTATTATATAAATTCACTCCGAGAGTTTATGAGAGTTTTGTGTTATATTGAGTGATTTTTCTTTTAAATTTAACTTGGAAATAAACCATGTTGGTAAGCCAGTATCACATTGTTGCATACATAGTTATCAGCTGTGCAATTTTTATCAAAAGCTTTAATTTACTAATCTTCCTTTTGTGCGGTTGTTCGCTTGTGCACCGCTCAAATTTTTGTTGTTGCTTTTCGCATTACTCAAGCATTGTTTCTGTAATTTCTTGCTACTAATAGCTATTTCTTTGCGCTCTCAATTTGCGCGCCCTTCATACTGATCATAATAATACCCAGTAGGAAACTTTTAGCATTTTTTTTTCTTACTAATATTGTAAACTAATAAATTGTCTTGCTGCAAGTTGAATTGCACGTATGGCCCAGCGCGTGATGGTGATCAACCAAGGTTTGTTAACTGCTGGTTGTGTGACTGGGCTCTAACTGGACGAGATATTGACAAGTTGGAAAAGAAAATTCCAAAAAAGGTTGTGGATGCCTGAAATGGTCTTGTCCGAGGTGCAATGACTTGCAATTGAATTTCTCCAAAATGTATAATTCTGTGAGAGGTCAATTTCTTAAGTTGCATAAAATGTCCAAGCTTTTGTCAAGTGATTTTGACTTGATCATTGAGATGCTTAGTGAGTTTAATTTCGAATCCCCGCCTATCCGTCGGTTAAAGGATCAATTTTTAAATGTTCCTTTTCTATCTTTCTCTGCAATGGCCATTCCCCCTTCAGAAAATTTATCCTCACCATTTAGAATTATCTCCGATTTTTCTCTTCCTCGCCTTCATCGACACTCGGCAACTGTTCAGGGTTCTGACCCTGCCCCGACTCCTTTGCTTACTGTTGTTGCACAGAGTAAGCTAATTTTCCTATCTAGACTTTCAACTGATACTACATGTGAAGCTATTGCTGCCTATATTGCCAGCCAGTCTTCAAGCAATGAATCAGTATCTAAATTTAATTTCTCTGAACCTAGGGAAATAGCCTCCTTCAAAATTAACGTTCCATCAGACACATTCTCACTTACTTGTGCTCCACATTTCTGGACTCCACAAATAATAGTTCTTAACTTCATTATAAAAAAATGCAAGCAATCATTAGTAATAATCCTCAAAAAAACAAGATCGATCTTTTGATTGACTACATATCAGTTATCAGAATGTTAGAGGTCTAGTGTCTAAACTAAAAAATATATTTTTACAAAGTTCTTCCTTCGAGTCTCAAATTATTGCTTTTTCTGAGACATGGCTTAATTCCTCAATTTCAAAATCTGAAATTTTTTCTACAACCTTTACATCCTATTATTCTTTTCTTAGGTCCGAGTCAATTAATTTATCTGTTTCCCCTTCAGATGTGGAAATAGTTGCCGTTGAGGTATCGTTTCCATCATATTCCATTTTCATAACGTGCTCTTACATCCCTCCGTGTTCTAATATTTTTATTTATATGCAGCACTTAAGACATATTAAATATATATCAACACTCGTACGTGATAAAGACATGTTTGTCGTTTTAGGCGATTTCAATTTGCCTGATATCCAGTGGTCTCTCTTTAGGAAATCTAATTATCTTGTGACTTCTGCACAACATGACTTTTTAGATTCCCTGTATGACCTTTCGTTTTTTCAAATAAACTTGATTCCTAATAATCTTGACAGAATGCTTGATCATATTTTTGTCAACGATTGCACTTCTACCAGTGTGTCAAGATCTTGTCCATTAGTATTTCCTGAAGACTCCTTTCATCCTACCGTAGAAATTTCTCTATCAATTGCCACGTCGACTAAACCATTATCCAAGCCTGTTAGTAAAACCCGCCGTTGCTTTCGCAAGGGAAATTTTTCCTTGCTTAATCAACTTCTTTCCTGAACTGATTGGTCTACTCTATACAATTCTGTTGATATAAATTTTGCTCTAGCCCACTTCTATGGCACTATTAACTCACTTCTTGATATCTGCATTCCAAGTAGTGTTATATTGCCTGTTTCATCCAAGCCTCCCTGGTTTACACGTCGATGTTCAAATTTAAAAAATATTAAAACTAACTATTTAAAAAATTTAAACTCTCTGGATTTAATATTGATTTTTCTCAATGATCTCAACGCTATAATGAGTATCTTATGCGCTGCAGGAATCAGTTTGAGCGGAATCCTAAACTGTTTTATAAATTTGAAAATTCTAAGCATAACAGCTCGAGTTCTTTACATCTACCTCTACTCAAACTTTTTAACTTATCTCTTGATTCCGCTGTTTTTCCATGTCTTTGGAAGGAATCATATATTGTCCCAATTCACAAAAAGGGATATATCGAATTACAGAGGAATTGCAAAGTTGTCTGTAATCACAAAATTATTCGAATAAATTTTAACATCAACTTTGCAGCACCTCTATAAGTCTATAATTTCCCCTTTTCAACATGACTTTATTAAGAGTCGGTCTACCACGACTAATCTGCTTGAATTCACATCATTGGTGAATGATGCATTCCTTAGTACAATGCAAACAGATATAATTTATACTGATTTCAGTAAAGCATTTGACTCTGTAAATCATGATCTTTTAATCTTCCAGCAAGATCGAATTGGATTCCACCCCCCCACACTTCTGACTTGGATTTCCTTTTATTTAAAAACAGGTCCCAAAGAGTTCTGTTGAGATCCGAAATTTCTAAACCCGTATTTGTTACATCAGGTGTGCCGCAAGGTAGTCATCTTGGTCCATTATTTTTCACATTATTTATTAATGAGCAGCCATCTATTTTGTCCCACTCACTCATCCTTATGTATGATGATAATGTGAAACTTATTTTTTCTTACAACGATCCTTCTAACTATATTTGTCAACAAGATGACTGTAACTCCATGCATCTTTGGTGTTAGGCTAATAAGTTGCATTTAAATATTTCTAAATGCTTCTTTATGACTTTTAGTCGAATTACTCCACACTTAGCACGTATACGCTTGATAATGTACCCTTGCAACGTATACCGACTATGGAAGACATTGGTGTACTTTTTAATGCCAAACTTAGTTTCATTCTGCATATCTCCTCTATAACTAACAAACCCAAGGGTGTTCTTGGATTCATTAAACGTTGGTCCAAGGAGTTTAATGATCCCTTTGTTACCAAACTCCTTTATTCTTCTCTAGTTCGCCCAACACTAGAATATTGTTCATGTGTTTGGAGTCCTCAATATGGAATCCATCTAGTACGTATTGAATCCATTCAGAATCAATTCCTCCTCTTTGCCCTTCGTGGCTTAAACTGGGATCCCGATCGCAGTCTTCCACCGTATTCTGATAGGCTCTTACTCATTGATCTCCCTTGATTAATTAACCGTAGAACTAACCTTAGTATTATTTTTCTTCATAAATTAATTATCGGTGACATTAGCTCTCCTTTGCTATTATCTCGATTTAAATTTCATGTTCCTCCTAGAGTTTTTTTTTTTTAACGGTGTTTTTTATTTATCGGATCTTCTGACTTAGAGACTATCGATAAGTAATTAAATCTTAACCTAAAGTATTTGGTTATTAATTACAATTAATTTCTTAAAATACGGGCCTAACTTTTACTGCTGGGTGGTCTCTTCGCCGGAGTCGTGTATGGCGAACCTGCCTTGTTATAGATTGCGCAAGTCTATTTGGATGGAACTGAAGTTTAACCTGATACTTGGTTTTCACCTTTTAATTTCGGCTTTAACATTTTCAACATTTAGGTGTTTATGGATATTTTCATTCCGTACATACCAAGATGCCCCGGTGATAGTTCTCAGTAACGATTGAGCTCTCTGGATTAATTCGAGGCTACTATCGCTACTATGGGGCAAGCGTTGCCCCATAGCTCGGACCCATATGTCCAAATTGGTTTCAGAACTGCTTTATATAAAAGGACTTTGTACTCGAGCCTTGGTGGTGAACGGGCGTTTATAAGCCAATGTAGATTACTAGCTTTTAATTTCAGTTGATTTCTCATCGCTTCAATGTGTTTGCGCCAAGTATGCCGTCTATCCAGTTGGACACCAAGGTATGTTACTTCATTGGTTTGTGGAATGTTGATAATGTTGAAAGACAAAGGAGGGCAAGTTTGTCTATTTAGGGTAAAGGTGACATGTTTGCACTTTTGCTCATTAACATGTATGCGCCAGTCTGCTAGCCACTTTTCTAAGGCTAGCAGATGAGATGCTAGCTGCTCCGTTGCTCTTGTTGGGCACTTAGAGCGACTTAGGATACCAGTGTGATCAGCAAATGTCGATGTTGCTGTAAGGCTATTTGTCGGTATATCTGCTGTGTAGATAATGTACAGTGTTGGTCCAAGTACGCTACCCTGAGGTACACCAGCCCCAATTGCATGATATTCAGAGATGAAATCTTTGCACCTTACTGCGAAACTTCTTTGCAAAAGGTATGACTCCAATATTTTATGGATGTTTTGTGGGAGTAACATGTCGATTTTATGAATGAAGCCATCTAGCCAAACTCCGGTCGAAAGCTTGGGCGATATCCCGGAAAACAGCGGAGCAATACTCTCGCCGTTCAAATGCATTGCGTATCTCAGAAGTTATCCGGTTTACTTGTTCAATAGTTCCATGCTTTTCGCGGAATCCAAATTGGTGCATTGGGACAGCACTGTTTATGTGTAAATGTAGCTTGATGCGATTCAGGAGCAGTTTTTCAAATATCTTTGATAGGCACGGGAGAAAACTGATAGCTCTGTATGATGAAGGCTGGGACTTGTTCTTTTCTGCTTTATGGATCATTGTTATGATTGATTTTTTCCATTGTTGGGGATAATAACCCCATTTCATCATTTGGTTGAATATTATGGTGAGAAAATATACTGCACAGCTTGGCAATTCTATGATCATTTTAGGGGAGATGAGATCGTGATCCGGTAGGAAAAAGCCGTTTGTTGCTGGATGTGGTTTGAAGACATTTTCCAAGTGGTTGGCAATATATTTGCCTTTTCTTCGTTGCTCCGATCCACTCTCCTGTTGGGGTACGCAATGGTGAATCAGTCTCGATTGGTGGGCATACGCCTGACTTGGCTTCCACAATGGAAATCGTTTGTTGTTTGGGGCCAGTTGCTTTATGTAGTGTCTTTGCTGTAAGTTTCGTTCATCTTCAAGGGCTTTGCGTAGTAAATGGTTGGCTATTTTTAATCGCTCCTTTGAGGCAGGGGATCTATGGGCTTGCCATTCTCTCCGAAGCCTTCTCTTTTCGCGTAGTAGCTCTTCAATAAGTCTGGAAGCCCGATTACTGTTATAAAGTTTATTAGCTGTTATTATTGGAGTGGAGTGTTTTGCAGCCAGAGACATTACAGACGTTAGTGTTTTAACTGATCTATCTATGTCATCTTTACAGCCAATGTTTGGGCAGTCTTCAATGTGAGAACTTATGTATTTCCTGTACTTCAGCCAATCTGTTTTGTTAGAAGTGAGGAAATGTGGTCGTTCAGAGAACTGTGGGTGGTCATAGAGGTGAAGTAAGATTGGCGAGTGATCCGATGATAGATCTGTTAAGTGCTCCACATTAACCTGATCTTGCGGCACTCTTCACGTAACAGCAAAATCAATTAAGTCGGGCTGCTTTTTTTGGATCTGTGGGCCAATATGTGGGCCTTCCCAGGAAAATAAAGTCAACCTTATTTCGTGGTGTGATTATGGCATTATAAAGTTGTTTTCCTTTCGGGTTACTGAGCCCAGGTCCCCAGTGGCTGTGTTTGGCATTGTAGTCACCAGCTGCTATAATCCGGTCGAGAACCGAGATGGGCAGTATACTGCGGCTACGTTTAAATAACCGCTTTGAGCTTCAATACGAATTGATGTTGCCTGTAGATAAGTTGTTGCAAATGATGGCAACAGGTAATGCTGGATGCGACACTTAATTAGAATGCCAGTGCCTCCATGAGCCTTGCCATCGGGATGATTCGTCGCATAAAAACTATATCCCTTGATGTGAAAATAATTTTTGCTTGTTAGGTGAGTTTCTGATATAAGCATGGCGTCAATGTTATAGTGATCAAGAACCTGCAAGAGTTCGTTTTTGTGCTGTGAAATGCCATTCGCATTCCAGAAGGATATATTTAAAGGAGCCATTTAAGCAAATTTGTTGATTAGGAGCTCCAGTAGGAGATTTTGGTTACGCTTGATTTCCTGCATCGTTTGTTGTATTGCTACCATTGTATTTGTTAATGAGTCTATTGCACTAGATAAACTGGATGGATTTACAGTGGAATTTTGGGAAGGAAT
The DNA here is from genome assembly GCA_018150835.1 of Drosophila repletoides. NCBI lineage: Eukaryota > Metazoa > Arthropoda > Insecta > Diptera > Drosophilidae > Drosophila > Drosophila repletoides. Next base: position 1,377,929 of record JAECWQ010000228.1, read on the forward strand.
TTCTGGCCTCTGCTGCGCTGCCGGATGCTGCATTATTCCAGTGGCTTGTTGAAAGTTATTTTTAGTGACTGAGGCGTACGACTCGTTGTTGTAACTTAACGCTTTAGCAAAAGAAACGCCTGTAGTTGTATTTGATGGTATATAAGCAAGTTTGGCCTTATGGCTGGGTTTCGAGATGCAGTTTATTACTGGTTTAGACGACTTTTTAACTCCTTATACACAGGGCATCCTCTATAGTTGGTGGTGTGGTTACCCCTACAGTTACTACATTTTTGGCAGATTGGTCCTCCTTATTTACAGGGCAGAGTTCAGTAAGATGCGTCGCCGCACACAGGGCGAACGGCACGTAGGGGCACGTTTATCCGGTTCCTCAACGGTGACTCTCCGATGCAGTAGATACACGAGCTTGTAGATTGGATGGACTTTTTTACCTACGTGGATACTGTCAGGTGTCAATTCTACCTTGAACATTGGTTGAGACATTTTATTTCTATTTATTATATTCATAGCCATTTTGACTTCAAAGCCCTTATCCTTAAGCCCATCTATTAGCTCGTTGACTGGAACTGTTGGTTCGATCCCTTTTATAACAACTTGCAGACGTTTGCTACGTTTAAGTTGATAGGTGTAATAGTTCATTTTTTCATAATCAAGAGACTTGCACACAGATCGATAGTTTTGTTCTTCATTTACTTGAATTTTTGTTTCGTAAATGTTACCCCTTTTATCGAGCTGACGTAGAATTTACCATCTCCAAGTGAGTTCGTTAGCTTTTTGACCAATTCTGTACACTTGACCTGACACACATAAATATGTGGCGGCTTAGCTTTTGGTATTTGAGCGTCATTTTCATTTTCATTCTGGTCACTGAGGATTGCAAATCTATTGTTCGTCAATGCCTTTTTAAGTTCAGACGTTTTCGTTATTTTGGGTGAGTTTGTTTTCTTTATTGCTTGCGGGCTTAATTTTCGTTTTATTTGTACATAACGATCGAGCCCAGTCTGTACCAGCGTTCCACTACCGTTTTGCTTATTTTTCGGTAGGGAGTGGGGGAGCTTCTCGAATTCAGCTGACGATATAGGTCGCTGTGAAACTGCTGTTGTTGTTGAGGTTGTTGTCGTTGTTGTTGTTGTTGACAACGAAGACACAGTAGTTAGCGCGGGCATAGTACTGGTCATTGTTGTGATCAGCAGTTTATTAGTTAGGTAGTAGGGGTCGGGGGACGGGCACTGGGCACTCCACAATCCACTTTCCATTATGCTGCATGAGCTTAATAAAGCTGGCCACAGAGAGCGTGCTCTCTCCGCGTTCACTTGCAGTGATCTCTTCGTCAGCGAGTATAGAGAAATAAGCGTTATTCCGAATTGACGACAATCGACGTTCGTCTTGTTGTTGTTGCTGCCGAGCTCGAGTTTGGGTCACTTTTTGATTTCTTTCAGAGCTTATGCTCTTACACGTTGGCATTTGTTTCACTAAGATTTTATATTGTATTTCTTTCACAAGTACTTATGCATACACTGAGCGTCTTTTCCCGAATTAATTTGCGGTTAATTGCTCTGTATTTTTATCACTCGGCGGAGCGGTAAGAAAATACGTCCTACAGCGAGACCACGCGACAGCCATCCTGCTTGAGTGGGCGATCAAATTCTTATCTTTTATTTTATTGTTGACGGTGACGGTTCGAGGAGAGAGTAGAGTAACAAGAAATTATTATCCTTTACTTCTAACAAATTGCACAACTGACTATGCGTTGCACAATCGATTCCGTATACTGTTCTCTAATTACAACGAATTTTATCATGTTATCTCTACAGAACCTCTCTCCCACTCCTCCAACCTGCTCTTCTGCTCTAGATCCGGGAAAACCCTAATCATTGATGGTTGACGTGGTTGCTGACTTGGGAATATTGCTGCCTATTTGGTTGGATTTTTCCTTAATTGTCCTTATCTTACTATCTTACTCTCTTAGGCTCTATCCTTTTTTATATTCTAGTTTATTTTCAGTATATTTTCCACAATCTTTATATTTCTCTTTTCGCCTTCTTTCCTGGTCTGATTGGGTTTTTTTCTGGGTCTTTCCATAATTAGTTTGTATTTATTAGGCTTAAATGTAATGTTAATTTAATCTTACTTTTAATTTTTAATTTAATTAATTTACTTAATTTTTAATTAAAAATAAATAAAAGCATTCTGCGATAAAAGATCACCTGCAAATCAGATGGAAGCTTGTGAAAGCCTAGCAGAGTTTCAGCCCTCGAGCGAAGCTTGGTTCATATCCACCCAGCTTTTGGGTGAAGTGGAAGAGCAGCATCACATGGTCCTATCTATGGCAGCCAGTATATTGAAAACCAAGTTGCGTCGTTCTATACGAGATTTGAGTTCGCGTCTCCAAGCGCAGTTCAAGGAATCTTTACTTCTACTTTTTAACTCTGTGAAGGAGCAGCATCACATGGTGCTATCTATGCCAGCCAGTACATTAAAAACAATGGTTCTTTAATCTACACCAGATTTGAATTTACCTCGGCAAGCGCAGTTCACGGAATCTTTACTGCTACTTTTTAACCCTGTTGCTCTTTCACCAAGAAAGGATTTGAAACCGGTGATTTGTCTTATAAGCGTTCTCCTTGTTGATGAGAACCTTTGAAGAATTCTGCGATAACAGCTCATCTGCAAGCTTGTGAGCTTGTGACAGCCTAGTCGAGTTTCAGGCCTCGAGCGAAGCTTGTTTCATATCCAAAGAGGGGGTCGTGATAAAGCAGTATACGAAGTATTGTAGACATATATCCCAATCTGTTGTGTCAACTGAGATGTATGATCGGATGAACTCATTAAGTGTTCTGTGGCTTCGCTCCACGGTAGCTACAGTCAGGTGATGATGTGCTGTAGTTATGTTTTTGACGTTCATATTTATGCATAAATCTTCAATTATTGAATTTTTATATTCTTTTCCCATGTCCGTAATGAACGTCTTGATTGGACCGTACTTTAGAATAAAATCTTCAAATATAGCTTTTGCTACTGCTTTTGCACTTTCGTTTTTAATTGAAATTGCTACAATTGTAAAATCGCAGATTAAGGAAACTGCATATTCATTTCCTTGTTCAGATTTGGGTAATGGACCGATCGTATCCACAATTAGCCTGTCAAAAGCCATTTGTTGCGTTTCAGTTGTAGTCAATGGGATCTTTGTATGTTTAGTCGTTTTTTACGTTTGGCATTTTTCTTTTTATTTTAGCTAATGTTCTAGCTACGCCTGTATGACCTCTTTGTATTGGATCGCCTTGAAATGTAAACAGTATTGCTTCTTTATATTTTTATTATTTAATAATAGAATCACCGGCTTGAGTATCTCTACTCTTAGAGACTGTAATATTTTATTGCCCATTGTTTTCGCTCAGTGCCACTTTGAGTTGGCTGATATTAAGTAAACCGTCTTCTTTTTCAAGCCTTTGAAAGAACTGACCTAAGTCGACAATTCCATTGGTGAACATCGCTAACGACAATTTTTGACATAACTTTTTTCCATGTTTTAGTAAAACATAGTGAATCCGTTATTCGAAAGGTCACTAATTTTCGTACCTCACCATTTACAATGACTTCGTATACGTTGGGCTGACAAGCTTTATTTAGAGTTTGCTTATGCAAATCTACTTGTTCTTTTCCTGCTCAGTAGTTTTTCTGTTTAATTTGGTTTCTGGTTGTAACTTTCAGAATTTTATTACTCTCTCTCTTACACCTAAAATCTGAAAACCATAATCATTGATTGGTTGACGTGGTTGCTGCCTTGGCAACACTGCTTCTTCCTTTATTACTCTCTTTTTTCTATCCTTTTTTCTATTCTAGTCTATTTTCATTCTATTTTCAACAATCTTTATATTTCTTTTTCGCCATCTTTCCTGGTCTGATTGGGTTTTTCCTGGGTTTTCCCCAAACCTGTGCAATAAATGTTTGACTATAAAAAAAATTTGTATTTAATACCCCAGAAGGCTTCAATGTAATTCAATATTAATCTTACTTATAATTTTTAATTTAATTAATTTTCTAAATTTTGAATTTAATTTCCATAATCATTTATTTTTATCTTTTGTACTTCTTTAATCGACTGCAATTAGTCAATTTAATAATAAATAAATAAAAAAAAAAAAAAAAATTTTAACTTTATAGCCGTTAAGAATCTTTGAAGATGTATCGCTTTTCCATTAAATGTTTGGGCAGTTACCTCGCCTGGCATTATGTTCTTCTCCTTATTCTGTTAATTTTTGCTATTCACTATCTATTGTCAAAGGGGTATATATTGATTATTGGTTGATATATCTTGTCTTTCTGTAATACCCTTTTCTGTAATTCACATTTGTAAAACTTATCGAAAGTTTCTTTTATTTCACGGATATGGAGAGTTAGTTGCTCCTATTCCAAACTAAGGTTTTAATCTTTTGTTTTATTTATGCGTAATTTTTAATAAAATTATTTGTCCATTACCCACAACATTGCGTGCATGTCTATTTCCGAGAATACTCTACAATTTGTTACAGTGGACAGTACTATTGTTTTCTGTCCTGTTGAATGCAATGAATAAGTGGGGAAAAAGTTAGGCCGTACTCTCAAAATCTGTTTCCTTTTCTAAAGTACTTTTTTACTCTTGCACGTGTTCATTTTTATTTTTTTTATTTTATTTATTTCAATATTAAAAAAATTTCTTTTAGATAATCAATTTCGGGTTCTTTTTCTAACGAAATTCTTATACTCTTGTATGTGTTCATTTATATTTACTCCATTCTTGAAATTTTTCTTTAAAAATTTCTCTTAAATAATCAATTTATTTCTCTTAGATAATTATGTCATCAGTGTAAATATATATTTTTATTTTATTTATTTTGAATATATTTGTATGACAATTATTTGTGCGTTTATTAAATTAGATCTTATCTAGATCGTTAGCTTGGCTTAAGGCCCTTTGTTTTATTTATTTATTTTTTTATTTATTTATTTATTAATAAATCGACTAATTGCAGGATTACAAAAGATAAATATAATAATTATATAAAATAAATTAAAATTTAGAAATTAATTAAATTAAAATTTATAAGTAAGATTAAAATTGAATTACATTTAAGCCTTCTCGGGTATTAAAATCAATCAATTTTTATGGTCCAACATTTGTTGCACAGGATTGGGGAAAACCCAGACAAAAACCCAATCAGACCAGGAAAAAAGGCGAAAAAGAAATATAAAGATTGTTGAAAATAGAATGAAAATAGAACATAATAGACAAAAGGATAGAAGGGAGAGTAATAAAGTAAGATAAGGACAATTCAGGAAAACACCAACCAAAAAGAAGCAGTGTTGCAAAGGCAGCAATCACGTCAACCAATCAGTGATTGGGGTTTTCCCGAAGATAGAACAGAAGAGCAGATTTTAGGTGTAAGAGAGAGAGTTCTAAAGAGATAACGTGATAAAATTCGTTGTAATTGGAGCACAGTACACGGAATCGATTGTGCAACGCATAGTCATTTGTGCAATTAGATAAAAATAAGAAATAATAATTTCTTGTTAGTCTACGAGGAACATGAAAGTTAAGACGAGATAATAGAAAAGGAGAGCTAATGTCACCGATAATTAATTTATGAAGAAAAATAATACAAAGGATAGTTCTACGGTTAGTTAATGAAATGAGAACAGAGTACGGTGGAAGACGGCGATCGGGATCCCAGTTTAAGCTACGAAGGGCAAAGAGGAGGAATTGCTTCTGAATGGATTCAATACGAACTTGATGGATTCCATGAAACACATGAACAATATTCTAGTATACAGGATTTTGGTAATAAAGGGATCATTAAACTCCTTGGACCAACGTTTAATGAATCCACGAACACCCTTGGCTTTGTTAGTTATAGAGGAGATATGCAGAATGAAACTAAGTTTGGCATCAAAAAGAGGAGGAATTGGTCTTCCACAGTCGTTATACATTGCAAGGGTACATTGCCAAGCGTATACGTGACTAAGTGTGGAGTAATTCGACTAAAAGTCATAAACAAGCAGTTAGAAATATTTAAATGCAACTTATTGGCCTGACACCAAAGATGCATGGAGTAAGGATCGTTGTAAGAAAGAATAAGTTTCACATCATCAGCATACATAAGGATGAGTGAGTGGGACAAAATAGATGGCACGTCATTAATAAATAATGTGAAAAATAATGGACAAAGATGACTACCTTGCGGCACACCCGAAGTAACAAATACGGGTTTAGAAATTTCGGATCTCAACAGAATTCTTTGGGTCCTGTTTTTTAAATAAGAGGAAATCCAAGTCAGAAGTGTGGGGGGTGGAATCCAATTCTATCTAGCTTGAAGATTAAAAGATCATGATTTACAGAGTCAAATGCTTTACTGAAATCAGTATAAATGACATCTGTTGGCATTCTACTAAGGAATGCATCATTCACCAATGATGTGAATTCAAGCAGATTAGTCGTGGTAGACCGACTCTTAATAAAGCCATGTTGAAAAGGGGGAAATTATACCCTTATAGAGGTGCTGCAAAGTTGATGTTACAATTTTTTTGAATAATTTTGGGTTAGCAGACAACTTTGCAATTCCTCTGTAATCCGATATATCGGATTTAGGTCCATTTTTGTGAATTGGGATAATATATGATTACTTCCAAAGCAATGGAAAATCAGCGGAATCAAGAGATAAGTTAAAAAGTTTGAGTAGAGATAGATGTAAAGAACTCCAGCATTGTCTGAGTACGCAACTAAGGATATTGTCGGTCCCAGGAGAATATGAAGATTTTAAAGTTTTCATTGCTGTAACTAGATCGTTATCAGTAATGATAGGAGCAAATAAACAGTTAGTGGAAGAAAAAGAATAAGGATAAGGGTAAGCGATACTGTTAATGGAAGAAGTGTAAGTAGATTGAAAGAAAATTGCAAAAAGGTTAGCACTAGTTAAGTCGTCAATGGATCGCTCATTCTTCAGAAAAAATGTAGGAGGAATAGACGAGCTGTTACGCTTAGAATTTACAAATTTATAAAACAATTTAGGATCCCGCTCAAACTGATTCCTGCAGCGCATAAGATACTCATTATAGCATTGAGAGTTAAGGAGAAGGAAGTTAGATTTAGCAATAGAATATTTAGAAAAATCAATATTAGATACAGAGAGTTTAATTTTTTAAATAGTTTAGTTTTATTTTTTTAAAATTTGAAAATCGACGTGTAAACCAGGGAGGCTTGGATGAAACAACATTTTTTTTGTATTTTTTTTTACTTGTTATGGGTTTAATCAGACGGAGATTTAAACAAAAAAACCTTCGCAGAAGGTAACAAAAGTAAATTACAAGACAGGAGAGATTTGATCCATTTTTATTGAGATTTGACTCGACTGCTTCTATATTATAGGAATACGTTCCGGTACTTCTTGCAGATTCCTGACTTGTTTGCTTTCTTTTCGGATGATGTTACTTTGCTGTTATTTAAATCCGCAACTGATTATGTTGTTGCTGTTGCCGGCATATTAATATGAGTAGTCCCCTCTAAAATATCAGCGACTGCTTACATTAATATACCTAATTGTTTTTAGACATGCTTAATGCATGCTAAAGATTGAAACGGATATTTAATCCAGCTTCTTGAAGCTTGGCGTGTTCCCTGAAGCATTGACGGCAAATGTTCAATCCGTATTTACGGATCAGACCGTGACGGTTGGAACAGGCACGGCAGCAACGGGAGCCTTGGCCGTTTTGACGGGGATGCGAGTACCAGAGAGTAACGAAAAATCGAAAAGAAGAAAAGAATTGTTATACACTTATTGCAAAAGAGATACTCTTTTTAAAGAATATACACGCACAAAATAATAACAATTATCATTAACAATATATTTGTCAAATGTGGATCAATATTCGTTGATTCCATTTTGTTAATAGAGTTAGCAGTGGAGTCCACTGTTTTAGTATCGATTATTATCATTGTGGTTGTATCATATATATCATTGTTTTCATCAAATTTACTTATACTATTATTGCTCATTCAAATTGATATTTAAAAAGTTAAGTGATTTTAATAATGATTTTTTTTTTTTTTTTTGAAACTGCTATCGGGCGAATAGGGTTCCTCTCAATTTCTCAATATTTATCTTATATATATATATGTATTTCAATTATAGTAATATTTTCATTATATCTTTGTTTTCCTCCTTGGCTGCATCAGCTGGTCGTCGCAGGTTGGCTCGCTGAGGAGCTCAGGCGGTACCGATGCCGGTCATCGCACAGTGGTTTGTTTGGTGGTTGTTTTTTAAATAATAGCCACTTTATGTGCGCTATTCTTTTAATTATTTTGTTTTTCACGCCCCCATTTTTAGCCATAACTCCATCTGTACTCACTCAGTTTTTCCGGTTGCAGTTTCCAGTTGCAGTTGCAGTTTTTGCAGTTGCTGTTGTTGTTAAGAATAGGGATAGTGACCAAGGAAGAGGAGGCATAGGCAAAAAGCTTGCAAAACGATGAAAAGCTAAAAGCCTGTCAGGCAGGCAGCCAGCCAACCAGGGAACACGTTTTGCATAATGATGCCGTTGGCATTGCCGTCTATGATGTGTTGTGGAGTCGCGGGTTGCTTAATTCCTTTTTACACTATTTCAACTGTTATTACCTCTCCAATTCTGTACCCTACCGCACTCCGTGTAGATTTGCTTATGCGCTTGCAAGCGCAGCTTATCGAATCTTTGCTGTTACTTTTTAAATCAATGCAAGAGCAGCATCACATGGTGGTATCTATGGGAGCCAGTATATTGAAAAGCAAGGAGCGTTATTCTATATGAGATTTGAATTTGAATTACCCTCTGTAATGAATGCAGAATCATACATAAGAAATACATAGGCATTTACAGCGCAAGCCGTTTGCGACAAACTTGTCGCCTGCGCTGTAATTGTTGAGAGCTTTATTCTGAGCTTAATGCAGAAAAGAGATCGACAACGCAATGCAATAAAGCTGCGTTCACGCATAAAGCTTATGAGCGAGCTTGCGCAAGCTGCAGCTTAGCTGAATATCGCGAGCAAAGCGATGCATACGCATGCGACAAATCGCCGCTATAATTAAGCAGGTGTTAGAAAAAGCTTTTTGTGGTATATAAGCTTGTAAAGCTACTGAAAAGTTCTTTTCCATTACACATTGCAAAAGACGGATGAGCTGCTGCTCCGTGGGCTGATGGTCTGTCACCACGTTAAATAGTAAAATTACTTAAAAATAGTAAAAGTGTGTTAAAATATTAATAATATTATTAATATTAGAGATAAAATATAAAAAAAAAACATTTCATTTTATTTTAATTATTTTAAAATAATATAAAAATAAATATTATTTTGCGCCCATGTGCAACGTGGATCCTAGATCTAATCTGGATGCATCCAGCTCAAGGCTGATCTTAGGAAAGATATTCTTAATACAGCCTATATATTCGACAAAAAGGGAATATAATATTTCCCGAAAAACAAAAAAATTGTAATTTTTATACTTATAGAAAATTTCTATATAGGGTATTGTAACCTAACCCCCTCCACTTAGAGACGGCAAAAGTTTGCCTTAAATCTAATTTTGGGGGGCAGGTACATTTTTACGGCCACCACCGTAGATCCCCACATTGACTAATTGTGCTGCTGGCCAAGACTGTCTCTGCCGCCGCCGCACTTCGGCGTGCCGCCCAAATAATTCGTTCCTCTACTCATTGAATTGTACTGCAGTTTCACCTGGAGCCCCAGCAATTAAATAAAATAACAACAAAAAAAAGAAAAGAAAAAACGAAAAAACAACAATCAAAATTAGGAACATGTGTGTACACTGGTACAGTGTTAAAAAAAAAATGTAACAATAATTACATACAAAAACAATAATGAGTTAAAAGATAGGAACATGTGTGTACAGTGATACAGTATATCTTAAAATAGGGAAGAAAATTATGTAAAAGAAAAATTAAAACAGAAATATGTGTGCATAGTGGGAAAAGGCAGATAATATTTGTAAAAAAAAATAGATAAACAAAAATTAAAAAAAAATATGTGTGCATAGTGGGAAAAGGCAAATATTTGTGAAAAAAAATAGATAAACAAAAATTATAAAAAAAACGAAAAATTAAAGAAAAGGAACACTGTTAGAACAAATTATATATATATATAACAGATAGGTATCTCTTTAGATAATTATATTATTGAAATTTTTCTAAATTAAAATTAGTATGAATTAAATTAAATTGAACAACAAAAGTACACATATATATAGAAAAAAAATAGATAAAAATGCATAACCCCAAACCTTTCCCATATCCCACATGATAAAACTTTAATTTTAAGAAACAAAAACAAAAAAAAAACACACACAAAACAACACAACAAGAAAAATATAAATGTCAACATAAAACAAAACAAACAGCATTATCCAGTACACCGTTGGAAGGCCTTTCATCGATTGCTCTTCAGATAAATGTATGTAAGTCACCCGTTTTTATATCTCTTATTCTTTTTACAATGAAAAAAAAAATTTTTATTAAATTTTTATTATCCCCTTATTTCTGTACATTGAAAAAAATTCTTCCTTAAAATATTTCGTATCTGCAAAAGCAAAAAAAAAATTTTTATTAAAAATAAATACAAAAAAAAACAAAAATAATATAATACAAAAAAACCAAAAAAAAAAAAAAAAAACGAAACAAAATGAAAAAATTATAGAGTATAGAATATGATAGGTTAGTTTTTATTCTTTCCACATTTTGCTTACACCATGCCATAAAAACAAATCCACCTCAGTATGTTATTAGTTAAATAGGAGTTTTATTTCTTAAATTTGTTCAAATTATTTAAGTAATTTTTTTATTAATTTCAATTAATCAAATTTCTTTTTATGGAAAGAAAAAAAGTTAATTGAATTTGTTGACTTAAAATTAATTATAAGGAAATATGGATCTTTTTTTAATACTTAGATTTCGATATATTATAAATAATGGTGGTAGATTAAAAGAAAAAAAAAATACAAATAATTAAAATGTTAATTATAAAGTAAAAATTTGCTGTAACTAGAAAATAACAACACAAAAACAAAACTCTATTAAATTTAAAGTTAGGAAGATCACATTGAATTGGTAATGGAGTATATATTAGGGTAATTTATTGTTAAATAAATATTGTTATTATATGAGATGAGGAAGTAAAAGTTTTCTTTCCTGTTGACAAGGGTACATAATAATATAAAATTCTAGGGAATCTCTTTAAAAATAGACGCATATGAGATTCATGGTTGGGTGAGTAAAGACCGCGAGGATCGAATACTAGCTAAGATCCTCCAAATTCATTTTTGACAGTCTGGGTTTATAAAGCAGCCCTCAATTGGTTTACCGAATTTTTGATAAGTTTTTTTTTTTTTTGCAGTTGATTAAAGAATTACAAAAGATATATACATTAAATTAAAATTTAGAAATTAATTAAATTTAAATTTATAAGTAAGCCTTCTGGGGTATTAAATACAATCAATTTTTATGGTCCAACATTTGTTGCACAGGATTGGGGAAAACCCAGGCAACAAAAAACACAATCAGACCAGGGAAAAGGCGAAAAAGAAATAAAAAGATTGTTGAAAATAGAATGAAAATTGACTAGAATAGAAAAAAGGATACAAAAAAAGAGAGTAATAAAGTAAGATAAGGACAATTCAGGAAAACACCAACCAAAAAAGAAGCAGTGTTGCCAAGGCACCAACCACGTCAACCAATCATGATTGGGGTTCTCCCGAAGATAGAACAGAAGAGCAGATTTTAGGTGTAAGAGAGTTTTAAAGAGAGAAAACGTGATAAAATTCATTGTAATTGGAGCACAGTATACGGAATCGATTGTGCAACGCATAGTCAGTTGTGCAATTAGATAAAAATAAGGGATAATAATTTCTTGTTAGTCTACGAGGAACATGAAAGTTAAGACGAGATAATAGAAAAGGAGAGCTAATGTCACCGATAATTAATTTATGAAGAAAAATAATACCAAGGATAGTTCTACGGTTAGTTAATGAAGGGAGATCAATTAGTAAGAGCCTATCAGAGTACGGTGGAAGACGGCGATCGGGATTCCAGTTTATGCCACGGAGGGTTAATTGCTTCTGAATGGATTCAATACGAACTTGATGGATTCCATATTGAGGACTCCACACACATGAACAATATCTAGTATGGGGCGAACTAGAGAAGTATAAAGGATTTTGGTAACAAAGGGATCATTAAACTCCTTGGACCAACGTTTAATGAATCCAAGAACACCCTTGGCCTTGTTAGTTATAGAGGAGATATGCAGAATGAAACTAAGTTTGGCATCAAAAAGAGGAGGAATTGGTCTTCCACAGTCGTTATACATTGCAAGGGTACATTGCCAAGCGTATACGTGACTAAGTGTGGAGTAATTCGACTAAAAGTCATAAACAAGCAGTTAGAAATATTTAAATGCAACTTAGTGGCCTGACACCAAAGATGCATGGAGTAAGGATCGTTGTAAGAAAGAATAAGTTTCACATCATCAGCATACATAAGGATGAGTGAGTGGGACAAAATAGATGGCACGTCATTAATAAATAATGTGAAAAATAATGGACAAAGATGACTACCTTGCGGCACACCCGAAGTAACAAATACGGGTTTAGAAATTTCGGATCTCAACAGAATTCTTTGGGTCCTGTTTTTAAATAAGAGGAAATCCAAGTCAGAAGTGTGGGGGGGTGGAATCCAATTCTATCTAGCTTGAAGATTAAAAGATCATGATTTACAGAGTCAAATGCTTTACTGAAATCAGTATAAATGACATCTGTTGGCATTCTACTAAGGAATGCATCATTCACCAATGATGTGAATTCAAGCAGATTAGTCGTGGTAGACCGACTCTTAATAAAGCCATGTTGAAAAGGGGAAATTATACCCTTATAGAGGTGCTGCAAAGTTGATGTTACAATTTTTTTGAATAATTTTGGGTTAGCAGACAACTTTGCAATTCCTCTGTAATCCGATATATCGGATTTAGGTCCATTTTTGTGAATTGGGATAATATATGATTACTTCCAAAGCAATGGAAAATCAGCGGAATCAAGAGATAAGTTAAAAAGTTTGAGTAGAGGTAGATGTAAAGAACTCCAGCATTGTCTGAGTACGCAACTAAGGATATTGTCGGTCCCAGGAGAATATGAAGATTTTAAAGTTTTCATTGCTGTAACTAGATCGTTATCAGTAATGATAGGAGCAAATAAACAGTTAGTGGAAGAAAAAGAATAAGGATAAGGGTAAGCGATACTGTTAATGGAAGAAGTGTAAGTAGATTGAAAGAAAATTGCAAAAAGGTTAGCACTAGTTAAGTCGTCAATGGATCGCTCATTCTTCAGAAAAAATGTAGGAGGCATAGACGAGCTGTTACGCTTAGAATTTACAAATTTATAAAACAATTTAGGAGCCCGCTCAAACTGATTCCTGCAGCGCATAAGATACTCATTATAGCATTGAGAGTTAAGGAGAAGGAAGTTAGATTTAGCAATAGAATATTTAGAAAAATCAATATTAGATACAGAGAGTTTAATTTTTTTAAATAGTTTAGTTTTATTTTTTTTAAAATTTGAAAATCGACGTGTAAACCAGGGAGGCTTGGATGAAACAACATTTTTTGTATGTTTTTTTTTACTTGTTATGGGTTTAATCAGACGGAGATTTAAACAAAAAAACCTTCGCAGAAGGTAACAAAAGTAAATTACAAGACAGGAGAGATTTGATCCATTTTTATTGAGATTTGACTCTACTGCTTCTATATTATAGGAATACGTTCCGGTACTTCTTGCAGATTCCTGACTTGTTTGCTTTCTTTTCGGATGATGTTACTTTGCTGTTATTTAAATCCCCAACTGATTATGTTGTTGCTGTTGCCGGCATATTAATATGAGTAGTCCCCTCTAAAATATCAGCGACTGCTTACATTAATATACCTAATTGTTTTTAGACATGCTTAATACATGCTAAAGATTGAAACGGATATTTAATCCAGCTTCTTGAAGTCAATGTCATTGGCGTGTTCCCTGAATCATTGACGGCAAATGTTCAATCCGTATTTACGGATCAGACCGTGACGGTTGGAACAGGCACGGCAGCAACGGGGATGCGAGTACTAGAGAGTAACGAAAAATCGAAAAGAAGAAAAGAAGTGTTATACACTTATTGCAAAAGAGATTCTCTTTTTAAAGAATATACACGCACAAAATAATAACAATTATCATTAACAATATATTTGTCAAATGTGGATCAATATTCGTTGATTCCATTTTGTTAATAGAGTTAGCAGTGGAGTCCACTGTTTTAGTATCGATTATTATCATTGTGGTTGTATCATATATATCATTGTTTTCATCAAATTTACTTATACTATTATTGCTCATTCAAATTGATATTTAAAAAAGTTAAGTGATTTTTTTTTTTTTTTTTGAAACTGCTATCGGGCGAATAGGGTTCCTCTCAATTTCTCAATATTTATCTTATATATATATATGTATTTCAATTATAGTAATATTTTCATTATATCTTTGTTTTCCTCCTTGGCTGCATAAGCTGGTCGTCGCAGGTTGGCTCGCTGAGGAGCTCAGGCGGTACCGATGCCGGTCATCGCACAGTGGTTTGTTTGGTGGTTGTTTTTTAAATAATAGCCACTTTATGTGCGCTATTCTTTTAATTATTTTGTTTTTCACGCCCCCATTTTTAGCCATAACTCCATCTGTACTCACTCAGTTTTTCCGGTTGCAGTTTCCAGTTGCAGTTGCAGTTTTTTGCAGTTGCTGTTGTTGTTAAGAATAGGGATAGTGACCAAGGAAGAGGAGGCATAGGCGAAAAGCTTGCAAAACGATGAAAAGCTAAAAGCCTGTCAGGCAGGCAGCCAGCCAACCAGGGAACACGTTTTGCATAATGCCGTTGGCATTGCCGTCTATGATGTGTTGTGGAGTCGCGGGTTGCTTAATTCCTTTCTACACTATTTCAACTGTTATTACCTCTCCAATTCTGTACCCTACCGCACTCCGTGTAGATTTGCTTATGCGCTTGCAAGCGCAGCTTATCGAATCTTTGCTGTTACTTTTTAAATCAATGCAAGAGCAGCATCACATGGTGGTATCTATGGGAGCCAGTATATTGAAAAGCAAGGAGCGTTATTCTATATGAGATTTGAATTTGAATTACCCTCTGTAATGAATGCAGAATCATACATAAGAAATACATAGGCATTTACAGCGCAAGCCGTTTGCGACAAACTTGTCGCCTGCGCTGTAATTGTTGAGAGCTTTATTCTGAGCTTAATGCAGAAAAGAGATCGACAACGCAATGCAATAAAGCTGCGTTCACGCATAAAGCTTATGAGCGAGCTTGCGCAAGCTGCAGCTTAGCTGAATATCGCGAGCAAAGCGATGCATACGCATGCGACAAATCGCCGCTATAATTAAGCAGGTGTTAGAAAAAAGCTTTTTGTGGTATATAAGCTTGTAAAGCTACTGAAAAGTTCTTTTCCATTACACATTGCAAAAGACGGATGAGCTGCTGCTCCGTGGGCTGACGGTCTGTCACCACGTTAAATAATAAAATTACTTAAAAATAGTAAAAGTGTGTTAAAATATTAATAATATTATTAATATTAGAGATAAAATATAAAAAAAAAAACATTTCATTTTATTTTAATTATTTTAAAATAATATAAAAAATAAATATTATTTTGCGCCCATGTGCAACGTGGATCCTAGATCTAATCTGGATGCATCCAGCTCAAGGCTGATCTTAGGAAAGATATTCTTAATACAGCCTATATATTCGACAAAAAGGGAATATAATATTTCCCGAAAAACAAAAAAATTGTAATTTTTATACTTATAGAAAATTTCTATATAGGGTATTGTAACCTAACCCCCTCCACTTAGAGACGGCAAAAGTTTGCCTTAAATCTAATTTTGGGGGCAGGTACATTTTTACGGCCACCACCGTAGATCCCCACATTGACTAATTGTGCTGCTGGCCAAGACTGTCTCTGCCGCCGCCGCACTTCGGCGTGCCGCCCAAATAATTCGTTCCTCTACTCATTGAATTGTACTGCAGTTTCACCTGGAGCCCCAGCAATTAAATAAAATAACAACAAAAAAAAGAAAAGAAAAAACGAAAAAAACAACAATCAAAATTAGGAACATGTGTGTACACTGGTACAGTGTTAAAAAAAATGTAACAATAATTACAAACAAAAACAATAATGAGTTAAAAGATAGGAACATGTGTGTACAGTGATACAGTATATCTTAAAATAGGGAAGAAAATTATGTAAAAGAAAAATTAAAACAGAAATATGTGTGCATAGTGGGAAAAGGCAGATAATATTTGTAAAAAAAAATAGATAAACAAAAATTAAAAAAAATATGTGTGCATAGTGGGAAAAGGCAAATATTTGTGAAAAAAAATAGATAAACAAAAATTATAAAAAAAACGAAAAATTAAAGAAAAGGAACACTGTTAGAACAAATTATATATATATATAACAGATAGGTATCTCTTTAGATAATTATATTATTGAAATTTTTCTAAATTAAAATTAGTATGAATTAAATTAAATTGAACAACAAAAGTACACATATATATAGAAAAAAAATAGATAAAAATGCATAACCCCAAACCTTTCCCATATCCCACATGATAAAACTTTAATTTTAAGAAACAAAAACAAAAAAAAAAACACACACAAAACAACACAACAAGAAAAATATAAATGTCAACATAAAACAAAACAAACAGCATTATCCAGTACACCGTTGGAAGGCCTTTCATCGATTGCTCTTCAGATAAATGTATGTAAGTCACCCGTTTTTATATCTCTTATTCTTTTTACAATGAAAAAAAAATTTTATTAAATTTTTATTATCCCCTTATTTCTGTACATTGAAAAAATTCTTCCTTAAAATATTTCGTATCTGCAAAAGCAAAAAAAATTTTTATTAAAAATAAATACAAAAAAAACAAAAATAATATAATACAAAAAAACCAAAAAAAAAAAAAAAACGAAACAAAATGAAAAAATTATAGAGTATAGAATATGATAGGTTAGTTTTTATTCTTTCCACATTTTGCTTACACCATGCCATAAAAATAAATCCACCTCAGTATGTTATTAGTTAAATAGGAGTTTTATTTCTTAAATTTGTTCAAATTATTTAAGTAATTTTTTTATTAATTTCAATTAATCAAATTTCTTTTATGGAAAGAAAAAAAGTTAATTGAATTTGTTGACTTAAAATTAATTATAAGGAAATATGGATCTTTTTTTTAATACTTAGATTTCGATATATTATAAATAATGGTGGTAGATTAAAAGAAAAAAAAAAATACAAATAATTAAAATGTTAATTATAAAGTAAAAATTTGCTGTAACTAGAAAAAAAACAACACAAAAACAAAACTCTATTAAATTTAAAGTTAGGAAGATCACACTGAATAGGTCAATGGAGTATATATTAAGGTCATTTATTGTTAAATAAATATTGTTATTATGTGAGATGAGGAAGTAAAAGTTTTCTTTCCTGTTGAGAAGGGTACATAATAATATAAAATTCTAGAGAATCTCTTTAAAAATAGACGCATAAGAGATTAATGGTTGGGTGAGTAAAGACCGCGAGGATCGAATACTAGCTAAGATCCTCCAAATTCATTTTTGACAGTCTGGGTTTATAAAGCAGCCCTCAATTGGTTTACCGAATTTTTGATAAGTTTTTTTTTTTTTTTTGCAGTCGATTAAAGAATTACAAAAGATATATAAATTAAATTAAAATTTAGAAATTAATTAAATTTAAATTTATAAGTAAGTTTAAATTGAATTACATTTAAGCCTTCTGGGGTATTAAATACAATCAATTTTTATGGTCCAACATTTGTTGCACAGGATTGGGGAAAACCCAGGCAAAAAACCCAATCAGACCAGGAAAAAAGGCGAAAAAGAAATATAAAGATTGTTGAAAATAGAATGAAAATTGACTAGAATAGAAAAAAGATACAAAAAAAGAGAGTAATAAAGTAAGATAAGGACAATTCAGGAAAACACCAACCAAAAAAGAAGCAGTGTTGCCAAGGCAGCAACCACGTCAACCAATCAATGATTGGGGTTCTCCCGAAGATAGAACAGAAGAGCAGATTTTAGGTGTAAGAGAGAGAGTTCTAAAGAGATAACGTGATAAAATTCATTGTAATGAAGCACAGTACACGGAATCGATTGTGCAACGCATAGTCAGTTGTGCAATTAGATAAAAATAAGGGATAATAATTTCTTGTTAGTCTACGGGGAACATGAAAGTTAAGACGAGATAATAGAAAAGGAGAGCTAATGTCACCGATAATTAATTTATGAAGAAAATAATACTAAGGATAGTTCTACGGTTAGTTAATGAAGGAGATCAATGAGTAAGAGCCTATCAGAGTACGGTGCAAGACTGCGATCGGGATCCCAGTTTAAGCCGCAAAGGGCAAAGAGGAGGAATTGCTTCTGAATGGATTCAATACGAACTTGATGGATTCCTAGAACTAGAGAAGTATAAAGGATTTTGGTAACAAAATGATCATTATCACGTTTAATGAATCCAAGAACACCCTTGGATTTGTTAGTTATAGAGGAAATATGCAGAATGAGACTAAGTTTGGCATCAAAACGTACACCAAGGTCTTCCACAGTCGTTATACGTTGCAAGGGTACAGTGTCAAGCATATACGTGACTAAGTGTGGAGTAATTCGACTAAAAGTCATAAAGAAGCATTTAGAAATATTTAAATGCAACTTATTAGATGCATGGAGTTGCAGTCATCTTGCAGACAAATATATTTAGAAGGATCGTTGTAAGAAAGAATAAGTTTCACATCATCAGCATACATAAGGATGCGTGAGTGGGACAAAATAGATGGCAGGTCATTAATAAATAATGTGAAAAATAATGAACCAAGATGACTACCTTGCGGCACACCCGAAGTAACAAATACGGGCTTAGAAATTTCGGATCTCAACAGAACTCTTTTGGTCCTGTTTTTTAAATAAGAGGAAATCCAAGACCGACTCTTAATAAAGCCATGTTGAAAAGGGGAAATTATAGACTTATATATATATAATTCGATATATCGGATTTATCGGATTTGGGACAATATATGATTACTTCCAAAGACATGGAAAAACAGCGGAATCAAGAGATAAGTTAAAAAGTTTGAGTAGAGGTAGATGTAAAGAACTCCAGCATTGTCTGAGTACGCAACTAAGGATATTGTCGGGCACAGGAGAATATGAAGATTTTAAAGTTTTCATTGCTGTAACTAGATCGTTATCAGTAATGAAAAGAGGAAATAAAGAGTTAGTGGAAGAAATAGGATAAGGACAAGGGTAAGCGATATTGTTAATGGAAGAAGTGTAAGTAGACTGAAAGAAATTTTCAAAAAGGTTAGCACTAGTTAAGTCCTCAATGGATCCCTAAGTGAGTTAATAGTGTCATAGAAGTGGGTTAGAGCAAAAATTATACCAATCAGCTGAGGAAAGAAGTTGATTAAGCAAGGAAAAATTTCCCTTCCGAAAACAACGGCGTGTTTTACTAACAGGTTTGGATAGTGGTTTAGTCGACGTGGCAATTGATAGAGAAATTACTACGGTAGGATGAAAGGAGTCTTCAGGAAATACTAATGGACAAGATCTTGATACACTGGTAGAAGTTCAATCGTTGACAAAAATAAGATCAAGCATTCTGTCTAGATTATTAGGAATCAAGTTTATTTGAAAAAACGAAAGGTCTTTCAAGGAATCTAAAAAGTCATTTTGTGCACAAGGCACAAGATAATTAGATTTCCTAAAGAGAGACCAATTAATATTAGGCAAATTGAAATCGCCTAAAACGACAAACATATTTTTATCACGTACGTGTGTTGGTAGTTATTAAATACGGCTTAAATGCTGCATATAAATAGAAATATCAGAACACGGAGGGATATAAGAGCACGTTATGAAAATGGAACATGATGGAAACGATACCTTAACGGCAACTATTTCCTCATCAGGAGGTGAAACGGATAAAGTAATTGACTCGGACTTAAGGGAAGAATTAACTGCAATAAGTACCCCACCACCATGACGAGTTATTCTATCTTTTCTGTAGGATGTAAAGGCTGTAGAAAAAATTTCAGAATTTGAAATTGAGGAATTAAGTCATGTGTCAGAAAAATCAATAATTTGAAACTTGTAGGAAGAACTTTGTAAAAATACATGTTTAAGTTTAGACACTAGACCTCTAACATTCTGATAACTGACATGTCTGAAGATCGATCTAGTTTTTTGGAGGAGTATTACTAATGGTTGTTTGCCAAAGAGAGCCACTAGCTTGAAGACTGATAGGCACCGGACGAGTGCGTTTTTTTATAATAAACTCATGAACAATTATTTGTGGAGGCAAGAAATTTGGATCACAAATAAGTGAGAATGTGTCTGATGGAACGTTAATTTTGAAGGAGGCTATTTCCCTAGGTTCAGAGAAATTAAATTTAGATACTGATTCATTGCTTGAAGATTTGCTGGCAATATACGCAGCAATAGCTTCACATTTAGATAGAAAATTTGCTTACGCAAAGGAGTCGGGGCAGGGTCAGAGCCCTGAACAGTTACCGAAGCTGGAAGCACACGTGCAGAACCACGATGGTCTGTAATTGAGGCAGTTGCCGTAGATGAAGTCGCAGACACCAACTGAAGTGGTGCTGCAATGGCAGCCGGAGTTGGAGGGTCAGCTGGACTTGTAACTCGTGCTGTAATTGGAGTACTAGCCTGAGCTTGATTAGGAGAAGTTGGTTGGACATGAACAGCAAATTGATTGGTATTTGAAGAATTATCGGGGTCTTCAAAGGAAGAGTGGCCGACTGACGGTGAAGGCGAGGGCGAGAAAAATCGAATCGGAGATAATTCTAAACGGCGAGGAGTTGATAAATTTTCTGAAGGGGGAATAGCTATTGCAGAGGAAGATGTAAGAGGAACATTTAAAAATTGATCCTCTAACCGACGGATAGATGGGGATTCGAAATTAAACTCACTAAGCATCTCAATGCTCGAGTCAAAATTACTCGACAAAAGCTTGGACACTTTATGCAACTTAAGAAATTGGCCTCTCACAGAATTATACATTTTGGAGAAATTCAATTGCAAGTCATTGCACTTCCGACAAGACCATTTCAGGCCTCCACAGCCTTTCTTCGAATTGTCTTTTTCAACTTGTCAATATCTCGCCCAGTTAGAACTGCACATTTGCCATGCATCATGTTGTCACACAACCAGCAGTTAACAAACCTTGGTTGGTCACCATCACGCGCTGGGCCATAAGTGCAATTCAACTTGCAGCAAGACATTTTATTAGTATACAATATTAGAGAAAAAAAAAAAGATGCTAAAAGTTTTCTACTGGGTTTTATTATGATTATAGGTATGATAAGCGGCCAAATTGAGAGCGCAAAGAAATAGCTGTTTGTGGCAAGAAATAACACAAACAATGCTTGAGTAATGCGAAAAGCAACAACAAAAATTTGAGCGGTGCACATGCGAATAACCGCACAAAAGGAAGATAGGTAAAGGTACTATTAATAGAATAATTAAAGCTTTTGATAAAAATTGCACAGCTGCACAGCTGATGACTATGTATGCAACAATGTGATACTGGCTTACCAATAATGTTTATTTCCAAGTTAAATTTAAAAGAAAAATCTCTCAATATAATACAACACGAATTTTATTACGGAGCACTAAAAAAACTCGACTGTTCACTTTGATAGAAATCTCTCTTTTGCGTTTGTTTAAGAAGTTTATCTTCCATTTTAGCTTCAGTAGGGGCTCTATAAAAATAAAACTTTATGTGCTAAGAGTTCTACAGGACACAGCAAACCCACCCCACACCGAAAGACCTAGAATTAAATGGTCCTGGCCCCCGCTGTGACACCGTCGACCTCCGGTATTCACACTCAAAGATGGATAATCTTTGAGCAATAATCTTGTTTGCGTCAATGTTAAATAAGTGTCTGACTCCTAAATGAAGGTAACCACATTTAATTACATTTTGCTGTATAAATCTTTTGTTAATACTAGCGCCGGTTACAAGAGACGACATTCTATTAATAACAGAATGCATGCAATTAGATATAATCAGTTTAGCACATCGTGCGGGTCATTTTGATGAAAAAAAAGCGAGGGATTTGTTGGGGAAAACTTATTATATTGAGGATACAGAGAAAAAACTTGAAAGGCTAGTTAAGAGTAAAATTAACCATTGACTTTTTAGTGTGGCTAAAGTAGGTAGCCAAGAAGCGCATACTATTACAACCACTTCAGCTGAGTTCATGAAAAATAGGGTTTACTGCGGAAGAATAAAATTTCACTCAATTGTGCGGTACACCCCTCATAGACAGAATAGCAACGAATCAACCAGAGCCATTTTTGCATTGAATTTGTATTTTTTACAATGGAACTAGTGGGTAACTGGTTACGAATGGGTAGCGGTGTACTAGAAGTGGTTGGTTGTTGGGTGACGGGAGCTTGAGTTGCGTTTCACCAGAAGTACCGGTGAAACAGATGCACTCAGACTAAGGACTCTTACTACCGAAAGAGTCAACGACATAATCTGGTCTCACTGCAATGGAGAACCGAGGTGTTTTGAATAAAAAATAAAAAAAATTCAATCAAAACGGACTAGAAATGATAAAAAAATGGACAAGAAATTGTGATGCGAAGACATGACAATCGATTTCGTTTAAATAAAAATTACATACCCTTGCAGAGCTATATAATATAGTAATCCGATCTTCACGATTTTAGTTCTGCGCTTAGAAATCACTTTTTTCCGTGTAACTTGTAAGTTTAATTAAACGTTGAAAATCAAAAAGTTTTACCCCAAACAATTTTTCAACCGATTGTTCCTATGGGAGCTATATGAAATAGTGGTGCGATCTTAATGTTTTTGGTATACTTTTAGAAATTACACTTTTACATATAACTTGTATTATTAACAAAACAATAATAAATCGCGCACATAAATAAAAAAAAATTTATAACAATAAAAATATATTATATGCACCATCATCGCATCAAGTT
Organism: Drosophila repletoides; assembly: GCA_018150835.1. Taxonomy (NCBI): domain Eukaryota; kingdom Metazoa; phylum Arthropoda; class Insecta; order Diptera; family Drosophilidae; genus Drosophila; species Drosophila repletoides. Next base: position 1,401,084 of record JAECWQ010000228.1, read on the forward strand.
CGATAAGAACTAGAAAGGAGAGGAGCTCAAAGACTCTAGTCATTGATCTAGTTCAATTTGGCTACTACAAATTGTTGGGACGTTGTCACCTGTTGACCACTGATCGTGAAGGCCAAATACTTCTTCTCTTCTTCCTCTTCTGAATGCAACTGAACATAATAAATTCGACCATCCAAAAATAAATTTGCTTTTCAATACATTTAAAAGAAAACAATGATATATGTATATATCGTAACGTATGTACTCAAATATCTCTTACATAAGTATACGAAAACAATACAATTAAGATTATATAAATTATTATTATATGAATTCAAAGAATACATAAATAATTATAAGCCCGCTTAAGACCACATCTCTTAACAAATATAAAAATAATCGAAGTTGAGATTGACCAGCCAAACTTTTTAGTTCCTTAGTGGAACGCCAAATAAGACTTTCCGAGGTGATCGCACCTATATCTTCATAATATGTTTTGAATTTATCCTAACTGTATTCCTTACTACTGACGCCCGTCAACAATACATTATTAGACGGATATAACTTGACAATATAGCGACACCTAAATTAAAGTTATCATTCGCAGTTTTCTGGAAGACTACACTTTTTAATCAATTGATTAAATCAAGTATTGAAGCATTAGTTCAAAAGTTATCAACCAAAATTTATTTACCAATTTTTAATTGCAATAAAGAAAGAAAGAAAAGCATCTACATGATGAACCCGCTCAGAAAAGTCAATAAAAATTAGTAACTGATGAAACCGAATAAACCCCGTTTTGATAACCGATCTCCATACCATAACCGTACTAATTCACCATTTCAACCCTAATGATTGTAGTAGCCAAGTGGGAAAAGTTTTTTGTCAAGTTAAATCTTGAACACCCCTACGTAAGAAAACAGTACATTTTTTCTCACTCTATCATTGCACTTGTTTGTATGATATGTGCGCAGAATCGAACGATTAAACAGTTAGGTGGTCTGGCCAGTCAAAAGCTCTAGGCTGATTTAGGCGCAGGTAAAGGTGAATGCTGACACAGCATGGCAAATTCAGATAAAGTATATTCCGATTTTTATTCCGATTATGGATTGAGTGAAGCAGGCGATTTTTCTAGTTTGTATTAAAAGCGCATAGTGTTTAATTAGTTTTTTGTTACAGCCGCCTTGCCGACGAAGATCTAAGGCTGTGTGCTCATATATAGATATATATTCGGCCCCGAAAGAGCATAAGGGATCATAACGGAACTGCAGGAACCGGAGTAGTTTGCTTGTGTCAAATCACAGGAATACAAAAAATAATAATTTAATTTGGAGGTCTGAATTTTAATTTTGTCAAGATCTTTGAAAAGTTAAACTAAATTGATTTAGTGTCACATAGTGCGCGAAATACTTTATTTCATATTTCGCCTCACACCTTTCGCTTCGAGCTGTTGATGCGCGATCAGCTGTTGCATTACAGTAATCTATTTCTTTATATTTTTGATTGCAATTGAAATTTAACATAATTGGATTATGAAATGTTTATTTAGCGTACGAATTTGATTCTTTACTAATGAATAATTATTTCACATAGGAAAAAAAAATATATTTATAATCTTTAATTCGCCGCATCGTCTTGGGCCCAACGTAAGAATGGATAAAGTATGAGTGAGTTACAAAGAGTATGAGAATAATGATTTTGTAATATTGAAGTGAACATTGGCTTATAAATTTGGAATTAACAAAAAGAAATGATGAAAATAATATGAAATTTATCGAAATTTTAAGAACTAGTAAAGTAATAATTATGATTAAAATTAAAGTTGATCTTTGTCAATAAATGAGTTTATACTTATGAAGACCTGAGTTGAAAGTCTTTGTCTGTCTAATACCAATGCTGAACATATGTGAAATTTTCAAAGACTTTAGTGTCAAAGAAGCAAAATTAAAGTATATACGTTTTTTTGCTGCGGTTGGGAGGCTAGGAAGAATCCCGACATTACGGCGAGCACCAACGCACCATATTTCTATGTGGATACCAAAGAAGTTATTTTTAAGCAAAAAATAAACTCGTATACACTTTGGTACACTTCATGATTAAGCACCAAATTTTCTAGAGCCATTTCGTCACCCGGCGCCAAACCATCCTTACCGAAATTATCAGCCTCAATTAAATGAATGAATCGCCTAATTCCGCCAATATCATACGTGCCCAGACTCAATCTAAGTTTTCAACGGCAAAAAATTAGCCGGAATATTATCCAGAGCATAACACCCAACAATATTCAAAGATCAATACCCTCAATTCCCAATAGGAGTAGAGCAAAATGACGAAGAAAAATCAGACTATCCGTCACAAAGGAAATAAATTAAAATGTCTTTAAAATACAGGTTCCACACTTAACATGATGACTAACAATATTTTTAACCTACCAATTGAGGCAGAATGCCTTCTTCATACTAGTAATATCAGTAAAAGCGTGAATTTACCATGCAATAATTATTTTCAACACCAACATAAATTCCTATTACATCCATTTTCAACAGGCTATAAACTTTTAATCGGCAAAAAATTTCTTTCACACGTGTAAATAATTTCATTTCATGTCTCTACAGACGGAACCATTTAAATAGCGAAGAAAAATTTAGAACAATATCACGGCTTCAACATTATGAAAACTATTATTATTATGTAACTATTGCACCATATATTTAATAAATATAGCTAAAGGTTTTTACCAAATTGAATGAATGCCGACTCTGTTAACTCATTTGGACTTAAAAAAGCACTTCAAAGCCCATGACAGTAGTGTTAAAAAAGAATACAAAAATATAAAACTAAAATGACTCATTTGAGATAACCGCATTTTAAAGATTCCAAATTTTAATCTTCAAATTTTATCTCCCTTAACTACAGACCCTAGCAACATAGCTCTTGAAGCCGTACTTTAACGAGATGGCCATCCAGTTAGTTACATTAGTCGAACATTAAATGATCATGAGTTAATTATAGCGCCAATGAAAAATAACTTTTAGATATTGTATGGGTAACCACAACCTTTCGTCACTACTTATTAAGACATCATTTCTAAATACTAAGCGATCAAATATTAAGTTTAAATGGAATGAAAGGCTCAAACTCAAAATAGTCCCGATAGAAAATTAAATAGTCTGAATATGATTTCAATATCAAATACTGTTCGACTAAGCGCTTACCGCAAGCCTTTAAATTTTCTCTTTAATAGTGCATTCCAGCATTGCTCTTAAATTTGTACTTTCTTTAATCATGATTTTCGCCAGCTGCATCAGCACAACGGATGCTGCTGTTGGGTCAGAGATAATTTGTCAACGAGTAAATCGCCCCGCTTTCACTCTAGAATTCGGCTTCAATAGCAAATAAATCAAATTGTTTAATTTACAAAAATTTAATATAAATTAATAAACTGAATTCATAAACAAATAAATAATCCCAGACTTTACATTTCTAATAGTTCTCTCTGCTAAGCTGCAGAAATTTAGTTGACAACAAAGCTTGTCAACTCAACAAATACATCAAGGGCAAAGAGAATGACGTAGTTGATGCCCTAACCTGAGTAAAACTAGAGTATACTTTCTTCGGTGAACAAACACAACTCAGTGCAAATGATGATAGCAGCAATTTAATTAGCATTACTGAAAAGCCAGTTAAGACATTCAACAGACAAATAATATTTTTAAAACGTTTGATTTGATTTTTGCATTTTGTTTTACTTTTCCTCCACTGAGCCTTTGTCTTAAAAAAAAAGATCCAAAGCACCTTCACGACAGTCAAATTTCTACTCTGCCTATTTTCATTCTCTTTGCGTTAGGCATAATAAACTTATTGCACATAGCGAAGAAGGCAAAAGCATGTTGACTTTGTTAATAAGTTCCGTAATAAGTTTTGCAGAGCCAAGTGACGCAGGAGCTGGAGTTTAAAAAAACTTTTGGTTCTCTGAAGTCCAATTAGAAACAAAACAAGAAAAAGCTAGTCAGATAAAAAATACCTGAGATATCTGGCCAAGGAGGAGTATAAGTGCGGCTGACCGACCAGTTAATCTAAGTTGTGTAAGAATGCTCTAGGTAAGTTTGAACGAGTGAAAATTACTCTATACCCTCTTCATTATATCATCAAATTGCAAAAATGCAGCTGGCACATCAGCGCATCGGCTGCTGCATCTGGGAATTAGTTAGAATTTGTCTTTCGCTCTCATCGGCTCGTCGAAATTAATATAAGTAGAACCAATTCGGGTTGCTGCTTAATATTCTAATTTCTATATACATACATAATTGAAACATTCTGATATTGAGATATAAATTGTTAACTAAATACATTTGAAATACAACTGGATTAATTTTGTCTAATTAAATTTTATAGTTGACAAAAAAGCTTTTCAGCTCAGCACTAGGCTTGGGCTATACCAAAACTATGATGAACTTGAACTTGATCTGCCCAGAGAAACATACTTATCACAATAAAAAAAAAGAAACTTGACTGAATCCAATCTGGTGCTATGGCTAAGAAAAAATATACATTTATATTTCATGGACTGGAAGATCCTTTCCGACTCCTGTTACATGCGTGAGCACAAACTTCGTATACTCTTTTTGCTCTTTGTATGGGTACAGAGTATAAAAACACATATGGCAAGAACTAAAGTCAAAACACAAGTACGTATACTTAAACCCAAAGAAAATTGTCTTTCAGAAAATGAACTCTCATTTGAGATTGCATGAATGGAACTTAGTATTTCAAGAATATTATTCTGTCGAAGAACAGAGAATATATTTCTGTCGAAATTTTAATTTTAGTTTCTGTTATACCCAATGCACGCATGTATGGTAATGTAAGATTCTTTCAATGTTAACAATTGGTAACACTTATTTTACCAATACTGTTAATGAAAATATGTTGTGTATCTTGGCGTCAAGCAATTTAATTGGGTCAAATGCCGCTGAGGGCGTTGACTGGAATGCGGTGGATCGGAAGGCATTGACCATAACTATGGTACACCGTCAGATTGTTTATTATGTATGTCCATGTGATGTGCTATCTTACTTTATAACTCTCTCCAGAAGGCTTAAATGTAACATTAATTAATGTTATTTTAATAATAATTAATTTTCTAAATTTTGAATTTATTTTACTTAATAATTTATTTTTATCTTTTGTAATTTTTCAGTGCAATTAGTCGATTTATTAATAAATAAATAAATAAATAAATAAAGTAAAATGATTATGTTGAGCGTTAAGACATCAAAGTTGGGATTCATAATGAACTGTGAACTGTGCACATGAGGCATGAACTAAGCTACGAGAAGTCCATCAGCCTTGTGGCCCTATTTGCACAGTTTCACTATATATTTTCGTATGGCGGCAGGACAGAATATTGCAAACTATTTAAAAATATTCTACGAAATATTTGATCAACTTGCTGCTGTTGGAATCGAAATGAAGGATGAGCTACGGGCCATAATTTTGCTTTGGAATCTTCCAGAAAGACGGGAGACAGTGTGTCAAGTTTGAAATTATGTGTTTAAAGCTGAAAGAAGAGGGAGAGCGAAAAGAAGGAATGGCGAATATGCGCAGTCATTTTCGGCGGCACAAAAGTGGGGAAATATTGCCAAGGTTGCTACTAAGAAAAAGTATGTTAATGATATTGGTTTTTTATTATTATTATTATTAAATCGACTAATTGCAGTCGATTGAAGAATTACAAAAGAAAAAAATAAATTATTACATAAATTATATTCAAAATTAAGAAAATTAATTAAATTAAAATTACAAATAATATTAAATTAACATCACTTTAAAACCTTCTTGGGGCATTAAATACAAACTAATTTGTATGGTCCAACATTTGTTGCACAGGATTGGGGAAAACCTAGGAAACAAAAACCTAGTCAGACCAGGAAAGAAGGCGAAAAAAATAAAGATTGTAGAAAATAGAACGAAAATAGAAAAAAGGATAGAAATTAAGAGAGTAATAAAGTAAGGACAATCCAGGAAAACACCAACAAAAAAGAAAGCAACGTTGCCGAGGCAGGAACCACTTCAACCATCAATGATTAGGGGTTTCCCGAAGATAGAACAAAAGAGCAGATTTTAGGTGTAAAAGAGAGAGTTCTAAAGGGATAACATGAAAAAATTCGTTTTAATTAGAGCACAGTACACGGAATCGATAGTGAAAGGCATAATCAGTTGTGCAATTAGATAGAAGTAAAGGATAATAATTTCTTGTTAGTCTAAATGGAACATGAAAGTTAAGTCGAGATAATAGAAAAGGAGAGCTAATGTCACCGATAATTAATTTATGAAGAAAAATAATACCAAGGATAGTTCTACGGTTAGTTAATGAAGGGAGATCAATGAGTAAGACCCTATCAGAGTACGGTAAAAGACGGCGATCGGGATCCCAGTTCAAGTATGGGGCGCACTAGAGAAGTATAAAGGAGTTTGGTATCAAACGGGTCTTCAAACTAGTTGGACCATCGATTAATGAATCCAAGAACACCCTTGGCTTTGTTAGTTATAGAGGAGATATGCAGAATGAAACTAAGTGTAATATGCACATATAGTGAGTACATTTATTTAAATTATTATATGCCAGTGCGTAAATAAAATAATAGCACACATTATAATGGCTATTATACACAAAATAACAAAACCCAACACAGCAGCTCACTCAGTAAAAATACATGAAATAAACGAAGTAAAAATAAGTAAACTTCCATCCCCAAAGCCATTGCCGAGAAAACCATAGAGCTGCCCAAACGACTGCCCTGGACATCTAAATGGTGCAGCATGAAAATCCACATGCATAATACCTGTGACCAATCAAGGATCGGATCACTCTGAGTGCTTTTAACGTGAATTTTACCAATGGGTATAGATTAAGCGGCAACCAACGCCACCAGAAAAATGACGAAACCGAATATTAGTTAGCTATTATCGTAATTCTAGGAAGCAATTCCAATCAATGTTGTTCGGTCATTTTCATCACTCCTTGGTGAGGAGCGATACCTATCTAAAGTCTCTACTGATCTATGCAACTACACGTTTGAGTAAATACTCTACCCGCGATATGGGTAATAACCACAGCCACCACGAAACTCCCACAAGGGGGCTAACCTCATCTGAGTAGTCTTGGAACCTACTCAGCCCTTGGTACCGAAATTATTTTAATTAGGGCTCGGTAGGCCCTCCCTTTTTAGTCCCGTCAGACTCGGCTTTAACGGCACCAGAATATACTGTAGAGGTATTTTAAGACCTGCCAACTGCACATTTGAAATTATGCCGTTAGTCGTCTTTTACGACAAGTGGTCATATACTGTAGAGGTATTCTAAGACCAGGCAACTAATACCTGTGACCAGTGCGAGGACGAGCACCGGATCCGCCTATGCCCATAGGCCCAAGACATCTGCAGCAAAAAAACAAAAGGCGGGAGAGGCACACCGCCACTTGCGCCTTCGAAGGAGCGTCAGCGTTCCCAAACCGGCAACGACCAGCTGACGCGGAAGAGGACTGGATTATGAATTGGATCATCAGAATCAGCATCTGTCAGAATTAATTAATCAATTAAAATTAATTATATATAAAAGAAATTGTACAGTTGCGCGAAACCCTTTCTGCTCGATTAAAAGAATAGCCCGTAAAGCTATAAAAAATACTAAATTAATAAATTATCAGAAGATTTTCTAATCAATTACAATTATAATTCTAATCAATCATACATGCCCAAAATGGGATTAGTAGACGTTAAGTCAGTGGATTCCACTGCTAACGTTATCAATAAAGTAAATATAAAATAATTAATATCCATAATATAATGGAATGGTATGAATTATTTACCGAATTAAATAAACTGAAAATTAATTTTGATAAATCATATAAGTCATTGACACAAAATAGGCCAATTCAAAAGACCACAATTAAGAAACATGCAGAAAAAATAGTAAAAAGCCTAAACGAAGCACGAAAAGCACCAAGTATCGAAAATTTTAATCAGAATACGATGAAATCTGATATCAATAAAAGAAAAGTACAATTTGGATATTTCAGTTCCGACTATCCTAAATACTCTTTTGACAGGTGAAACTGGTGATGAACCGGAATCAACAGAATCGGCAGCAATTGACTCAATATGCCAGAAGAGTTTGATTTTGCAAACTATAGAAGAGAAGAACAAGATTTAAATAATCTTACTATTCCAGCTGTTTTAATGTCAGATTAAGAAAACACAGATTTTGATAACGTAAGTGTAATAGAACTAAAATTGTGCAACAACAACACAATGCCACAAACTAATATTGATTTTATAAATACTGTATCCATGGTTTTACCAGTTTTCGATGGAAAAGCTTAAAACTTAACAAGTTTTATTGATGCATTATTCATAATAGAATCAATAAAAGGCGAACACGAACAATTAGATGTTTCAATAATAAAAACAAAGCTAAAGGGTGTGTTGCCAGAAATCTAATCAGAAATGAAACTACAATAACTGAAGTCATTTCCCGATTAAAGAGTAATGTCAAATGCGAAACCGTTTAAGTATTGTCAGCAAAACTGATGAATCTACACCACCGCAATAAAACTGCCATCCAATATACAGTAGAGGTCGAGCAGATGACAAAAGCTTTAGAAGGTGCGTATATAACAGATGGTTTAAGCCTAGAGTTAGCCAAAAGTTATTCAACTCAGCGTACAGTCAAAGCAATGACTAAAAACTGCGCAATAGATAAGGTAAATCTTATCATGCAAATAGTTGTACAGACGCAACAGGACAGTCAAACACTGTTCTATACTACAGAAACAATCCACAACGCGGCGGAAACCGCGGACGTGGAAATTATAGAGGCAAATATCGTAGTAATAATAATACCTACAACAACTACGATAATAGCCACCATAATAACAATCGTGGACGAGGTCAACATAGAGGAAACTCTGGAGGCCGTGGCAACACGAATCGAGGCAACCACAACAATAATAATGTCAGAGTAGCCCAGAAAACTACGGGAAACTCCCACGCAGACATATAAATTTTAAAAGAAAATTCTGAAGAAAATTTTCAAGACGTTCAAATAAATAACAAAATTAATATTCAAGGTATAAACCAAGGGGCTATACAAACCAAAGGATTAACCTCAATCGAGATACAGATAAATATATAACTCCACACTGTTTTCATATTGTAGACTTGCAATTTGAAATACCATGTGATGGAATAATAGGGATTGACTTTATAAAAAAATCAACTGCCAATTAGATTTCAAGCCGACAGAGCCAATCTATAATTAGACCCAATAACCTCAAATTTCTAATTCATGTCCCAATAACATATAGTTCTGGTAATATGCAATACTTATGCCAGCAAGATCACAGGTTGTCCGAAAATCGATCTATCTTCAAGTGAAGATAGTGTCCAAAGCCAGGAACTTCAAACTGGTTTTTATGTTGCAAACACCGTTGCAACTACAAGAAACGCATTTGTCTAATTACTGAACACATCAGTACCGATCAACTAGTTAGTATAAATAATCTAAATTATGAATCACTTTCGAACTACGATGTGGTTCAAACAAACAATGAAAGTAGAAGAAGTTTTATCTGGATTACCCAAAAATTTTCCACCATAATTTAAATCAAGGTTAACTAAATTATGCACCGATTATACAGATATATTCGGACTAGAAACCGAATCAATTACAATGAATAATTTTTATAAACATAAGCTGAGATTGACAGATGATGAACCAGTGTACATAAGAAATTATAGAAATCCTCAAAGTCAAACACAAGAAATTCAAGCACAGGTACAAAACCTAATTAACGACAAAATAGTCGAACAGTCTGTACCTGAATATAATAACCCTCTGTTGTTAGTACCAAAGAAATCTCTTCCAGATTCTGATAAGAAAAATGACGTTTAGTGATTGACTAAATTAATAAAAAATTACTATCTAATAAATTTCCACTCCCTAGAATTGATGATATTTTGGAGCAACTAGGTCGAGCAAAATACTTGACTTAATGTCAGGATTTCATCAAATGGAATTTGAAAAAGTTCTAGAAATATAACAACATTTTCAACAAGCAATGGCTCATATCGCTTCGATGAAGGAATCTTGCCGGATGACAAAAATATGATGTTCTCCAAAACTACCCAGTTCCCCATGACGCGGATAGCACTAAACGTTTCGTTGCATTCTGAAATTATTATTCAAGATTTATTAAAAATTTCGCCGACTATTCACGGCACATAACTTTGTATGTTATGTAAAAAGAATGTCCCATTTGAATGGACAGATGAATGCCAAAATGCATTTTTACACTTAAAATTTCAATTAATAAATCCAACTCTGTTACAATACCAAGACTTCAGCAAAGAATTTTGCATAATAACAGATGAAAGTAAGCAAGGGTGTGGAGCAGTTTTAACTCAAAACAAAAAATGGACTCCAACTTCCAGTTGCATACGCATCCAGATCTTTCACGAAGGGTGAAAGTAACAAAAGCACAACAGAACAAGAATTAGCAGCAATTCATTGGGCAATAACTCATTTTAGACCATATATTTATTTTTAACCCATGCTCTAAACTAACCCGTATGAGACTTGAATTAGAGAAATATAATTGATGCGGTAGAGTACCTAAAGGGTAAAGACAATTATGTAGCTGATGTGTTATGAAGAATAACCATCAAAGAACTACAAGAAATTACCGGTCATATTAATAAAGTCAGTACAAGATATCAAAGTAGACAAAAATTCAGCGCAGGAAATGAAAAAGAGGAATTGCCTAGGCAACCTCTAGAAAAAGCTTCGTAAGGATGCCCAACTATAATAATAGTAATATTCTAGTCTATTTTCATTCTATTTCAGATACCAGTACGATCGGGAGCATTCCTGCTATTGAATGCCCAACATCTCCACTTTTTTGCGGCTACTCACCAGTACTGCCTCGGCCTTATGCGGTGCTAACACGAGGCCACCTGGTTTACCTGAGCGATGCAGCTGTTGCATGCCACCTCAGCCGATCGCAGTTCCTTCGCGACGATAACGAGGGCCACATCATCGGCGAAGCCAACTATGTGCGTGCCCTCCGGTACTGTCAGACGCAGCACTTCATCGTACATAATGTTCCAAAGGAGTGGGCCCAATAGTGATCCTTGCGGCACACCAGCGGCCACTCGATTATTAAATGAACTCTTTATGTCTAAAGTGGCGATAAGGCAATACTGTTTGGAGCCACCGTGCCAGCGTGTGCCTTGAATAGCTTCTGATGCTAGGCCGGGGACTTTGCTCAAACGTCGATTGTAGACCTTGCTTTCTTAAGCCCGAATTGGTTAGGGCATAGCCCTGCTGGTACTTATTACCTTTTCCAACACTTTCCCTGCCGTGTCCAAAAAGCAAATTGGCCTGTAGGAAGAGGCATCTTCAAGTGGCTTTCCCGGCTTTGGTATAAGTAGCAGGGTCTGGGTTTTCCATATTTTGGGGAATATTCTCTCCAGGAAGCACCCATTAAATATTTCGGAAAATGAGTCCGGATGCAAAAAAAGCGCAAGCCTTACTGCGCAATTCGGTATGCCATCGCAAGCACTTCGCTCGTAGTTACTATGTCGCTTATAGGAGATTCCTCCATAGTGCGGAGTACTATCGCAGTATTGTGTGTAGTTGGTTTTTGGCGAAATAGTGTCTCAACTATTAGGTTGGCGATGCTTGTTTACCGCTGTAGTGCCTTTTTATCACTATTTTATATGCCTTGCCCCACGGATAGTATTCGGCCGAATCGCACAGTTCTCTTGCGAAACGCTAGCTTCAGCCTTTTCCGTGCCATTTGGTATGTGCATTGCCTTTCGCAGATATCGGGTCTACCTCTTGCCGGCTGATAGCGCCTTCTGACCTGATTTGTTGAGAGATTGCAGTGTCGAAGATAACTCTTGGCCATGAAAGGTCTCTGGCCGATACGCATTTTGCTGAAGCATCCAAGCATTCCTTGCTCTTTAGTGGCTTCCAATGGTTCTCAGAATAGCGATATGATCACTTACGGAGTAAATGTCGCTGATCTGCCATTAGGCGCTGCTGAAGAGTGAAAAGATAACAAAGAGAGCTTACTGAAGATGTGGATGCCGGAATACTCGTTAAATGGAATACTTGGCGGCAGATAGCAACTAGGCTATCCATGTATTTACCAATTTTACTCTCACGAATCCCTTTTTTTTTATAATGTCCGGAATCGGCTGGTGCATAGAAACTACGCGGATTTCCAACTTATATCTGCTATCCAAGTCCTGGCACAACCAGATTCGCAATGGTGGGTCTCGCTGATGATTGCCACATCAATGTATTGCTCTCTGCAGTTTTGATGAACGAGCGCTTGGGCGGAAATTCAATTATTAAGGTTAATTTGCAGTAGCCTTAACATTTGATTTTGACGAGGGCCTAGGGGTACGCCGGACCCCTAAAGCTGCCTGTAGCATGATCCGAGCTCTTTGATCATTTTTGCCTCATGGCCTTTTACTCCGCACTTCATGCATGCCCCTCTGAGATTTTCCTGGCTGTAGCATCTTATGATAATATGCCCATATTCCAAGCACTTGAAGCAGCGTTTTGGTTGGAGAACTTCCCGGACACGGCACATCACCAGCCAATGCGTAGCTTGGTGCTCTCCACAAATTTCGTTGCGCTTTGCTGCTGTCAGGCTTATGGTGGCTATTTGTGACCCGTCCTTCATCGCACGGATCGATTTGATCACGTCTGTAGACAGGGAAGGGTCTGAAATGGCAGCGCCAACTGACACTCTGACCTACTCCTTGGTCGCCAGCCGTCTGGAGCTCTTCCCCTGCTGTGGAAGGTTTTCTGCTAAGGCTTAGCAGAAGATTGCTCTTTGCAGTCTACCTGCACATCTCCACTTAGGTTCGTAAGCGAAGGGTCCGAATAACTATGTCCGTCCACTCCCGGCACTGTTACCGCGTCCGCACGGAAACGTTTGTGGGGCTGCTGTCGTCTCTTGACCCTAGGCCAACTTGGAGGCTTCCCGGCAGCGTCGTTTCCCAACTGGACAGCTGGGGGTTATACCGCCCGACTCGGTCACCAGAGCCCGTTATGAGCACCACCACAGCGGAGGGTTTGGAAAGTAGTCAGTTCCGTGACTCTCTGCTCCAAACTGCCCAAGAAGCCTACGATGTACAATTTTACTTAAACGTATGCTCCTGGGTGTATGCTCCTCTGGGTAGGTGTATTCGCTGATCAGCTTATTAGCTAATACACGAACCAACTTATCCAGTGATATTAACACGCGAACAGGTGGTAGTACGCGTTCATTACCACCACTACGCACAGATGTTTTTTGTGTACCTACAGCGAATTATTCCAGAGAGAATCGACAGGAATGTTGTTGCTGCTCCCAATTGGATGAAAACAAAGGAAGACGAGTCCGATGCAGCGCTTTGCTCCCCCTCGACAGGGAATTGAGATACAATATTACTATTGCAAACGCGACAACACGACCGCCCGGCAACCTGGGGTATGTAGGGACATTATGAATAGGCACTTACTACAGGTTTAATAATTCACAGGTTAAAAAAAACTTAAAAACTGAAAGGACTGACCATCTCAGAAACACGTCTGGACTTGGCGAAAGTTCTTTCGTGTGTCTTCTTTCTGTGTGTGTGTGTGATGTCTAGTGCACACTCGAAAAAAACAACAAAAAATTTTCATATAAAACACACGACAGGCTGATCAAAATGAATTTTTAGTATCTCATTTTCACTTGTTTTTGTTGGTATTTTTCTGACAATCAACTGACAGCAAGCAAAGAATTAAAATACTAAAACCAATTTACAGAAAATACTAAATGTTTATGTTGATGAGTCCTTTTTCATACGAAAATGTTCTGAGGCATTTTTATTTTTTTGATATAATTCAAAAATTCGTGCAAATTTGTTAGGATTTTTAGATCCTTTAAATGGCTGCTAAAATCCATTCATTTTATTTTGATGCCTATTATTAAATTACGGATCTAATTAATTATAAATATGCGGCTTGCGTGCTTCTGCTAGCTTTTCTTGAATCGTTTCGATTTTTTTTACTCTGGCTAAAATTCTTATAATCGAATTATCGAATTTTATAACCACAGCAATGACAGCAAAGGCAGCAGCAGCAGCAGCACTAAGCCGCTTACAGCCAAGAACAGACGAAAGAAAGAAATTGTATCCTTCGCTCAGTGTAGAAGCCTAATATTTTGTTACTTTTATGTATGTTTTGTGTATGTGTGTGGATAGGGCATATGAAGGGGCAGGGCGTTAGACCATAATCCGCTTAATGCGCGCATAAAAAATGGCAACGGCGAATGCTGGGTGCGAGGTAAAGTCCCAACAAAAAAAAATAGAAAAGACTTGATAAAATGTAAAATTATCATACATTCATTGTTATTCTTAGCTTTTTTGGCCCTAAGTAGATGCTTGCGACGAATGGCATCAGCAGCGGCTTTAGATTAAGTAAACCAACTTAACCACGTAGCTAAACCCACAAAATCAAACTTGAAGAATTACGTTGATTTGTCTAAACTATTCAGCAGTTCTGCCACAGGAGCACAGGACGAGTATCTAGTACCAAGAACTGCCAACAGCCAACTGGGAACTGGGAGCACCTTTGAACTCCTGCCAAAAAAAGAAAGTATGTCAACGGTTATTTTGCAGCACACCCAATGCATGGAAAAAAAGAGAGGAGGAAGGGAAATACAGATTGAGGGAGGAAATACGGTTAGGAAACGCGTCTTCTTTAATGCCTGCCAGTTACATATTATTTTATTTTATATTTTATTTTATTTGATTTTCGTTTTATTTTTTATGTGTGCGGCAAAAAAAATAAAACACCGGGCAAAACCTCCAAAGTCAACAAGGAATCCACCATTTTTTTTCAATCGTTGTTGTAGCTTCTTTTTTCTAAGCTTGCTTTGGCTGTTTTTCTTTATTTTTTGGGTTTGCTTTTGCATTGGCTACACTAAATCACTTTAAAAATTAGTATAATCCGGTGATTAACATGAATAAGTGCACGTCTCAGACGTGAAAAGAGCTGACTCCTATCTCAAATTCCTTCCTCGGTCAAACGGCATCGCAATCGCAAGAGAACAGCAAATTGCAGCTCAGCCAGAGGAAAATAAAGCTGCAAGGACTCAAAATGCTTAGAAATTTCTCATTTCCTTTTGAAAGCCAAGTGCAGAAGTCAGGAATGGATTAAAAGCAAGCCTGCAAAAATAAGCTACAGCTTATGTTGGCTATCAAATTACAGGAGTAATTATCAGATTCGCATACTTATTTCGAGTATCTATAACAAAATTTGGTTTTAATTGCCTTTTAGGAATATGAAATTTCCTATACTTTTCTCTGTCAACACATTTTATTTTTATTTTGTGCGTACAACGCTGGCAGACCAGCCTGCTGGTGTAGTCTGTCTGTTGATTGATTAAATGTTGACCAGAGAAATGTTGTAAATAATGCTGCAAACTACAATAGAAGACTGCCATTTACCTCTGGGAAAAATGAAGAATGCTAAATTGATATGAGAACCTAAAAGAACAAATAAGCCTTAGGGAGAGACATAGAAAGAGGAATCAGCATTGAATTGCGAGCATATTCAGAGACCCATTAGAGCAAAATTGTTTCAGAAAAGGCACACGAAACCATTTAAAATTTGTATGTAAACGAATTAGATTATTTTTATATTATTAGGTTATTTAAATATACAATTCTGAGAGGGTAATATTAATATTCAGCTCTTCTTTCTAGAATTCCTACAGCCTATGATGTATACAAAAGAATGTTAGCAAATATCTCAGTTTCAGTGCTTTGAAATACCATAAAACATTTTGTAGGTTTTTCCGGGAATTTCAAATATATTTCTCTTGTTCTTTTATTAGCTTGTAAGTCACAAATTAAGCGGATTTAGTTGCCTTGTTTGTTGTTTATTTATTTTCTTTCTTTTCTTTTTTTGTGTTTTTTTTTTAATAAACTTTATTTAATTATAATGCAGATCATTTCAATTTCTTCCTCTGGCTGCTCTTCGCTTTTATATGAACCCAGAAACCTACAAAATAAAACTCAATTAAAATTGATTATATTTCCATGCTGCTGGGAATAATTACGAATGATTTATTTATTTTCCCAGGATGCAAAAAGCAAAGGCAAAACCCAACATCTAACTAAACAGACGGCAGTCACAAAGATCGCAATCGTTGTCAGATTTACAGCAAAAGAAACTTTTATTCAACAAGCCAACGAGGTAACCAACTGACGCAAGTTGTTTTAATGGAAGAATCTGGCTTGGATTTTCATACCAATGAATCGCTGACTTAAGGACTGAAAAATGGCTCTTTGAGTCTCCTGCAATATGCGACTGTTGAACTTTACTCAAAACTTTAGTAGTTAATTTAAAATAATAAAATAAAAAAATAAATTTTTTTATGAAGTTTTGACTCTCAGCTTTATAAAAAAATATGAATTATTTGGAGTGGCTCAGCGCTAAATCATCAAAGAGTCAATCATGAGAGCAAAGGAAAGGCAAAGTGACAAATTGAAAAACATGATAGAGCGAGTAATTATAGCAACAAAAAAAGAACTATATACGAGGAGTAGTCGTAGTTGCAGTATTCCAGAGTGGATGAGAACTTGCTATGCAAGCCACAAGGCCTGGGACTGGAAACTGGGTAGTGTGAGCTGCGACTGGGTGGAAACGGTGACAGGCACTGAGGCGCGCATAAAAGTTTATCAACTAAATAAAATAATGTTGGGCGTAAAGTTTCCAACCGCAGAGCGGGGCCTTCCCCCACGACAATAAGGACCAAATGCTGCGACAATTCAGGCTACTGCTGCAGCAGCACAAAAAAGACAAAAAAGAGCAATGATAAGAATAGGGATAGAGACCAA
Organism: Drosophila repletoides; assembly: GCA_018150835.1. Lineage (NCBI taxonomy): Eukaryota > Metazoa > Arthropoda > Insecta > Diptera > Drosophilidae > Drosophila > Drosophila repletoides. Next base: position 1,418,012 of record JAECWQ010000228.1, read on the forward strand.
GGAAGAGGAGGCCCAGGCATAGATCTTGCAAAACGATGAAAAGCTAAAAGTCTGCCAGGCAGGCAGCCAGCCAACCAGGGAACACGTTTTGCATAATGACGCCGTTGGCATTGCCGTCTATGATGTGTTGTGGAGTCGCGGGTTGCTTAATTCCTTTTTACACTATTTCAACTGTTATTCCCTCTCCAATTCTGTACCCTACCTCACTCCGTGTTAATTTGCTTATGCGCTTGCAAACGCAGCTTATCGAATCCTTGCTGTTACTTTTTAAATCAATGCAAGAGCAGCATCTATGGGAGCCAGTATTTTGAAAAGCAAGGAGCGTTATTCTATATGAGATTTGAATTACCTCTGTAATGGATGCAGAATCATACATAAGAAATACATAGGTATTTACAGCGCAAGCCGTTTGCGACAAACTTGTCGCCTGCGCTGTAATTGTTGAGAGCTTTATTCTGAGCTTAATGCAGAAAACAGTTCGACAACACAATGCAATAAATCTGCGTTAACGCATTAAGCTTATGAGCGAGCTTACGCGGTAATTGTTGAAAGCTTTATTCTAAAGCTTAAAGCAGAAAAGAGATCGACAACGCAATGCAATAAAGCTGCGTTCACGCATAAAGCTTATGAGCGAGCTTGCGCAAGCTGCAGCTTAGCTGAATATCGCGAGCAAAGCGATGCATACGCATGCGACAAATCGCCGCTATAATTGAGCAGGTGTTAGAAAAAAGCTTTTTGTAGTATATAAGCTTGTTAAGCTACTGAAAAGTTCTTTTCCATTACACATTGCAAAAGACGGATGAGCTGCTGCTCCGTGGGCTGACGGTCTGTCACCACGTTAAATAATAAAATTACTTAAAAATATTAAAGTGTGTTAAAATATTAATATTATTAATATTAGAGATAAAATATAAAAAAAAAACATTTCATTTTATTTTAATTATTTTAAAATAATATAAAAATAAATATTATTTTGCGCCCATGTGCAACGTGGATCCTAGATCTAATCTGGATGCATCCAGCTCAAGGCTAATCTTAGGAAAGAGAGTCTTAATACAGCATATGGATTCGACAAAAGGTATGTGGGGAATATAATATTTCCCGAAAAACAAAAAAATGTAATTTTTATACTTATAGAAAATTTCTATATAGGGTATTGTAACCTAACTCCCCTCCACTTAGAGGCGGCAAAAGTTTGCCTTAAATCTAATTTTGGACGCAGGTACATTTTTAAGGCCACCACCGTAGATCCCCACATGGACTAATTGTGCTGCTGGCCAAGACTGTCTCTGCCGCCGCCGCACATCGGCGTACAGTGCCACCCAAATAATTCATCCCTCTTCATATTGAACTGTACTGCAATTTCACCTGGAGCCCCATCAATTAAATAAAATAACAACAACAAAATAAAAGAAGAAAAAACGAAAAACCACAATCTGTGGTGTTCTTGGATTCAGTAAAGGTTGGTCCAAGGAGTTTAATGACCCTTCCATACAAGAACATTGTTAATGTGTTTGGAGTCCTCAATAAGGAATCCATCAAGTTCATATTGAATCCATTCAGAAGCAATTCCTCCTCTTTGCCCTTCGTGGCTTAAACTGGGATCCCGATCGCCGTCTTCCACCGTACTCTGTTCTCCCTTCATTAACTAACCGTAGAACTACCCTTGGTATTATTTATCTTCATAAATTAATTATTGGTGACATTAAGTCTCCTTTTCTATTATCTTGACTTAATTTTCATGTTCCTCGTAGAGTAACAAGAAATTATTATCCTTTACTTCTAACAAATAGCACAACTGACTATGCGTTGCACAATCGATTCCGTGTACTGTGCTCCAATTACAACGAATTTTATCACGTTATTTCTTTAGAACCTCTCTCTCTGACACCTAAAATCTGCTCTTCTGTTCTATCTTTGGGAAAACGCTAATCATTGATGGTTGACATGGTTGCTGACTTGGGAATATTGCTGCCTATTTGGTTGGATTTTTCCTTAATTTCCTTATCTTACTATCTTACTCTCTTAGTCTCTATCCTTTTTTATATTCTAGTTGATTTTCAGTATATTTTCCACAATCTTTATATTTCTCTTTTTCGCCTTCTTTGCTGGTCTGATTGTGTTTTTTTCTGGGTCTTTCTTAATCCTGTTCAACAAATGTTGGACCATAATAATGTATTTAATAGGCTTAAATGTAATGTTAATTTAATCTTACTTTTAATTTTTAATTTAATTAATTTACTTAATTTTTTATTAAAAATAAAGAAATAAAAGCATTCTGCGATAAAAGATCACCTGCAAATCAGATGGAAGCTTGTGAAAGCCTAGCAGAGTTTCAGCCCTCGAGCGAAGCTTGGATCATATCCGCCCAGCTTTTGGGTGAAGTGAAACCAAGTTGCGTCGTTCTATACGAGATTTGAGTTCGCGTCTCCAAGCGCAGTTCAAGGAATCTTTACTTCTACTTTTTAACTCTGTGAAAGAGCAGCAGCACATGGTGCTATCTATGCCAGCCAGTACATTAAAAAGAATGGTTCTTTAATCTATACCAGATTTGAATTTACCTCGGCAAGCGCAGTTCACGGAATCTTTTCTGCTACTTTTTAACCCTGTTGCTCTTTCACCAAGAAAGGATTTGAAACCGGTGATTTGTCTTATAAGCTTTCTTCTTGTTGATGAGAACCTTTGAAGCATTCTGCGATAACAGCTCACCTGCAAGTCAGATGGAAGCTTGTGACAGCCTAGCCGAGTTTCAGGCCTCGAGCGAAGCTTGTTTCATATCCAAAGAGGGCCTTCATATTTATGCATAAATCTTCAATTATTGAATTTTTATATTCTTTTCCCATGTCCGTAATGAACGTCTTGATTGGACCGTACTTTAGAATAAAATCTTCAAATATAGCTTTTGCTACTGTTTTTGCACTTTCGTTTTTAATTGAAATTGCTACAATTGTAAAATCGCAGATTAAGGAAACTGCATATTCATTTCCTTGTTCAGATTTGGGTAATGGACCGATCGTATCCACAATTAGCCTGTCAAAAGCCATTTGTTGCGTTTCAGTTGTAGTCAATGGGATCTTTGTATGTTTAGTCGTTTTTTACGTTTGGCATTTTTCTTTTTATTTTAGCTAATGTTCTAGCTACGCCTGTATGACCTCTTTGTATTGGATCGCCTTGAAATGTAAACAGTATTGCTTCTTTATATTTTTTATTATTTAATAATAGAATCACCGGCTTGAGTATCTCTACTCTTAGAGACTGTAATATTTTATTGCCCATTGTTTTCGCTCGGTGCCACTTTGAGTTGGCTGATATTAAGTAAACCGTCTTCTTTTTCAAGCCTTTGAAAGAACTGACCTAAGTCGACAATTCCATTGGTGAACATCGCTAACGACAATTTTTGACATAACTTTTTTTCCATGTTTTAGTAAAACATAGTGAATCCGTTATTCGAAAGGTCACTAATTTTCGTACCTCACCATTTACAATGACTTCGTATACGTTGGGCTGACAAGCTTTATTTAGAGTTTGCTTATGCAAATCTACTTGTCCTTTTCCTGCTCAGTAGTTTTTCTGTTTAATTTGGTTTCTGGTTGTAACTTTCAGAATTTTATTAATCTCTCTCTTACACCTAAAATCTGAAAACCATAATCATTGATTGGTTGACGTGGTTGCTGCCTTGGCAACACTGCTTCTTCCTTTATTACTCTCTTTTTTTCTATCCTTTTTTCTATTCTAGTCTATTTTCATTCTATTTTCAACAATCTTTATATTTCTTTTTCGCCATCTTTCCTGGTCTGATTGGGTTTTTCCTGGGTTTTCCCCAAACCTGTGCAATAAATGTTTGACTATAAAAAAAAATTTGTATTTAATACCCCAGAAGGCTTCAATGTAATTCAATATTAATCTTACTTATAATTTTTAATTTAATTAATTTTCTAAATTTTGAATTTAATTTCCATAATCATTTATTTTTATCTTTTGTACTTCTTTAATCGACTGCAATTAGTCAATTTAATAATAAATAAATAAAAAAAAAAAAAAAATTTTAACTTTATAGCCGTTAAGAATCTTTGAAGATGTATCGCTTTTCCATTAAATGTTTGGGCAGTTACCTCGCCTGGCATTATGTTCTTCTCCTTATTCTGTTAATTTTTGCTATTCACTATCTATTGTCAAAGGGGTATATATTGATTATTGGTTGATATATCTTGTCTTTCTGTAATACCCTTTTCTGTAATTCACATTTGTAAAACTTATCGAAAGTTTCTTTTATTTCACGGATATGGAGAGTTAGTTGCTCCCATTCCAAACTAAGGTTTTAATCTTTTGTTTTATTTATGCGTAATTTTTAATAAAATTATTTGTCCATTACCCACAACATTGCGTGCATGTCTATTTCCGAGAATACTCTACAAGTTGTTACAGTGGACAGTACTATTGTTTTCTGTCCTGTTGAATGCAATGAATAAGTGGGGAAAAAGTTAGGCCGTACTCTCAAAATCTGTTTCCTTTTCTAAAGTACTTTTTTTACTCTTGCACGTGTTCATTTTTATTTTTTTTATTTTATTTATTTCAATATTAAAAAAATTTCTTTTAGATAATCAATTTCGGGTTCTTTTTCTAACGAAATTCTTATACTCTTGTATGTGTTCATTTATATTTACTCCATTCTTGAAATTTTTCTTGAAAAATTTCTCTTAAATAATCAATTTATTTCTCTTAGATAATTATGTCATCAGTGTAAATATATATTTTTATTTTATTTATTTTGAATATATTTGTATGACAATTATTTGTGCGTTTATTAAATTAGATCTTATCTAGATCGTTAGCTTGGCTTAAGGCCCTTTGTTTTATTTATTTATTTTTTATTTATTTATTTATTAATAAATCGACTAATTGCAGAATTACAAAAGATAAATATAATAATTATATAAAATAAATTAAAATTTAGAAATTAATTAAATTAAAATTTATAAGTAAGATTAAAATTGAATTACATTTAAGCCTTCTGGGGTATTAAAATCAATCAATTTTTATGGTCCAACATTTGTTGCACAGGATTGGGGAAAACCCAGGAAAAAAACCTAATCAGACCAGGAAATAAAACGAAAAAGAAATATAAAGATTGTTGAAAATAGAATGAAAATTGACTAGAAAAAAGGATACAAAAAAAGAGAGTAATAAAGTAAGATAAGGACAATTCAGGAAAACACCAACCAAAAAGAAGCAGTGTTGCCAAGGCAGCAATCACGTCAACCAATCAGTGATTGGGGTTTTCCCGAATATAGAACAGAAGAGCAGATTTAGGTGTAAGAGAGAGAGTTCTAAAGAGATAACGTGATAAAATTCATTGTAATTGGAGCACAGTACACGGAATCGATTGTGCAACGCATAGTCAGTTCTGCAATTAGATAAAAATAAGGGATAATAATTTCTTGTTAGTCTACGTGGAACATGAAAGTTAAGACGAGATAATAGAAAAAGAGAGCTAATGTCACCGATAATTAATTTATGAAGAAAATAATACTAAGGATAGTTGTACGGTTAGTTAATGAAGGGAGATCAATGAGTAAGAGCCTATCAGAGTACGGTGCAAGACGGCGATCGGGATCCCAGTTTAAGCCACGAAGGGCAAAGAGGAGGAATTGCTTCTGAATGGATTCAATACGAACTTGATTCCATATTGAGGACTCCAAACACATGAACAATATTCTAGTATGGGGCGAACTAGAGAAGTATAAAGGATTTTGGTAATAAAGGGATCATTAAACTCCTTGGACCAACGTTTAATGAATCCAAGAACACCCTTGGCTTTGTTAGTTATAGAGGAGATATGCAGAATGAAACTAAGTTTGGCATCAAAAAGAGGAGGAATTGGTCTTCCACAGTCGTTATACATTGCAAGGGTACATTGCCAAGCGTATACGTGACTAAGTGTGGAGTAATTCCACTAAAAGTCATAAACAAGCAGTTAGAAATATTTAAATGCAACTTATTGGCCTGACACCAAAGATGCATGGAGTAAGGATCGTTGTAAGAAAGAATAAGTTTCACATCATCAGCATACATAAGGATGCGTGAGTGGGACAAAATAGAAGGCAGGTCATTAATAAATAATGTGAAAAATAATGGACCAAGATGACTACCTTGCAGCACACCCGAAGTAACAAATACGGGTTTAGAAATTTCGGATCTCAACAGAACTCTTTGGGTTCTGTTTTTTAAATAAGAGGAAATCCAAGTCAGAAGTGTGGGGGGAATCCAATTCTATCTAGCTTGAAATAATAATTTGTATATATATTTGTTTTTCCTAACAGCGTTCCTTTTTGTTTAAAACTTTTTCATTTCTTTTTGTCTTCACAAATATTATCTACATTTTCCTCTATGCACGCTTGGTTTATTTTTTATTTTTTTATTTATTATTAATTATTTTGTCCACATTTTTTTATACATGGTACCACTATACACGCATGTTCTTAATATTTTAGTTAAATTTGTTTCTTTACTTTTTATATACACACATTGTTCTTAGTTTTGTTTTATTTTTTTGCAAACATTTCAAATTTTTAACCGGTGTACAACCACAGTACACACATGCTACTAGTTTTTTCTTTGTTTTTTATTTAATTTAGTTGATGCTGGGACTCCAGGAGGAAAGAATAACTGTGTGCCAGCAGCACAATTGATCCTTGTGGGAATCTACGGTAGTGGCCGTAAAAATGTACCTGCCTCCAAAAGTTAGATTTAACGCAAAATTTTTCCGCATCTAAATGGATGGGGTTAGGTTAAGAGACCCTATAGAGAAATTTTTGATAAGTATAAAAAATTACATTTTTTTCGGGAAATATTATCTTCCCCACATACCCTTTTCTCGTATCTTTAATCGCTCTTAGAAATTTATTTCCTAAGTATTATTTAAAGTGGTGACTGCCCGTCAGCCCACAGCAGCTCCGCCGTCTTTTGCAATCTGTAATGGGAAAGAAGTTTTCAGCAGCTTTAGAAACTTATTTACCACCAAAAGCTTTTTTCTAACACATGCTCACTGTAGCGATGATTTGTCGCATGCGTATGTATCGCTTTACTGATATGCTTCTGATATTCAGCCAAGCTGCAGCTTGCGCAAGCTCGCTCATAAGCTTCATGCGATTACGCAGCTTTATTGCATTGCGAGCTCTTTTCTTCTGCGTTAAGCTTAGAGGTTTCAACAATCACAGCGCAGGCGACAAGTTGTCGCAAATAGCTTACGGTGTAATTAATTTATTACTAATAATTCTGCAACCATTACAGCCATTCTCAGTTTAACGAAACAAGAATTCCAGATAGTTTGGAGAGTTCAAGCACTAACCATATAGCATATACAATGAAATAAAAATTTTTGTTTCTCAGTATATCTTAATAAAATTTAAAAAAATACATAAAGCAGTGTACTCTATAAATGCATGCCAAAAATTATCAAAATCAGATTACTATATATCATATATGTAAGATTATATGGTGAATCTTAGTTTTATTATGATAAAGTTAATATTATAATTAGATAATTGTACAGCTTAATTTACTTGTCGCTTCACGGCTGACGACAACTTAAAATCACTCCAACTGCTGACCGGCCACTGCTCACTGCTGACGGCCTACCCTCGACTGCTGACTGACGACCGCTGACTACTCGATATCCAGCTTATCGATACTTCTTCGTACCACCCATCTCATCTCACTATGTTACATTCGGCCATCCTGATTAGTCCTCGGCCCCCGATGACCAAAAATCTTCGTTTTCAGCCATTTATCTCCACAGCTTCATATGATCGCAGCTTGTTGCTGTATTGTTTCGTCCCTCAACATCTGAAGCTTTGCGTACTTCGTACCATCCCTTTCTCTTGATTTTCGTGATCTCGTATGGGCCAAGGTATTCACTAACTAATTTTCTGCCCGCTACAAACTAGGTACGGCGAATTGCAACCAAATCCCCAATCTTATATCTGTATTCGGCTTTACGCTTCTTATCGTATTGATTCTTATATTTCTCCTGAGCATTCTGAATTTCTTGTTTAGCCAATTGCCGGATCTTCTGTCGCTCCTCGTCAAAGTTATCAAACATCTCCTTTTCTAATAGCTGGATGATCTTATCATTGATATTATTTCGCATCTTCACGCCAAACATGAGCTCAAATGGCGATCGCTTTGTGAATAGTGTATGGTGCTATTCATCACTCTCTGGACTCTGCCTACAAATTTGTACCACTTTTCTGGATTTTCGGAAGACATCTTGGATATAATTGATAAAATGGAGCGATTCACGCGTTCTATTTGACCATTTCCTCTGGGCACTCCAGTTGTACTCCACACATGTTCGATGCCTTGTTCCTTCATATATTCTTCAAAATTAGACGACGTAAACGCTGTACCACGGTCGCTAATTATACGAGTTGGGTTACCAAAAAGTTCTGACCAAATTTCCAACTCTTTACGAACTTCCTCGCTGCTTGTAATCTTTGTTGGGAACAACCACACAAACTTTGTGAATCCATCAACCAACGGAAAAATATGTTTTTACTGTTTGGCAGTAGCGTCCATTGGTCCGAGATGGTCTACGTGCAATGTGTGCAATGGCTCTACTCCTTTCTCTATCTGATGCATGAAACCTTCCTTTTTGCCCAACTTCTTAGCTATGACCTGTACAACCTTGTCTTCCAGGTGGGCAATCCAATAATTCTGCTTAACCAAATGCATTGTTTTTTGACTAGCAAAATGTCCAGCATCGTGAGCATCCACGATGATTTCTCTCTCCATTCGTTTTGGCACTACGAGCAATTCAGTGCCGTCCACAGACTTGAATACCAAACCTCCTTTAACCTTAAAATTTTCATACGGCCGGATGTTGAGAATTTCCAAAATCGCTTTTATCTTGGTATCGTCTTGCTGCGCCTTTTTAATTCTAGCCGACACCTCTGATGAAATCACCATGATTTGCTGCGGATAGCGACTAAGGCAGTCCACATGTTTTAGACGTTCTCCTGCTCTATGTTCCACTTTAAAGTCATAGTCCTCCAAGTATAGGACCCATTGGGCTACCTCTAGTGGTACATCCTTCTTAGTTAGTGTCTGCTTGAAAGCCGCACAATCTGTTACCAGCGTAAATTGTATACCCAGTATGTATTGGCGAAACTTTTGCATGCCAAGAAGATAGCCTTCGCCTCTTGGATATAACTGTGCTGACGCTCTTCAGCTTCATTGGTCTTCTTGCTCCAGAAAAATACTCAGAAGACCCTCGTTCCATTGCAGCAGTGCAGCAGCAAATCCATCTTTAGATGCATCTGTATGAAGCTCCGTTTTTGCGTCTCGTTGATAAATTCGCAATACCGGCTCTGTAACTAATGCCTCCTTTAGTAGCTGAAACGCCTGCAGCTCTGCCTGATCCATTGCAAAAGGTACATCCTTTCGTAAAAGATTGGTTAACGGCTTCGCTATTTCCGAATATCCTTTTATAAATTTTCGGAAAAATCCAGTTAGCTTTGATGTTCTTCGGCACCGGAAACTTGCTGATCGCTTTGGTCTTCTCCATTCCAGGTTTTATTTGTCCAGCTTCCATCGTACGGCCCAAAAAGTGAATTTTCGTCTGCAGGAAATGACACTTTTTCCATTTAATTTTCAATCCAAACTCGGCTGCTTTTGAAAATACTTGTCTCATCTTTGTTAAGCATTGCTCTGCTGATACTGTGTGTATAATAATGTCATCCATATAAAGGTCCAACACATCTTCATTTATTAAATCTTGGAACACATAGTTAACAAATCGGATGAAAATCGCTGGCGAATTACGGAACCTGAACGGTGCTTTATTGAATTCAAAAAGTCCCTCCTTTGTGATAATTTGTGTGTAAACTTCTTGCTGCTTTCTTCCACGGGTACATGAAAAAATCCGTTTTCTAAATCCATTACTGTAAAAAATTTTGCCTTCTGTAATTTTACAAGCACGTCATCTACCACTGGCACAGGAAAGCAATCCTTAAGGACCATCTTATTCAGCTGGCGGTAGTCCACACAAACTCGGTTTGTACCATCCTTTTTTTTACAACAACCAAACGACTAGCGAAGTGTGATGATGATCCTTGAACTATGCCTGTGTCAAGCCATTCCTTGACCTGTTGTTTTACTGCTTCGGTTTCGTTGAAAGCGATTCGGCTAGGTGCATTCCGGAAGGGGAAGATATTCCCATCTGGCACTATTGTAAGTTGAATCGGGCACTCCTTCGTTTTCTAGCAGCTGCATGTCGTCAATATGTTCATCAGCGAAGAATTGGCCAGCTGGACGCACTATGTTGGTGCCTAATCCTCGTAGGGTCGATACACTTTTCTGCAACTTGCCGCCGTTGATCTTATCTAACACTGATTTCTTCAAAATTGATATGTCCGCTCCAGTGTCGACAAGTGCTTCTCCTGCCACATTGTTAATTATCAACTTCTTAACAACATTTACTCCAGATGATATGCACTCTTTTGACCAATGTCCTCTTTCATTGCAACGGAAGCATTTCATTTCCGCTTTGCAATCTTTGCGCATATGGTCTACTGATCCACAATTAAAACAATGCCGCTTTTTGTCACTCCTAGCATCCATATTCTTGTTAGAATTCTTAATTGGCTGATATTCTTTTTTCTCCCTGTTTGCATTCATACTTCACTTCATATTTTCCTTTCAACTCTTTGAAAGACGTGCATCCGTACAAGTTATATTTGAAATCAATTTTTAAATTGAGCCCATTTACAATATATCTTATCACTGACTCCACATCCATTACACCACGAGCAGCAATTCGTTTCATTTGAAGCATGTATTCATAAAAACTTTCCTCTTTACGTTTAACACGGGTATTCAATTGCTTATGAATTTCGGCACTGCACACTTTTTTCCTTTGAAATTCGGCGATCAGCTGTTCGCGCATTGCTTCGTATTCATACACCGTCGTCGACTCCAAAAATAATGCAGCTGTGTGTGTCATTTTTGCACGCCATTTTTGTTTAAACCACAGGCATCAGCGTTTAGTTCAAAGTTTGAGAACCACTTTTGAACATCCATATTCTCTCCGTCAAACTCAGGAATTATTTTAGCAAGGTTCTCCACCACTACTTTGCCTTCGTCTTTCGCGATTTCGTCAGCTTGAATTTTTAATGGCAAAAGCTGAATGATCTGCTGCATTATTTCTTTATTATCGTCGTTCTGCATTGTACTTGGTAACTCCTGCTGCTGTATATCCCAAAGAGTATGAAGGTATTATAGAGGAGGCGTTTCGCTCCCATACATGTTTGATTCGAACACACGCATTGAGTGAAAATACCAGAGATGGGCTCGCTTTACGCAAAGCCAAATGTAAAGCAAAAAGCGGACGGTGACGAAGAAAGACTCAATTTTGTAAACAACAACCATATAGAAAATGTAAACAAACCGCGTGAGCTGCTGATCGTTTGTGTTTTATGGATTATTTTGTTTTGGTTGAATATCTGCTTTTGAGTGAAATTAAAATTGAATGCCATTGAATACTATTGCTATTGTATGTGCAAATAGGAAGGTAGATAATGAATGAAAAATGGGAGCGAAACGCCTCCTCTATAATACCTTCATACTCTTTGGTATTATAGAGGAGGCGCCAAAGAGTATGAAGCTATTATAGAGACGGCGTTTCGCTCCCATACATGTTTGATTCGAACACACGCATTGAGTGAAAATACCAGAGATGGGCTCGCTTTACGCAAAGCCAAATGTAAAGCAAAAAGCGGACGGTGACGAAGAAAGACTCAATTTTGTAAACAACAACCATATAGAAAATGTAAACAAACCGCGTGAGCTGCTGATCGTTTGTGTTTTATGGATTATTTTGTTTTGGTTGAATATCTGCTTTTGAGTGAAATTAAAATTGAATGCCATTGAATACTATTGCTATTGTATGTGCAAATAGGAAGGTAGATAATGAATGAAAATGGGAGCGAAACGCCTCCTCTATAATACCTTCATACTCTTTGGTATTATAGAGGAGGCGCCAAAGAGTATGAAGCTATTATAGAGACGGCGTTTCGCTCCCATACATGTTTGATTCGAACACACGAGCCGAAGATCGGCGCGTTCGTTCATACATCTGCAAAAAGAGAGCGTTTCCCACTAAAAACCAATTGGATTTGCTTGTTTTCGTTACTTTTTCTTTGTGGTTGTTGGCCGAGCCCATCTCCGGTATTTTCACTCAATGCGTGTGTTCGAATCAAACATGTATGGGAGCGAAACGCCCTCTCTATCCAAAGAGTATGAACTTATTATAGAGGAGGCGTTTCGCTCCCATACATGTTTGATTCGAACTCAAAAACAACGATTGGCGCGTTCGTTGAAATATGGAGAGAGAGAGTGTCTTTTGCGACTCAAAGACAATTTTGTTTGCGGCTACTCGTTGGTTGCATTATTGATGTGACTTTGACATTCCCCTCCATCAACCAAAGATCGGAACCAAAACAAAAGAGAATAATAATAAGATGACGATTTGTATATATTTGTTTTATGCATTTTTCCCTTAAATTACCCGGTTTTTTTTCCAAGTGACCATGAATAGATTAATAGAAGCAGCTGATAGTAATAATTGTGTTGGAAAACACACTTTTTAAAAGAGTGGCACCCTGAAACAGAGGCGCCAAAATCTGTGATTTTTATTACAACCCAAAAGTTCTTTCCTGTGTTAAAATAAAAGTTTTTACAAAAATGAGTTTTAAGTGCGCGGTCATACAGTGCGAAGGAAGTGGACGTCTGTTCCGGATTCCAAGGAACAAAAAGGAAGAGTGGCTGCAAAATCTGAAAATCCAAGAAAGGGCAGTGAACAGCCGGAGAAGGACTGGAGCACACCAACGGCGGCAAAGCATCCGGCACCCAAAAGCGCAGCAGCAACAGCAACAGCACCGACGGAGAATAGATTAAGAATAGTTTTAAATTTGACACATTGTTATCGTAAAACACACTTATAATTAAAATACTCATACTCTTTGTATAATACCTTCATACTCTTCAGTCGAGGGCTGCTGACTGCCGACCGCTGACTACTCGATATCCAGCTTATCGATTCTTCTCGATATTAGATATCGCCATCCACCGCTTCTCCGATACTTCTTCGTACCACCCATCCCATCTCACCATGTTACATATATATATATTTTTATAAAATTTTTTTATTCTTTTTATTATTTAAGTGCACAGGTATTTATTATTCATGCGAATTATATTTATAACTTGGTCGGATTAAAGATGGTGTATATGAACATACATATGTACATTTATGAAATGGACGGAAAATTGGAAGGATACGTACAAAACAGTTGGACTATATATTGGTATAGAAAATATATAGATTTAATAGATCTCTCTATAATTAAATTGGATTTTTGTACAATTGCATATATGTATATGCAGATGTGCAGAAAATTGTAGAAAAAAATGATAGACAAAAAAAAGTTAATCCCAAAGAAATGCTAATTTTGGCACTGGGTTTTCTATGTATGTATTTAATATAATTTTATTTTTTACACTTCTTCAATACATATCAGATTGAAGACTATTTATTTATTTATTTATTATTAAATCGACTAATTGCAGTCGATTGAAGAATTACAAAACATATAAATAAATAAGTATGTAAATTAAATTCATAATTTAGAAAAGTTTAATTAAATTAAAAATTATAAGTAAGATTAAAATTACATTACATTTAACCCTTCTGGGGTATTAAATACAAGTTTATTTTTTTTATGGTTCAACATTTGTTGCACAGGATTGGTGAAAAACCAGGCAAAAAACTCAATCAGACCAGGAAAGAAGCGAAAAAGAAATATAAAGATTGTTGAAAATAGAATGAAAATAGACCAGAGTAGAAAAAAGGCTAGAAAGTAAGAGAGTATTAACACATATAATAACAATGTAACCTTATGCCACAGTTTGATCGAATCGATGATCCATAAAAGATGGAGCAGATGCGTCATTGCATCGTGCTTCAAGCCAAGCCATTGCTGGGGCGAAACTAATTAATAATTATAATGCAGATACCCGACATAGAACTGCATCCATTCTTCTGAAATAATCAAAATCTCGAGATGTTGAGCGGATTCTCGGTTGGTATCCGGACTTATTTAGTGTTGTGTTAAATTATAATAAAGAAAGACAAAGAGAAAAGAGGACAATCCAGGAAAACACCCACCAAAAAAGAAGCAGTGTTGCCAAGGCAGCAAACACGTCAACCATCAATGATTAGGGTTTAAACTGAGAAAAAACAGAAGAGCAGGTTTAAGGTGTGAGAGAGAAAGTTCTAAAGAGATAACGTGAAAAAATTCGTTGTAATTGGAGCACAGTACACGGAAACGATTGTGCAACGCATAGTCGGTTGAGCAATTAGATAAAAATAAGGGATAATAATTTCTTGTAAGTCTACGAGGAACATGAAAGTTTAGTCAAGATAATATGAAAGTAAAGTTAATGTCACCGATAATTAATTTACGAAAAAAAATAATACCAAGGATAGTTCCACGGTTAGTTAGCAATTGCTTCTGAATGTTCAATACGAACTTGATGGATTCCATATTCAGGACTCCAAACACATAAACAATTTTCTAGTAAGGGGCGAACTAGAGAAGTATAAAGGAGTTTGGTAACAAAGGGATCATTAAACTCCTTGGACCAACGTTTAATGAATCCAAGAACACCCTTGTCTTTGAAACTGAAACAGAATGAAACCAAGTTTGGCATCAAAAAGTACACCAAGGTCTTCCACAGTCGGTATACGTTGGAAAGGTGTATTATCAAGCGAAAGGTACAAACAAGCATTAAGAAATATTTAAATGCAACTTTTAGCCTGACACCAAAAAATGCATGGAGTTACAGTCATCTTGCAGACAAATATAGTTAGAAGCTTCGTTGTAAGAAAAAATTAGTTTCACAGCATCAGCATACATGAGGATGCGTGAGTGGGACAAAATAGATGGCAGGTCATTAATAAATAATGTGAAAAATAAT
Organism: Drosophila repletoides; assembly: GCA_018150835.1. NCBI lineage: Eukaryota > Metazoa > Arthropoda > Insecta > Diptera > Drosophilidae > Drosophila > Drosophila repletoides. The sequence continues at coordinate 1,433,048 of JAECWQ010000228.1, forward strand.
GAACCAAGATGACTACCTTGCGTCACACCTGAAGTAACAAAATATAGGATTTAGAAATTTCGGATCTCAACATAACTCTTTGGGTCCTGTTTTTTAAATAAGAGGAAATCCAAGTCAGAAGTGTGGGGGTGAATCCAATTCGATCTAGCTTGAAGATTAAAAGATCATTATTTACAACTGAACTGTATAGAGTAGACCAATCAGTTGAGGAAAGAAGTTGATTAAGCAAGGAAAAATTTCCCTTGCGAAAACAACGGCGGGTTTTACTAACAGGTTTGGATAGTGGATTTAGTCGACGTGGCAATTGATAGAGAAATTTCTACGATATGATGAAATGAGTTTTCAAGAAATACTAATGGACAAGATTTTGACATACTGGTAGAAGTGCAATCGTTGACAAAAATAAGATCAAGCATTCTGTCAACATTATTAGGAATCGAGTTTATTTGAAAAAACGAAAGTTCATATATCTAAAAAGTTATGTTGTGCAGAAGGCACAAGATAATTAGATTTGCTGAAGAGAAACAACTGGATATTAAGCAAATTTAAATCGCCTAAAATGATTAAAAATTTAATACGGCTTAAATGCTGCATATAAATATAAATATCAGAACACGGAGGGATATAAGAGCACGTTATGAAAATGTAACATGATGGACACGATACCTAAACGGCAACTATTTCCCCGTCAGGAGGTGAAACGGATAAAGTAATTGACTCGGACCGAAGGGAAGAATTAACTGCAATGAGTACCCCACCACCATGAATTTAAATTTGAATAATTTGAGACTCGAAGGAAGAACTTTGTAAAAATACATTTTTAAGTTTAGGCACTAGACATCTAACTAAGACGAAGTACTGAGAACTAATAGTGCCCACCTTGGGCCGGAAAAAGTGTGTTGTGGAGACCACAGAGCGAGAGAGGAGAGTGTGTAAAGTTCGCAACCACGATGAGTGGATTCATAAGCGATGATCATTTAGCTCTTTTTTCTGGTTGAGAACTGCTTATCTCTGGTTTGGCATAAACACATACTATTTGAAAATCGGCGCTCCATTTGGGGAAATGGGGGTCAAAAATTGTATGAGGAAATATCCCATGTTTACCCCATCAACTTCAAACTCAGTTTCAGATCTCTTTATTGAAGTAATAAAACTTATTATTTTAATATTTTTTTAAAATCGACTTCCAGTTAGGAAAATTGGGTTTAAATGTTGTTGTATGAGCAAAAGTTCCAGTTTTACCCGATCGACTTCAAACTCAGTTTTAGAGCTCTTAATTCAAATTTAAAAATTAAAGGTTTCAAATTTTTTGAAAAATCGGCTCACAATGGTGAGAAATAGGGGTCAAATGCTGAATGTGCAAAAGATTGGTTTTTACCCCATCAGATTCAATCTCAGTTTCAGAGCTGTAAATTGAACTCTAAAATTCAATTGTTAGTTTTTGAAAAATCGGCTCTCAATATTGCTGATAGTTGGAAAGGTAGAAGGCATTTTTATTTGTGTTTTAATTTTTCCTGTTTTATTTTCCATACTGTTAAGCCAATACATTTGTATTTAAAATTACTTTCTTCATAGTTTTTTTCTCTCATATTGAATTACACTGGGTATTTTACTCTTACTAGTATTTCTTCACAATTTTCGTTTATATTTAGTAGGGTGTTCTTAAATTATTTAGTGGCTGTTCCTCGCTCTGCTCTCCCACCTCTCTTGTGTTTCGCCTTGCTTAGCTGTGGGTTTACGTAGGCGTGGCTACACTAGCTTTATAGATGGGGATGTGAAATAATTTGTTCGGCAAAAATCTTCAGTGGTCGCTCTGCTGTCACCTGGCGCTTGGCCCGGGTCGTACACCAAACGGTCTTACTCCTCAATTATTATTACCCCTAATGCAATCTAAAGAAAACTAATATGGTTACTAAATAGATGAAAAATAATATTTTTATAATTACCATTTTATATATATACATAATTCTTACATAGATTTAATAACGATTTAGTATTTAGACATTTGAGTAGTACGAAGTACCGAGAATTTAGCTATTGTATTAGCAAATGCAGAGAGTGCTGATGTATGTTGTCAAATTTGTGAAAAACCTTTATGGGAAGCAAAAAGTGAAGACCGAGTGTTATCTACTTCAAGTCACCATCATTTTCACGAGAGTGTATTACTGATTGGATAATCCGATTCAAGGAGTGAATATGTGAAAACCAGCTATATGTGGCAGGGTTCCCCAAAAACAAGGGGTGGGAAGGTAATCAAATAGAGCAAATTATTCCACGAAAGTTGGCAAACCTAAGTGTCCAGATCGCGTCGCAAAGTTTTAGTCAGCGTAATCTTAGCGAGTTAAGCCATATTAATTCGAGTAGTAGTTTTCGTTTAGTTTGAAGGATCAACTAAAGGAGTCGCAGTGGAAGAATTCATTTATCGAATTACGATACTCACTGAAGACTGCTTTAATAATGATTTAGAGGCATTATGTAAGAATTTACACAATTTACTTGCTGGAAAAGCATGGAAATGGTACTGAAGGTATAGAAAAGAATTCCCACGAATAGTTTGGATAGAATTTTGTAACGCTTTAAAAGACCAATACCAAGATTATCGTGTTAATACAGATATTCTCGACGAGATTCTGTGGCGAAACTTTTTATGATGATATTATGATATTGTGATCGCGTATGACTTCTGCTATACCTGAAAAACAACTTGTAAAAATGCTCAGTCGTAATCTTCACCCGAAATTCGACATGAATTATTGTATGTTACACTTCGTTCTGTAGCTCATCATCTCAAGCGATCAACAAAACAACAAGTTCCTCGAACACTCGTAAAACGTAATATCTCGTCATTACAAAACGATAATCCTAGCTCGGAAGATGGTCAAACAATGTTGTTCAAAAGCCTGCTAGCGGTGTTTGGAATTATGATAGTGAAGGACATGGACGTATATGTGCCTAGAAGAGCGTAAAGTTTTTTACTATGGCTGTGGAGGTAAAAACATTTACAAGCCACAATGTACTAGATGCTTAGCCAAAAAGCTGAAAACCAGCAGAAGGGTCTATTCGGAAACAAGAGTCGAGTGGCTCCGCCAAAGCAATAGAGAGTTCGATAATTAAGTTACCGGCTAGCTCAGAGGATATTCTGATAGCCACACCCTTACCTGACGTAACATTTAATAAACCCGCACAGACATTTGTTTCCACAACTCTAATATTTACTTTAAAGAGTATAATAATATAATAAGCAGCTCATTTTCGGAACTACTGAGAAAAACATTTCACGTTCGACACGACGTATTAGAAATTTTTGGAAGTCAGTTCGAGTCACAAAGCGGTTGCTGGATGCAGTAATAGTTAATACGCAAGCTGGTGGTCGTTTTTATTCACAGGTTTCATTTCTTAACTTCATCGATCAAGGTTTGCTAGATACTGGAGCAAATATCAGTTGCGTGGGTTCTAGTTTAGCTTCCACTGATTGGAAAATATATCCTCAATTTAGACGTTTACATTCGCAGGTGAAAAGTGCATATGGAGGATCGCACTCAGTGATAGGTTGTTTGTCAGTGGAGCTATAATATAATAATCTTAGTAGAAAATTGAAAATGGTTTGTTATACCTTCAATTAATTCGAGACTTATATTAGGCATCGACTTTTGGAAAAATTTCGAATTAGCACTCGGAGTGATCTCTACATTAGAAATTAATAATTTCGTCGGGAAGGTAGTAGGCCCCAAAAAGTTCGAGTGTTCGTTATCAATTTTGGAACGGCGACAGTTAGCTTCATTTATTTCTTCTCATCCATTTCAGCTTGTTTATGCAGATATATTTCATCCTTATCCGAGGAATAAACAAGGTAATATCGGGATATTAATAGTACTAGATAATTTTTCTAAATATCACTGGCTATGTCCGTTAAAAAAAAATGTACATCGAAAGCAGTAGCAGAGTTCGTGCGGGATCAGATTCTTTTTGTGTATGCAGTTCCTGGAGTCCTTATCAGTGACAACGGTTCCCAATTTAATTCAAATAACTTTAATGCGTTTTCAACTTCTTTTCGAATAAAACATATTTATACGGCTGTATATTCCCCCCAGTCGAATGCATCAAAAAGAGTTAATGGGTGTATTGTGTTCGCTTTTAGAGCTTATCTAAATGAAGATCAGAGCTATTGGAATCAACATAAACAGGCTATTAGCTGTGATACAGGGTATTTGCATGTTTCATCTGAACCAGTTTGCGAAATCAAAAGAGATGACTAATTGAAACTATTAAGAAAAAGTTACGAGAGAACTTGAAAGAAGCATACGATAGGCCAGCGGTATAATACCGATAGAAACCGATAGAATATAAAGTAGGTCAGGAGGTATTTAGACGCAACTATGTACTGAGTAATTTTGTTAAAGGAGTAAATACAAAGCTCTGTCCTACATTTATTAAAGTGTGCGTTTGCATGTTTCATCTGAACCAGTTTGCGAAATCAAAAGAGATGACCAATTGAAACTATTAAGAAAAAAGTTACAATAGAACATGAAAGAAGCATACGATAGGAATGCTATAGAATATAAAGTAGATCAGGAGGTATTTAGACGCAACTATGCACTGAGTAATTTTATTAAAGGAATAAATGTAAAGCTCTGTCCTACATTTATTAAAACGCGAGTACGAGAAAAATTTTGAAATTCTTCTTACATACTAGAAGATCTGCAAGGTAAGTTAATAGGAACTTATCATGCAAAAGATGTGAGGTAATAGAATTTGGGAAAGGAACAAAATTCAAATTTCCTATAATTTATAATTCGATCCAGCCGATCCAGCCTGCCACTGCTTTTTACTAGAGCTTTTGGGACTTGGAACTGCAGCAGAAAAAAGGTTTGGAAGCCTAAGCTTACGCTCAGCAGCAGCAGCAAGATATTATCACTTAGAATTTAACCTCGAGATAGTCTATCTGGACCTAAAGCAAAATAAATTTTATTCAAAAAAAAAAAAAAAAACGGAGAAAACCAAAACAACTAAGTTTGAGAGTGGATCCAGCAACTGAAACCAATTACAAAAATATTGAATAAATTATAATTAGAACATCTCACTAAAGTTTTATAAGTTTCGACCAACACTAAGGGAATTTTGACTATACTAAGTTTATCTAGTGTGCGGGGATTTTATTTAAAAATCAAAATTGGAACAATATGATTCTCTATTAAACAGCCCGATAATCTGCGCAAGAAGGCCTTCATTGCTGAGGAATCTTGATTAATGACTTAATTTTTAAATTCCAAAATAAATTTAAATGTAAATTTTCAATTTACGACTAAGTCAAAGTTCGTTTTGTGAAAAATAAGAAAGCAATAATTAAAATTAATAATAATGAGGAATAATTGAGAGCTTAGCGCAAGAGTTAACAATTAAAATCTTAAAAAAAAATTTTTTAATTTTAATAACTTTGATTAGGTGAAAATTTTAATATTAGAAGAAAAAAAAAGGAAAGATAAAGGAATACATAAAGATATTAATTAAAATTAGAGAAGGAAAAAAATAATAAACATGAAAAAGAATTATTAGGACAAAAAAAGAAGAAATGGAATATTTGGAAAATAGAGGAATAATTATAATTATTCAAATATAAAAAAATAAATATAAAAATTATAAAAAATGAAAAAAAATTATAATATGAGAAACTTATTTGAAGACAGAAATATTTACCCAGTAATATAATAATTAATTACAATAAATTATAATTAAGAAAAAAATAAAAATATGAATAAAAAAATATGAATAAATTTGTAAAGAAAAAAAATAGAACATTATAAAACAAAAAATCAAGAGTAATAATTAGAAATTGGCGAATAGAATAGTAGAGACAAAATGTACATAGTTATTTTATGCTTTCCTTTGTGAATTGTCGATTGATTGATGTTTCAGTAACAGTTTTTTTTAATTTTCTTCAGATGAAAGGGTAATAACAAAATATGGGAGTCTTAGTAAAGTCGCGCAAGAGACTCATAGGTAGGGTGCATAACGGATCGCTCTTTGACTCATTTCGAAAAAATTAAGCGAAAAAAAGGGGATCGCAAAGAGCATTTCTAATAAAGAGGCAACGGTTCGCTCTTTCGAACTCGGCAAAGATGCAGTCAACAAGGAATTCGAATTTCTGAAATTTTTTAAACTTGACGATTTTCTTGAATTTGCGGTCGAAAAGCTGTTATCTTATGTGTTTGTTGTTGCGACCGAGAAAGCACTGTTTGCTTTTGAATATTCTGCATTGTGTTTGCATGCTGTATCTCGGAATGCCGTTTTTTCACTCAACTTTTTCGAAATCACTCAAAAAGCGAGCCACTACGTCTATATTATAAATGTTCATTGTTTGGTGCTGAGCAAAGAGTATTCATAATAGTAATGAGTCTATGAATACTCTTTGGGTGCTGAGTATCTAAACCCGGTTTTTGTAGCCTTTTAGAAATGCTCTTTGCAGTCGAACAGCTGTAATTTGAACAGTTTTCAGCCAGGAAAAAAGATCTAAATGAGCATCGCTCATTTGTCCGCTCATCTTGGCTGAGAATTCTCCACCCTCTCACTCTCTCTGGTCTCCAAACTCTCTTTTATCGGTCGTAGGGGCCATTATTACTTCTTAGTTTTTAGTATACGATTTGAAGTGTTAGTGTCAAGTATTATTAATAAAATCGATCCACATACATAAAAATCAATTTTTTCAATGGGAATTAAATTTGAATTGAGAAGTCTCCCCGCCACATTCACTTTGGAAGTGCTCGACAAATGATTTAATAACAAACGTTTTGTATTTCAGTCGCATATCAGCGAGATCTTGGGTGTCAAGATAGGAGAAACAACATCGGCAACTTATCTTCGTTCGTTTTGGGATAAGCTTAATGCATACATGCTTTTTATCGCTAGTGGATCTGTTGCCTCCGACTATGTATTTTGCGAGAACTTTGGCCACACCATATACACAAGCGTTCGGTTCTGTAGCTTGTCACCTTCTCTTCGATTGAAAGAGGCCAAGAAATTTGCGAAAGAAATTGTTTCATACATAGTTATCAGCTGTACAATTATTCTCAAAAGTTTTATTTATTCTAATAACAATACCTTTTCTTATCTTCCTTTTGTGCGGTTGTTCGCTTGTGCAAACATATAAATTCCTCTTCCATCTTCCTCTGCATTGGCTAATCCCCCGTCAGAAAATTTATCAACTCCTCGCCGTTTAAAATAATCTCCGGTTCGATTTTTCTCGTCCTCACCTTCACCGTCAGTCGGCCACTCTTCCTTTGAACACCCCGATAATTCTTTAAATACGAATCTATTTACATGTCCAACCATCTTCTCCTAATCAAGTTCAGGCTAGTGCTCCAACTACAGCACGAGTTACAAGTCCAGCTGTCCCTCCAGTTCCGGCTGTCATTGCAGCTCATCTTAAGGTGGTGTCTGCGACTTCATCTCCGGCAACTGCCTCAATTACAGCCCATCCTACTGCACCCTCCCTGGTTTACGCGTCGATTTTCAAATTTAAAAATAATAAAACTAAACTATTTTAAAAAACTCTGGATCTAATCTGGACTTTTCTAAATATTCTATTGCTAAATCTAACTTCCTTCTCCTTAACTCTCAATGCTATAATGAGTATCTTATGCGCTGCAGGAATCAGTTTGAGCGGGCTCCTAAATTGTTTTATAAATTTGTAAATTCTAAGCGTAACAGCTCGTCTATGCCTCCTACATTTTTTCTGAAGAATGAGCGATCCATTGACGACTTAACTAGTGCTAACCTTTTTGCAATTTTCTTTCAATCTACTTACACTTCTTCCATTAACAGTATCGCTTACCCTTATCCTTATCATTTTTCTTCCTCTAACTCTTTATTTGCTCCTATCATTACTGATAACGATCTAGTTATAGCAATGAAAACTTTAAAATCTTCATATACTCCTGGGTCCGACAATATTCCACGTTGCGTACTCAGAGAATGCTGGAGCTCTTTACGTCTTCCCCTACTCAAACTTTTTAACTTATCTCTTGATTCCGCTGTTTTTCCTTGTCTTTGGAAGGAATCATATATTATCCCAATTCACAAAAAATGAACTAAATCTGATATATCGAATTACAGAGGAATTGCAGAGGAATTATTCGAAAAAATTGTAACATCAACTTTGCAGCACCTCTGTAAGTCTATAATTTCCCTTTTCAACATGGCTTTATTAAGAGTCGGTCTACCACGACTAATCTGCTTGAATTCACATCATTGGTGAATGATGCATTCCTAAGTAGAATGCAAACAGATGTCATTTATACTGATTTCACTAAAGCATTTGACTCTATAAATCATGATCTTTTAATCTTCAAGCTAGATCGAATTGGATTCCCCCAATATACTTCTGACTTGGATTTCCTCTTATTTAAAAAACAGGACCCAAAGAGTTCTGTTGAGATCCGAAATTTCTAAACCAGTATTTGTTATATCGTGTGTACCGCAAGGTAGTCATCTTGGTCTATCAGTTTTCATATTACTTATTAATGACCTGCCATCTATTTTGTCCCACTCAAGTATACTTATGTATGCTGATGATAAGAAACTTATTTTTCTTACAACGAACCTTCTAACTATATTTGTCTGCAAGATGACTGTAACTCCATGCATCTTTGGTGTCAGGCTAAAAAGTTGCATTTAAATATTTCTAAATGCTTGTTTGTTCCTTTCGCTTGATAATGCACCTTTCCAACGTATACCGACTGTGGAAGACCTTGGTGTACTTTTTGATGCCAAACTTGGTTTCATTCTGTTTCAGTTTCAAAGACAAGGGTGTTCTTGGATTCATTAAACGTTGGTCCAAGGAGTTTAATGATACCTTTATTACCAAACTCCTTTATACTTCTCTAGCTCTCTAGTTCCCCATACTAGAATATTGTTCATGTGTTTGTAGTCCACAATATGGAATCCATCACGTTCGTATTGAATCCATTCAGAAGCAATTGCTCCTCTTTGACCTTCATGACTTAATGAGTACTTAGTTGAGGCGCATATCAGCTAGATTTTGAGTGTCAAGAGAGTGGAGACAACATTGATCACGCATCTTCCTCGCTTTCGGATAAAGTTAATGCACACCTGCTTGCATTTTAAGCGTTGGGCACATTGCTGGCTGCATGACTCGGACCAAGTGGGAGCAGCCTGCACCCACTGAAGAAACTCCATCGACATTGGAATTCACTAAATTCTTGGAGAAACGCTATCAGATGCTGGAAAACATGGAATATGTTACGCAAATTTGGGAAGGAAAAGAAACTTACTACCGTGCTTGTGGTTCCAAACACCACACTCTACAACTTAGCGCAGAAATGTCTCACACAACTAGCTCTCTGGGTCCAGAATCTCAACAGCGAAGTCGGTCAAGGGTCGTAGGCTCACTCGTTACGTGCCGTGTTCTACTCGATTCGGGATCTCAACTCCATCTAGTAATATCGCATCGATTTACAATTAGTGAGGATTATTTCTGCTGCAGCTGTCTCGGAAATAGGAGTTTTAGTTTGAACGATTGAATAGTATGTCTCGGTCTGTATTCGCAAACAGCTGGCAATAATGAAAACATTATTGCATTAGTTACCCCAGGGATTTAAGATTATTAATGTATTTTTCAATTCAAGATTAATAAGGTTTGGATTCAAGCCACTGCACTATACCTTCGGACATTCGCTTAGCTGACCCAGAATTCTTCAGGCCACAACCTATCATAGGTGCAAGTGTATTTTTTGACCTTCGTCGCGTGGGCCAGATCAAATTGTCTTCAGAATTGCCCTTGCTTCAAAATACCCGCCTTGGGTGGATAGTATCTGGTCATAGGCAACAGCCCCGCAGCAGTGCTCTTATTACAGAGCATTCCACAACTGAAACTGCTCAGGAATCCCAGCTGCAGCTGGAAATTTGTACTGAGTACACTATAAAAGCAGCCGAAGATGACGCACATGCAGCAATAAATGGCATTAGAGTGGATGATGCCTTTCGCCCATCTCCGGCTGTATCTTCAGATGGTAGGAGCTCAGATCCCAATAAGTATGTCAACTCCATATAATCATACGCACGAACGAATAGATGGTTATATATAGCTATATTAATATGTCTAGTCGTCCTCATCAATCGTCACTCAAATGGCTATTTCTAGGTTTTACACAATTTATAATATAAATAACTATATAGTTTTCAAGTATACACATTTTTTTCTAGAGCAACATTGAAACAAAGAACCCTTTATATTTAAGTCTGATATTCATAGTTTATCGAAAATTCGAATATAATAAATAACTAAACATGTCTACTGCCGGGATCGACAATAATAAGCCCAGCTATGCAGCTTTCATTGGAGGTATCGGATCTGCTTCGGCGATTATATTCTCCTCGATGGGTGCAGCATATGGGACTGCAGTATCCGGTGTTGGAATTGCACAAATGTCATTAACCAAGCCAGAGCTGATTATGAAATCAATTATTCCAGTTGTGATGGCTGGAATTATAGCCATCTATGGCTTAGTTGTGGCCATACTTATTGCTGGCTCTATAACAATAAATTATACCATTCAAAGGGCTTACATTCAGTTGGGAGCTGGACTTTCTGTGGGTCTGTCCGGGTTGGCCGCAGGATTTGCTATTGGCATAATTGGAGATTCCGGAGTACGCGGCACGGCACAGCAGCCTCGCCTATTTGTGGGCATGATTCTAGTCCTAATTTTTGCCGAGGTTTTAGGTCTGTACGGCCTGATTGTGGCTATCTATTTGTATACGAAGTTGTAGTTTTTATTTCTAGCTGATTAAAAACACCTTGAATAAAAACATAATTTATTGGAATGCTTTTTCAATTCATTGCTACTGCTGACACTAGACGGGCGGCAGATTCATTCATGCGAAAAGAATCGATTTTCAATATTTATTGATGGTAAAAGCTCTGACTTGCCATCTTCAATAATGATGTCAATAGGATCGACGCTACCAAATGCTGCGCAAAGATCTACCTCATGGTTATATTGATTTTTTTCATAATTTTGAAAATCGCCCCTAAGTTCAGAAAATGGGAAAAAAATTAATTGTTATCAGTATAAGATCGGTTTCAAATTCAATTTAAAGTCTCAACATTCAAATCTAAAATATACATTTGTAGTGATGATGGCTTCTGTCATTGAATCTGTTATATTTTTTAGTGCGCGTTATCTTAGTGGGTATCTTTCTTTATTCCGAATAGCCAAATCATCTAAGCATTTAGTTACTAAAAATGGAGCTGACATTGTACGATATGGGACAATTTTGATGAAATTGGTCATCTGGGTTGATCCATACTTGACGGTACATTTTTTTCACCATCTGCTGTGAATACATACTTATGCATCCTGAAGCGTAATTGAATCGCCATTAAATCACTTCGGACAGTTGGGCCAACATGTAAATTGTTATTCAGTGATTTTTCATCGTAAGTAAAAAGTTAATGTTAAAAAAGTTTTTTACAAGGTGCATATTTAGTCATGATTTACTGGTATTTGGTTGTCGTCCAATGCCTTCAATTCGCAGTTTGGAATTATCTATCATTAATGATAGCATTGATGCTAATCGCTCAGAAATCAGATTGCTTTGTGATCCTAGCAGATCTTAACTGATGTTTCTAGCTGCTCCTACGGTTGATCAATGTGGATTAACAGGTGCAGTGTCTAAGTGCAACAATGTATAGAGTTTCCAATTGCTTTTATCTTCTGGTCATCCTTAAAAGTTGATCTACAACTTTTGTCTTTATCATGACTTGATATCTTGCAGTCTTGCCTTGGAGTCGTTGATGAACATCCGCAAGTTGCACCCTTTGAAGTACTCCTTGACCCTTGAGTACTCTTTCCATCGTCTAGAACTATTTTTTGTTCTACGAGTTGAAGCATGATATCCAGAACTTGTATTTTTTTAGAGCCAAGGATTGCTCATACAAAGTTCTGTTTGTGACATCCAGTTAGTTGCGAATGATGGCAATCAAAATTGGATCCATGTTGATATAACAATTCCTAATCCATTTAAAGAAGCGATGGATGTTTATGAAAGGTTCATTCAATGATTTGGAGTCGTCATTAATGATGGTTCGCACAAGGAAGCGGTTTAGAATTGTATGAATCAATATTTCAAACGCACTCATATAATTCTCTTCCTTAAGATCGATATTTTTATTATTATTTGCCCATCGAGCTCTAGTATTTCAATGCTTGGTAGTCTTACGGCAACTTCTGGAGAACGAGCAGTAGAAGGTGGCTGAGGTCTTCTTGTATGGCCATAATGTAGGATGTAATCTTACGACGAGGTTGAAGAATATGGATTATCTAGATTGTAACCAGTTTCTCTGCATCAAATCTGCTATCCAAAATCTCATTATGTAGCTCTTGTAAAAGTGTAATTTTTGTACCTATACCAAATATCATTATACCAATATCATTCTTAACTTCAAGCACTTAAACTTTTAATAAAATAACAAAAAACGTTGAAAATGGTCTGATTTTCAAACAGATAAAGTATGCGTCCACAAGAAAGGACTGACCTTTTTCTCTCAAAGAATTATATCAAAGAGAACAGTTGTGTTTTTTAGTGTTCCGTGTTAAAATTCGTTTTTCTGATATGTTGATTAATTTTTCTTGTAAATTTAACTTGAAAATAAACCATATTGGTAAGCCAGTACTATATTGATGTATACAGAATTAATCAGCTATGCAATTATTTTCAAAATCTTTATTTATTCTAATAACTATACCTTTTCTTATCTTCCTTCTGTGCGGTCGTTCGGTTGTGCTATTTCTTTGCGGTCTCAATTTGCGCGCTCTTCTTACTAAACATAAAAATAACCAGTAGAAACCAACCAAGGTTTGTTAACTGCTGATTGTGTGACAACATGATGCATGGGAAATATGCAGTTCTAACTAGGCTAGATATTGACAAGTTGGAAAAAGACAATTAAAAAAAGGTTGTGGCGGCCTCAAATGGTATTGTCCGAGGAGCAATGACTTGCACTTGAATTTCTCCAAAATGTATTATTCTGTGAAAGGTCAATTTCTTAAGTTGCATAAATGTCCAAGCTCTTGTCGAGCGATTTTGAATCGATCATTGAGATGCTCAGTGAGTTTAAGTTCGTATCCCCACCTATCCGTCGGTTAGAGGATCAATTTTTAAATGTTCTTCTTCGATCTTCCTCGGCATTGGCTAATCCCGCTTCAGAAAATTTATCAACTATTATTAAATACCAGTCTATGTGCTGTTCATGTTCAACCATCTTCTCTTAATCAAGTTCAGGCAACTGTTCAGGATTCTAAACCTGCGCAGACTCATTTGCTTACTGTTGTTGCACCGCGAAAGCAAATTTTCCTACCTAGACTTTCAGCTGATAATATATGCAAAGCTATTGCTGTTTATATTGTCACCAAATCTTCAGCCAATGTATCAGTATCTAAATTTAATTTCTCTGAACCTAGGAAAAAGCCTCCTTCAAAATTAATGTTCCGTCAGACACATTCTCAATTATTTGTGATCCAAATTTCTGGCCACAACAAATTACTGTTCATGAGTTCATTTAATAAAAAGTGCTCGACCGGTGTCTGTCTTCAAGCTAGTGGCTCTCTTTCGCAAGCAACCATTAGTAATAATCCTCCAAAAAACTACTCATTGCAGTTAATTCTTTCGTTCGGTCCGAGACAAATACTTTATTCAATTCCCCTCTTGATGTGGAAATAGTTACCGTTACGGTATCGTTTCCATCATGTTCCATTTTCATAAAGTGCTCTTACATCCCTTCGTGTTCTGATATTTCAGTAAAGCAGAATCTGTTAATCATGATCTTTTAATCTTCAAGCTAGATCGAATTGGAAAAGCCAAGGGAGTCCTTGGATTCATTAAACGTTGGACCAATGAGTTTAATGACCCATTTGTTACCAAACTCCTTTATACTTCTCTAGCTCTCTAGTTCCCCCATACTAGAATATTGTTCATGTGTTTGGAGTCCACAATATGGAATCCATCACGTTCGTATTGAATCCATTCAGAAGTAATTCCTCCTCTTTGCCCTTCGTGGCTTAAACTGGGATCCCGATTGCCGTTTTCCACCGAACCCTGATAGGCTCTTACTCATTGATCTCCCTTCATTAACTAACCGTAGAACTATCCTTGTTATTTATAATCTAATTATCGGTGACATTAGCTCTCCTTTTCAATTATCTCGACTTAACTCTCATATTCCTCGTAGACTAACAACTTTTATCTAATTGCACAACCGACTATGTGTTGCACAATCGATTCCGTGTACTGTGCTATTAATTACGTCGAATTTTATCAAGTTATCTCTTTAGAACTCTCTCTCTCTTACACCTAAAATCTGCTGTGAATCTTCAGAATCAATACTCGATTGAGTTTTGATATTTTTTTTGTAGAAATGGATGCAGTTTTATGTCGGGCATCTGCATTATTTTATTATTAATTGGTTTCGCCACAGTAATGGCTTCACTTGAAGTGCGATACCCTGCGGCACCTGCTCCATCTACTATGGATTATCGGTTCGATCAACCTGGGGCACATGGTCACATTGTTTATTATGTATGTCCATGTCCACAATCATTATATTTCTCTACTTTTCAGGTCTGATAGCTTTTTTTTTTCCTGGGTTTTCCCCAATCCTCTGTAACAAATATTGGACCATAAAAATTAGTTTGCATTTAATGCCCCCAAAGGCTTAAATGTAACGTTAATTTAATCTTATTTGTAATTTTTAATTTAATTAATTTTCATAATTTTTAATTTAATTTACATAATATCTATAAAATAATAATAAATAATAATAAATAGATGTTGGTAGAGTAGCAAGAGGTTCATAAGTTTCGTTTCCTTACCAACGACCAACAAAAATGTCTTGATGATTTAGTTAAAGTATTTCCTTCATATGCTAGGATTAGGTCAGCGTAATCATTCACTCCATTAAAATAAAATCATCGATTCCGAATAAACAACGACACTGGTCAATCTCACCAGCTTATGTTTGCCGAGGTCGATTATGCTAATTCAAATGGAACCTTCTACCAGTCCCTCTAGCAGCAATTGTGTTTTTGTGAAACGAGGAGATAATTGTAGATTATGCCTAGACTCTAGAGCAATTAATAAAATTACGAGAAAGAATGCATATCCTTTGCCACATATTGTTGGAGTTTCGAACTGTGTACCGGGATTAGATATAAAGCATGCTTTTTGCCAAATCCCTCTAGATGAGAAATCACGTCAATATACAGCGTTTACTATACCTAATCTTCCGCATTATCAATACAAAGTGATGCCCTTTGGCCTTTGTAATGCGCTACAAACACTTCGTCAACTTAATGATCAAGTCATATTCGCTCATTTAAGCACGCGCGTATATCTAGACGATGTTTTAGTGTTATCAGATGACTTTCATTCACACCTTTTACTACAATCCATTAACATAAGATAAGATAAGAACATAAAATCAAAAGTTTTTATAATGGGGAATGGTCAATTAAAAACTGATGCAGAACAAATTCAGGCCATTCATAATTTCCCCATCCCGACAACTGTTAAGCAGTAAAGAAGATTTCTAGGATTATCCAGATGATATCGACGTTTTGTAGAAAACTACTCTTCCGTGAGTTTTCCGTTAACACAACTACTCAAAACAAGTGAGTGGAATCTAGATGCCACACAGGCATTTGAATTGCTTAAATCTTATTTAACTGTAGCACATATTTTAATAACCCCTGATTTTAGTAAGCCCTTTACTTTGCTTTGTGATGCAAGCAACTACGGCATAGGCTGTGTGCTAGCTCAAAAGCGTAACGAAACTGAGCTAAAAAATTGCGTATATATCAACGAAACATACAAAAACCCAGCTCAACTATTCAGTGACTGAACTTGAGTGTCTCGCAGTGTTAAAAGGCCTACAAAAGTTGCGAGCATACATTGAAGGTCAGGAGTTGAGTGTTATTACTGATCATGCATCGGTAATATTACTTATGAAGCAAAAAATCTGTCAGCTTATCGTAAAGTTCGATAAAATTATAGGCGATTAAAATTAAAATTAACCACCGTCGTGGCTCACAGAATGTGTTAGCTGACACTCTTTTCCATCAAAGCGAGCAAGAAATTGACGAACTTGCGCAAATAGGTCCGTTAATTGATTGGCAATCAAATCATTTTAAAGCAGTGGAATATTTGACTTTGATTGAAAAATATAAACAAAAATCAATCAAGATTGCCCGACCTAAAAGTAGTCAACAATTATATTTATAACCGAACCGAAATTGCAGCTAGGAATGGAAATTATGGGTACCTTCAAATTTAGTCCCAGAAGTGTTAAGACAGGCCTATGATTCACCTAGCTCTGCATACTGTGGTATGAGCAAAACTGTAGACAAACTTCAAAGATATTTGTTTTGGCCACACATGGAAAGCCAAATACGTGCTTATATTTCTGATTGTAGTATTTGTCGCAAGACAAAAAGCCCGAACATAATACTAAAACCTCCAATTGGAGGTTTAAGTTCAGAGAGAGCATTTGAAAAACTATACTTACACGAACTAAAAACGGTAACATAGGCTTACTCATAGTTGTAGATCTTCATACTAATTTCTATTTTCTCTGTCTACTAAAGAAATTTACTTCACAAAAAATTACTTAAGATACTCACAGATAATGGATCGCAATTTCGATCTAATTTTTTAAAGCGTTTTTGACTACCTTTGGTACAGCCATTTACTCGCCGCAGGCAAACGCAAGTGAGAGGTTAAATTGGAACATAACAACTAATTATTAGCGCTTATTAAAGAGCAGCAGTATATCACATTAATGGATTTTCACCATAATTCCTTTCATTTAGACAAAATATGATTCTAAACGGAAAATATTACTAGCGAAATTTGAATTTGTTAAGTGATAATACTTGTCTTGACATATTAAAACTAACACGTCAAACGGCAAAGGAAAATATAAACAAAACACATGATTCTAACGCTAAAACATACAATCTTTGTAGCCGAAATATTCAACTGAAATCAGGAAACAAGGTGAATGCTAGAAACTTTACTTAGCGTAATGAGAGCAAAAGTTAAGTTGGCCCAGTATTTATACCAGCAAATATTCTAAGAAACTGAGTACATTTTTATTATCAATTGGCAGATGACCATAATACATAATTGGGTGATATCACTTAAAGATATACAGGTAAAACAAAAAATTACCAAAATTGATTTTTTTTCAAATATTATCTCATCGAAAAATTCTAGTGCTTTTATTTGTGGCTGTCGTGAGAACAGTTTTTTGTTAGCAACTGTATATTAAAAAAAAAAAAAATAAAATAAAAAAAAAAATAAAATTAATTTTATTAAAAAAAAAAAATTTTTTTAAATTGGATGCACTTAGATTCCCTATGGATGGAAATGTCCAAATCTGTGTGCTACAAAAAAAAAAAAAAAAAAAAAAAAAAAAAAAACCAAAAAAATAATGGGTGGAGTCTCAAGAATAAACTCAAAAAAAAAAAATATAAATTAAAATAAATAAATAAAAAAAAATGTAATTTACAAATTAAAATATTAATTTTGCCAAATTCATTCAAAATTAGAAATAAATTAATTTAAATACGAAATGTTAAATTTGGCATAATTTAATTCATTAACAAGATATAATTATTTTATTAACAATTAGAAATTGATGGTGCATTGGAAAAAATTATATTTATAATCTTTACAGTATGGAGTGGTTAATTTATTTTTAAAAAATGGGAGTTTTTGGCTCTTCTTTACTGTCAAGGGTGGTCTTCTTCGATGAGCTCGCTTGTAGGCGCGGAGGAAGCGGTCGCTTCTGGGAGCGCCCGTTATAGCTGAATGGCGTCCAGTAGCTTGTGGTTGCCTCCCGTAGGTGCGGGGGGATGCGTTAGCACCCACGCGTGAGGATGAGCCGCTGGAGGCTGCTGCTTGTAATGGCCTCCCGTGAACGCGGGAGGAATATAGTTGCTGCTGGTCGCACCTGCCGAAGCCCGCTCGGTAGTGCGGGGGAGGAGGGGGCCTTGACCTGGTTCTCGTATGTGGAGATCGGGATCCCTCGCTGGAGTCAGATCCGGATGGCTGTACCTTCACAATTGCTGATTAGGATGACTTACGTTGGGAGGTAACTGCCCCCTTCGCCTGCTGGCCTAGAGACTCAGTCAGTGCAAAATAATAAGAGATATTTAACGGCGGTTGCAGGAGTTTTGCAATGCTATAGAACTTGTGTTCTTTATTCTTATAGAGCTTGAAGCGAACTGACTTAAAGTTGACAAAAATGAAACTCATAGCGGCCACGCAAATATGCTGTGTTTGCCGGCTATGCACGAGCATCCGGCCAAATGCCGCGTCAGCGGTTTTGGCCGCAGCTGGGCTTCGGACATTTGGTCATCGCCTCCGTCCGGTTAGCTACTTAGTTAACTACTCCCCCTCAAGATTGAGGCCGCCCTCGGCCGACCCTATTTCAGCGATCACCCTTCTTAGTTTTACCGCAGATCTTCTGGCACCGGTGAGTCAATGCGCAACATATTACTCCTGTAATTAGCGCTACCATGTGTGTCTGATTGGTATTGATTTAATTTCCGAACTTCTGAATGTATTCCAGGTTACGTTCACTCAAGCGGTGAAGGTAGGGGAGGCTCAGAGTATTTTGACTGATGGTGATGTTCAGTGAGGGTGAGCTTGCCACCCCCGGAGTCCTCTTCTGGGCGGAGTTTTGGTTCAAAACCAGGGTTTCGTTTACTGTGACGCGCTCACTAAAGGTGACGAGATGCGTCCCGTGTATCCAGACGCTTGTTCCGTTGTCTACTCGTACCTGCGCTGATTGATCATTGATGATCATAATTCCCTCATCGACATAAGTGATCGGATGTAAATCGCTTGGTTGGGTCTCGCAGTGCGTAACTCCACCTGCATGGAGTTCTCGGGCGCATGTGGTCTTCGCTGATAGTCGGCAGAAAGTGACTCCTGGTGTTGTGGAGCAATTCTGGATCGCATACATTTCCCCATTGCATTCTGCTATTATATTATCCACTAACCTTAGCATCACATTATTATGTGCTACCGGGAACATTGTAATCTTCTTACATGCTAATTTAATTTTTGGGAACTTAATAATGAAGTGCAATATGTTAACAGACTGGAGAATTTTCACGGACGCTACGGACAAAATATCTTTTATAGGAGTGTCGGTGGGCTCCTCCATCCAAATACTTTCTAGGTCTGCGTGATCTAATATGTTTGGGCTGACTATGTTTACTTTAGCAAGCGAGATTGCCATCATTAAATTTTGAAGTTCCATTGTTAACATTCGGTTTCTGGAGAGCAATGTTTCATATAGATGGCCAGTGTCCACTTGTGAACTCTTTGCCACTTTCAGGATTTGATTTACGGTTGACGTTAATTCATTAATTTGACTTTGTATTCTGGTATTTATTTCTATTTGTCTATTGTTTGAATTGATTGTGTTTCTGTGACTTTAATTCTTTCTAAATCCCCGGCGTCCGGAGTTCCTGCTACGACTTTTAACATTGATCCTAAAAAGTCTACCCTGTGGTGCACGCCTAACGAGTCGAGCAGGTCGCCAAGGTGAGCTGTGTCCACGTCCAAAAGTTTTTTCATGTGTGACTGGGGAAACATATCGCTCATATTTTTTGTTTCTTCTACTACGCGCCTATACTCTGAAAGGTTCGCTGAATGTCTAACGAATGCGAATTCCTCCCACACTAGTATTCGACCGTCATTAATGGGGATGTACTTGGCTTGTGAATAGTCGGTGATGTGCGCCGACGCCATGGTTAAGGAGAAGAGGATTGGAATGATTTTGGACCTGTGGAATAAATTCAGAGCTATATTTTTGTTCATGACAAGGTTGCCCACCACCAACGGAAATTAACTTAACCTTAAAAAAATATTTTATCAGCTATGCTTAAAGCTAGTAAAATTTGTGCCAAGTGGCAAAAAGGTAAAAAACTTCTTTTTTTATTTAATGTTGTCCTTGTGGACCACCCTCCCCTTGATGAGGACTGTGGTCCCCATGTCCGCTTCCACAATCTTCTCTTCACACAATGGTGAGAGTTTGTTGCCTAGCCGCCTGTTGGATTTTACAAGGACTTTTTCACCAACTTTGAACACCCTGTTCTGTCGGGCAGCATTTTCCCTGTTCCTGAGCTTGTCCTGGGCGATTTTTATCTTATCCTGAATTTCATACTGTGGTTGATCCGACTGTGTTTGAATTACGTCGGCTGGCCTCTTGTCGATGACCGAATGGATAGATTTATTGTATCTGGCTGTGGCCAGCAAGATTAGCTCGACGGTGTCACTGATGCCTTTATCAATTTTAAGGCATCTAGCAAGCTCTACTAGAGTGCTGTGGAAACGTTCCACTTGTCCGTTTGAGACACTGTGGAGGGGCGGTGCATTCGAGATGCTCACGCCGAAATGGTTTTCCAGCATGGACAAAATGGTGTGTGAATTCAACGATGGTTCGTTGTCACAATATATGACCTTGGCTTTCGGGAAAACATTCAAGAGTTGTAGCAGTGCTGGTTTAATGTCCTCTATGGTTCTAGAGGGGATTGGCTGGACCATCGCAAATTTTGAGAATTTGTCAATGGATGTAAGAAAATATTTTTTATCCGTTGAGAAGATGTCTATGTGTAATATTTCCCCAACCTGAGACGGGATTGGTGTTTCCCCAAGCTCCTGCTTTTTGGGATGCCTGTCATATTTAGCTTTAGCACATGTTTTGCAGTTAGCGACGATTTCGCTAGCTAGCTTGGCCATTTTCGGGAAGTAGTACTCGGAGAGTACCTGCTTTACATTTTCTTGGGCCGACCTGTGAGCCCTGTTGTGTTCAGTGGACAGAATTTCTCGTCTCTCCGGGACTGCAAAAATGTCCGTTACACGATTTTTACAATACCAAAATTTTGTGGCTGGAAATTGGCGTACCAGTTGGTCCTGTATCATTGCGAGTGTGTGCAAATCGCAATGGATGGCGTTTACGCCCTTAGGAACAATTAAATCTGCGAGATCATTGAGTAATGACTCTTTGCAGGAGAAGCTGATCGCATGCCGTCTCTTGTTTCCAAAGAGGACAAAGCTGCGTTTTTGCGGAAAGCGAGCTTCCTCCAGAGTTATCTGGTTTTGGAAGCAATTCAAGGGCTTATCCGTTGCCTCAATTGTGTGGGTCAGTAACAGCTCACTGTGAATCGTGGCCGCACTTGAAAAAGCTTCTTCCTCTCCCAGAACGTTAAGTTGCTGTCTTGAGAGGGCATCCGCAACGAGGTTTTCCTTGCCGGGCTTGTAAAAAATTTTGGCGCCGGACTCGTCGATGCGAGCTTTCCACCGTTTGATCTTTGCATTCGGATTGGATTCCGATACCGCAAAGGTCAGTGGTTGATGGTCAGTAAAGATGTTGATATCTTTCACTGCATATAGATAGTGACGTAATTTGGCCAATGCCCAAACTAGTGCTAGCAGCTCCCTTTCATTGGTGGCATAATTGATCTCTCTGTCCTTTAGGGTTCTCGAGTTCATGGTAATGGGCCGTCCCTCTTGGGATAGGACTGCGCCAATGCCGTAAGCTGAGGCATCTGTCGTTAGATCAAATGCTTTTTTATAGTTGGGATACCTGAGGATGACCTCCTCGGAAGCTAGAATGTTACGCAGCTTGTGAAAAGCTAGCCGTTGCGGCTCGTTGAACTGCACCTGGATATTTTTCGACCTGTGTCTGCTGACACTACCGAATTCCCCTTTCAGGATGTCTGAAAAGGGCAGAGCTATGGACGCAAAATCTTTAATAAAGCATCTATAGTAGCTGGCCAGGCCAAGGAATGATCTAACTTCGAACACGTTTTTGGGCTCAGGGAATTCCTGAATGGCCTTGGTTTTTTCTGGGTCAGTAGTAGCCCCGTTGCTGGTGACTATAAAACCCAAGAAGCTAACGCTTTTTTTGAAGAATTTAGATTTTTCAGTTGATACCCTCATATTAGCACCGTAAAGGCTTTTGAGAACCCAATCTACGTGCTGGATGTGTGAGTTTTCGTCTTCTGAGAAGACGATAACGTCATCGACATAAACATAGCAAAATTTGCCTATCTGCTCTCGCAGTATGTCGTCTATAGTTCTTTGGAAAATGCTGGCTGCATTTTTTAGTCCAAATACCCAAACTCGTACTTTCCTCCATTTACGGAAAAGGAAGTCTTTTCACGGTCGCGTTCTGCCAGCGTTATTTGGTGGTAGCCAGATTTTAAATCGAGCGTAGTGAAGTATTTCGCTCTGCCTAAATTCCCTAGTATCATAGAGATATTTGGCATGGGATAGCGATCAGGTATTGTCCTCTCGTTCAATTTCCGAAAGTCCAATACGAGTCGCATTTTACGGGCGCCCGTTTCGTTGGTGCCCTTTTTGTCTACAACCCATATCGGGCTATTGTAGGGGGATCTCGACTTCTGGATTATGCCATTTTTTAGCAGCTCTTGAATCTCGCCATTAACGAAATCGGCTGCGCCCATTGGGTATGGGTAGAGTTTGGCATAAATGGGCTCCTCATCAACAGTTCTGATGGTGGCTACCACCGATGTGTTGTAAGGTAAAGCCTCATTGGGGTCCGCAAAGGCTTTTTTCCTGTCGCGGAGCATTGTTAAAAATGTCTTTCTGACCAAAGGTGGCGCATCGGTGAAATTCACATTAACGAGTGAAAATCAATTTTCTCCTCTTTGTTGCCCCATTTGATGTGGCCAGAGGCCAGGCAAAGTGATGCTCCCGCCTGTTTAAGAAGGTCGAGGCCTACGATTGCATCAAAAGAAGATAAGTCGGGTAAGATGAAGAAGGTGGCCTTCAAATCAAAAAGTGACTCGAAGCATTTCTTCGTGATTGTGGTGTTGCCGTGAATTGAGTGAATTTCGAAGGGGTTTTCTACCGGGACGCATTTCAATCCTTCGAACGGTCGGATGAAATTTTTCGAGGCGCCCGTGTCAATAAGCAGTTTCATATTTATCCCCGCTACTCTTCGTCTGATGACAGGCAGCAGGGATTTTCCCCTAAAAAATGGACTACGTCTGAATCGTATTCGCAAATAGCATCATCGTTGATCTCTGCTATTGCGCTGGACGCAGCGTTGGCGTAAGATTTCCCTTCCTGATCTGAGCTTTGGGTGACGTGGTTTACCCTCTGCTGTTTTCTAGGGGCGCCTGTGCGCTCGGACGTTGCCGGTCTCCTATTCTGATAGGGTGGAGCTTGAGCAGGAATGCAAACCTTTGCAGAGGGGTCGACTTCCATCGGCTCCGGTCTACTCTGCAATTTGTTATTGCGCAGGTCAGAATGTACCTGCGCTTTAACTTGTTTGGTATAATAGGGATTTTTATTAATACCCAACTGGGGGTCTGTTTGGGAAAAATTTCTATCCTGCTGGCGCCTTTGCTCCTTTGGACTCGTCTTACGGTCCCTATCCTCTAGACTCTTTGCAAACGATGTTGCGAACGTGTCTCGTACGACCTCGTGGCTTTATTTGTGAGTAAGGTGAGTTTTTTCTCAACCTCATCGTAATATTGCAGGAGTGTGAGGCTTCCCTGTCTGAGGGTGCCCATCTCCTGTTCAATGACGTGGATCTGCCGTTTGTCACTGTAAGTGAAATCCAAACGGTCTATGATCGCGTCAAAATTTAAAATTGTGCCAAAGGAGGACAACACCGCATCAGCAGTGCCTCTTATTTTACTTCTTATTATAATCACTGCCTGATAATGGCGTGAACTACCATTGTACCGTCTAAATATGTGGTAGGCAGCGGTGGCGGCTTGCCTCCATGAAACATATGACTCCTGTGCCCCCGCAAATTCGGGTAGGCACTTGACAGCGTCCAGAGGCTCGCTGCATAAACCTTAATTTCTGGCGTTGGGGCCGAACTTCGGGACGTCGTGGGCGCAGCGCGCAATTCTGCCACTTGGCTGGTCAATGCATCGATTATTTGTCTGAACTCCCGTTCTTTTTGTAAATTTGCGGCGGCCTGCCCGGCCAGGGCGTTGTCAATAGCCGCCTGCACTACTCCTCTAAGTTGTTCAGGATCCATTAGGTCTACCCTTTCGCCCGCTGGGGGGTTTCTACGCGTGTTTTTCGGAGTGGAAGCTCGAAGGAGTTCTTCACTATCTGACCCTGAATCGCTAGCGTACTGCTTGACGCTTCTATACTTAGAAAATGGCAAGCTCATATACGCACACAAAAGGATTAGGAAACGGGGACACAGAGCCGCCAAAATGAGAGCTCGTATTTCCTCACTATATAATTCACCTAGTTAATTTTAAGGGTAGTAGATACCTGTGCCCTTGCATAAAAATTATTGTAGTGGTAAATATTTTAAAATTATAATATTGTAAATTATAAGAGATACAGGGTATATAAGACTGACACACAGCCTCGACTCATAGTCAAAATATTTGAAATCAAAAAAATGAATGAATTTAACGTAATATATTTATATATTTTATTTTCGTTAATCAAATCCCGAATTTTATCGGGCTCGGAGCCGTTTTACTCTCGTAGTATTCTTTATTAACTAGTTCTACTTTGCAGACTGGTTAGAAAATATTTAAATGAGGGGTGCACTTACATTTTATTTACTGTGGTTTCTTCCTCAAAGATACAATTTTTTTCCAAGAATGTAAAAATCTCTAAGCGAAACCGTTGGGTTTTTATTGTTGGGCGCCAATTAATCTGGTTGATGGGCGCGGCCTGCGGTGGTCCTCAATGGCCGCACTGTCAAGGGTGGTCTTCTTCGATGAGCCCACACGTATGTGCGGGAGAAACAATACGCGATATGTGTGTGGCCAAGGGTGGTCCTCTTCTTTACTGTCAAGGGTGGTCTTCTTCGATGAGCTCGCTTGTAGGCGCGGAGGAAGCGGTCGCTTCTGGGAGCGCCCGTTATAGCTGAGTGGCGGCCAGTAGCTTGTGGTTGCCTCCCGTAGGTGCGGGGGGATGCGTTAGCACCCACGCGTGATGGTTGAGCCGCTGGAGGCTGCTGCTTGTAATGGCCTCCCGTGAACGCGGGAGGAATATAGTTGCTGCTGGTCGCACCTGCCGAAGCCCGCTCGGTGGTGCGGGGGAGGAGGGGGCCTTGACCTGGTTCTCGTATGTGGAGATCGGGATCCCTCGCTGGAGTCAGATCCGGATGGCTGTACCTTCACAATTGCTGATTAGGATGACTTACGTTGGGAGGTAACTGCCCCCTTCGCCTGCTGGCCTAGAGACTCAGTCAGTGCAAAATAATAAGAGATATTTAACGGCGGTTGCAGGAGTTTTGCAATGCTATAGAACTTGTGTTCTTTATTCTTATAGAGCTTGAAGCGAACTGACTTAAAGTTGACAAAAATGAAACTCATAGCGGCCACGCAAATATGCTGTGTTTGCCGGCTATGCACGAGCATCCGGCCAAATACCGCGTCAGCGGTTTTGGCCGCAGCTGGGCTTCGGACATTCGGTCATCCGTCCGGGTAGGCAACTAAGTAAACTTATATATATATATATATATATAAAAAAAAAATTCAGGTGTATATAGACTTTTTTTTGCTTTTTTTTTTTGTTTTTTTTTTTTTATTATTATTTTTATTTTTTTTTTGAATGCTTGGGATCGAACTCCTCGTTTTGTTATGATTACGTTTGGATACTTGGCCCTCTCGTACAACTTTTCTTTATGCTAAACTCAGTTTGGCTTATGTTAGCGAATGTCGCGCTTAAAGATACAGAAACGAAAGAGTGTCCTCACGCTTATAAATATTATGATTTTATATTTCATACATTTTTGGAACAATATTTAAGTCTACTCGGTCATTTTCAACTTGTTAAATTTTTGGAACAATATTTAAGTAACTTCTGACTTGGATTTCCTCTTATTTAAAAAACAGGACCCAAAGAGTTCTGTTGAGATCCGAAATTTCTAAGCCCGTATTTGTTACATAGAGAGTACCTCAAGGTAGTCATCTTCTTCCATTATTTCTCACATTATTTATTAATGACGTGCCATCTATTTTGTCCCACTCACATATCTAACGAACTATATTTGTCTGCAAGATGGCTGTAACTCCTTGCTTCTTTGGTGTCAGGCTAATAAGTTGTATTTAAATATTTCTAAATGCTTGTTTATGACTTTTAGTCGAATAACTCCACACTTAGTCACGTATACGCTTGATAATGTACCCTTGCAACGTATACCGACTTATGGTGTACTTATTGATGCCAAACTTAGTTTCATTCTGCATATCTCCTCTATAACTAACAAAGTCAAGGGTGTTCTTGGATTCATTAAAAGTTGGTCCAAGGAGTTTAATGATCGCTTTGTTACCAAACTCCTTTATACTTCTCTAGTACGCCCCGTCCTCCACCGTGCTCTGATAGGCTCTTACTCATTGATCTCCCTTCATTAACTAACCGTAGAACTAACCTTGGTATTATTTTTGTTAATAAATTAATTATCGGTGACATTAGCTCTCCTTTTCTATTATCTAGACTTAACTTTCATGTTCCTCGTAGACTGCTCTTCTGTTTAATCTTCGGGAAAATCCTAATCATTGATGGTTGACGTTTTTGCTGCTTTGGCAACACGGCTTCTTTTTGGTTGGTGTTTTCCTGAATTGTCCTCTTTCTCTGTGTCTTTCTTTATTACAATTTAACAGATCAATAAATAAGTCCGGATACCAACCGAGAATCCGTTCAAAGTCTCGAGATTCTGATTATTTCTGTGGATCTTCAGAATCAATACTCGATTGATTTTTGATATGTTTTTATTAATGTAGAAATGGATACAGTTCTATGTCGGATATCTGCTTTATAATTATTAATTAGTTTCGCCACAGCAATGAATTATTTAGCCTGAGAGCAAAGATGCATGGTACATATATAGATAGTTAGAAGGTTCGTTGTAAGAAAAAATAAGTTTCACATTATCAGCATACATAAGGATGAGTGAGTGGGAAAATAGATGGCAGGTCATTAATAATTAATCTGAAAAATAATGGAACAATATGACTACCTTGAGGTACACCCGAAATGTGAATTGGGATAATATATGATTCCTTCCAAAGATATGGAAAAACAGCGGAATCAAGAGATAATTTAAAAAGTTAGAGTATTGGAAGTAAAGAGCTCCAGCATTCTCTGAGTACGCAACTTGGGATATTGTCGGGCCCAGGAGAATATGAAGATTTTAAAGAAATCATTGCTGTATTTTGATTGTTGTTAGTAATAATAGGAGCAAGTAAAGAATTAGAGAAATGAATATAATAAGGGTAAGCAATATTATTAATGGAAGAAGTGTAAGTAGATTGAAAGAAATTTGCAAAAAAGGTTAGCACTAGTTAAGTCGTCAATGGATCCTTCATTCTTCAGGAAAAATGTTGGACGTGTAGACGAGCTGTTGCGCTTAGAATTTACAAATTTATAAAACAGTTTGGGATCCCGCTCAAACGGATTCGTACAGCGCATCAGATACCCATTATAGCATAATAGCATTGAGAAGGAAGTCTGATTTAGCAATAGAATATTTATAAAAGTCAAGATTAGATCCAGAGGCTTTAAATTTTTAAAATATTTTTTTTAATATTTTTTAAGTTTGAAAGTAAGCCAGGGAGATTTGGTTGGAGAAGGTAATTCAACACCACGTGGAATACAGATATCAAGAATACAGAAATCAAAATTACTATCAACCGAATTGTATAGAGTAGACCAATCAGCTGAGGAAAGAAGTTGATTAAGCGAGGACAAATTTCCCTTGCGAAAACAAAATCGGGTTTTACTAAAAGGTTTGGATACTGGTTTAGTCGACGTGGCAATTGGTAGAGAAATTTCTACGTTAAGATGAAAGGAGTTTTCAGGCAATACAAATGGAAAATGTTGACACACTGGGAGAAGTGCAATCGTGGACAAAAATAAGATCAAGCATTCTTTCAAGATTATTAGGAATCGAGTTTATATAAAAAAATGAAAGGTCATAAAGGGAATCTAAAAAGTCATGTTGTGTTGATATATGTTTAATACGGCTGAAATGCTGCATATAAATAGAAATATCAGAACACGGAGTGATATAAAAGCAGGTTATGAAAATGGAACATGATGGAAACGATACCTTAACGGCAACTATTTCCACATCAAGAGGGAAACTGGATAAAGTAATTGACTCGGACCGATGGGAAGAATTAACAATAAGTATCCCACTACCACATCGAGGTTTTCTATCTTTTCAGTAGAATGTAAAGTTTGTCGAAAAAATTTCAGAATTTGAAATTGAGGAATTAAGCCATGTCTCAGAAAAACCAATAATTTGAGACTCGAAGGAAGAACTTTGCAAAAATACATTTTATGTTTAGACACTAGACCTTTAACATTCTGATGACTGATATGTAGTAAATCAGGACGATCTAGTTTTTTTGAGGATTATTACTAATGGTTGCTCGCGAAAGAGAGCCACTAGCTTGAAGACAGACACCGGTCGAGCACTTTTTATTAAATGAACTCATGAACAGTAATTTGTTGTGGCCAGAAATTTGGATCACAAATAATTAAGAATGTGTCTGATGGAACATTAATTTTGAAGGAGGCTATTTCCATAGGTTTCAGAGAAATTAAATTTAGATACTGACACTGACGGTGAAGGCGAGGGTGCGAAAAATCGAACTGGAGATAATTCTAAAAGGCGAGGAGTTGATAAATTTTCTGTAGGGGGATTAGCTATTGCAGAGGAAGATGGAAGAGAAACATTTAAAAATTGATCCTTTAAGCGACTGATAGGTGGGGATTCGAAATTAAACTCACTGAACATCTCAATGCTCGAGTCAAAATCGCTCGACAAAGCTTGGACCTTTTATGCAACTTAAGAAATTGACCTTTCACAGAATTATACATTTTGGAGAAATTCAATTGCAAGTCATTGCTCCTCGGACAATACCATTTGAGGCCGCCACAACCTTTTTTTAATTGTCTTTTCCAACTTGTCAATATCTAGCCTAGTTAGAACTGCATATTTCCCATGCATCATGTTGTCACACAACCAGCTAAAAAGCCTTGCTTGGTCAATATCAAGCGCTGGACCATTCGTGCAATTCATCTTGCAGCAAGACATTTTATTAGTATGCGGACAATATTAGTAAAAAAAGATGTTAAAATTTTTCTGTATATTGTTATGCATAGTATGAAGAACATGCAAATTGAGAGCTCAAGAAATAGCTGTTAGTACACAAACAATGCTTGAGCAATGTACAAAGCAACCACAAAAATTAGAGCGGCCAAGCGGCGCACAAGCGAACAACAGCACAAAAGGAAGATAAGAAAAGGTATTGTTAATAGAATAATTTAAGCTTTATAATAAAAATAAGAATAATTGCACAGCTGATAACTCTGTATATAACAGTGTACTACTGGCTTACCAATATGGTTTATTTCCAAGTTAAGTTTAAAAGAAAAAAGACTCAATATAACACAAAAACAAATTTTACTACGGACACAAAAAAATTTCGACTGTTCTCTTTGATAGAAACTTCTCTGTGAAATTACAAAAAGTATATATTTTTTACCAAACTAAGAACTTTTTCTTGTTGGTCCAATGTGTCCAATTGGTATCAAATTATATTAGTGACCAACCTGTCAGCCAATGCACTCGTTGGTGCCGAAAAGAGAAAAAAATGATACAAGTTTTACGACCTGCTATCGGACGTGTTATTGGAACTATACAAAATCAATCACCGTTCAAATAAGTGATATATGAGGTTGTTTTTAGGCTTATGAATATAACTGTGGTGAATAGTTGGATATTGCACAGCAGAGACTTGACTTGCGCCAATGGCAAGAATGGACACAAGTTCCAAGTGTGAGGTTTACCTTTGCTCAAATCGTCAAAAAATTGCTTTGTATCGTATCATACATATCAATTAGACATACATTTTAATTAATATAAACAAAGGATATTTCAGTTACATTTAAATTTATATAATTATTCCAAAAATGAAGATTAAATAAATAAATAAATTGCCTATAGGCAACATTTCAGCGAGGACAAACCGCAATACACTGGACTTTGAAATTTATTTTGGTTAATATTTGTTGTCATATTAAACATAAATTAAAGTCAAATATTTTTTAATGCCCCCAATTTAATCCGGTCCTGAAAGGGTTAAGAAGCTTTTCAGAATTAACATGGAACAAATTGTCGTGTTTTAATAGTTTTGGGTTTAATATCCCTATTCTTGTCAGTTGCACTCCCATTTCTAAATCTTCAATGTATTCTGTAAAACTTTGTAAATTGAAGATCAGTAAGATCTATCATACCTGATTTAAATAATAGATAACCATTATTACTTTTAATAGAATTTATTTCGAAGCAGTAGTTTTATTTTTATTTATTTATTTATTTTATTATATCGACTAATTGCACTCGATTAAAGAATTACAAAAGATAAAATTAAATTATGAAAATTAAATTCAAAATTTAAAAAATTAATATTTAAATTGTAGAAGAAAAAGAGTAAGTTTTTTGCTTTCCTCTTACAGTATTTTTTTCTGCGAAATTTCACCGCCTCGAAACTTATATAAAATTACTTCTCATAATTGAATTAACTGAGGTGTGGATTATGCAGAGTGCGTATTATGAATCTCCTCAGTGTGCGAACGCCGCGATTACCTAGCGATCGGGTTGGATGCAGACAGAATCCGCAAGGGGAAAAAGTATAAGAATTCCTTTAGCACGTTTTTTTTTATGTAGTTAACACACCATGACAGCGAGCACTAACGCTAGAATGCCTTATTAACCTCTCCCCACTCCCTACTACCGACTACGGGAAGCCGGAATCAACCGCGTACTGCAGTCTAAGCAACGCGACACCAGCTCGTCCGATTGAGTAGACTGTATATGCTCTACTTTACCTGCTACAGTTAAATATATATATATATATATATTAATTATTATGGCGGCCAACTGAGTGGCCTATTATTGATATATGATAAATAGGTCAATAGTCAAATTCATCTGACTTAATTCTCATTCAAATTTTGGTTATGTTATATTTTTTTTTTTTCACCGTTTGAAGAAAACTTGTGAGAGCAGTAGAAGTTACTAATCATTAGTTAGTATACATGCTTGTCTCAAAATACAACAATATACAAAATTCCCAATGTTACCTGTATACGTAGATTATCTTACAGTTTCTATGTAACTTAATAGGGTGTTTGAAAAAAGATAACTTAATTTTTTTGTGTGTTGGCATACTAAATATTTATACTGGAAACGGATTAGTCATGGCCAAGTTATATGTCTGGCCGTACATTTATTTAGTATCGCTGCTGAAACTTGTTATTAGAAGTTTGTAGATACAATGATTATTTCAAAATAAGATCCGGTTCCAAGCAACTGATCAAGTGTTAAGCACAACATATGCAGCAGATTATGTCCGTTTTTCCTTTCCAAGACTAAGAGTATGATTTGGGCTCGAGTTCAGGATTTTGTAGTTATTTTACACTACAGACAGTCTTTCAAATGTATAAATATAAAGTCTTAATTGTTTTTTTTCCTTGATGCACGAAGAAAGTTGTAAACAAGCTACTTTAGTTTTATTGAAGCATTCACATGGTTCCCAATAATTTTTAGTATGAACCTATTTTTTATTATCTTGCTATTATATTGTTTTCTTATTATATTTATATTTTCTTTTTTCTATTTATATAATATTTTTATTATATTCCTATTATTTTTATTGAATTAAATTAGAAACTCTGGGTGGATAATGTGACTGGTGAATACTATCTGTGAAAGTTTAGATCAGGTTGGTCAAAATTCCTACGTTTGTGCAGCTTGCAACAAAAATATTAAATATCGAACACAGATATTAAAGGTCAGGAGTGGACATTTATTTCATCGTTGTTATTTTAACGTGCGAAAAAGAACAAATAAGATTTGTCCTGTGTGTAGCAAGTCTACTAGATCGTCTTATCCAAATTTAGTGCAAGCATTAAGCCAAGTTCAAAACTTAGTTTCTGGAAAATGACTACCATATCTCAAAGTAAAGGACTCAATGAGTCTTTGTCAGTTAGAGAAGAACAGGCAGGTCCTAGTGCTAGAGTAGGAGAGACCCCGCGTTTATCGACTGAAGACTCGGTGTCTTCACATGAAGCTACAAATCAATCAATCAGTTGCCGAAAGTCTGAAACTTCGTTCTTAGCTGTAGATGATGTCATATATCGAGTAGAAACATTAATATTGCAGACACTCGATGGGAATTTTGTATTATTAGCCCGGTACGCTAGTAATTTATTTGAAGGCAGCGAATGGTTCTAGCGCTACCACAAAAGTGTTAGGGTAATCAATTGGCCAAAACTGTGCGATGCCCTAAAACACAATTTAAATATGGCAGACCTGACTTAGACATTCGTACTGCCATTGCTCAACACAAGCAAAAACCTAACGAGCCTTTTCATATATTTTATGAAGCTATTGTTGCGTTGGTAGAAAAATTAGATACATTAGTACATTACGGATGGCGAAAGCCAGACACCTATAATCCTCAAATTCGAGTCCAATAAAATCATGATGTGTCAAATATTCCTGACTTAGCTAAACTGATGCCAAGTAGCAGCAGTATCAATGTCAAGTAGCAGCAGTATTCAATAATTTATTAAAACCTGTCCGATCGAAAAAACCTGTGTTTGCCTATAAGCAAATTCGTAAAACAGTACGGAACAACATTATTTCTTTTAAATAATAAAAAAATATCGAGTTTGCAGTTAGATGATCATATGAATGTGTCCTTGGCTGAATTGCAACGCAATCAACTGTTAGAAGCAATAGATACTTTTCCTTCATTTGCCAAACGTGGCATAGGTAAAACTAGTTGGCTGATGCATGATATAAATACTGGTGATTCCAAGCCCATTAAGCAACGCCCCTATGCAGTCTCACCAGCCATAGAGAAGTCCATGTATAAGGAATTAGATCGTATGTTAGCGCTTGGTGTAATGGAAGAGTCGGACAGTCCCTGGTCTTGTCCAGAGTGCTCGTACGCAAGCCTGGAAAAATACGCTTATCTATACATAGCCGAAAAGTCAACGAGGTGACTATTAAAAATGGCTATCCTATGCGTTTGATTGATGGAACTCTTAGTCGATTGCCTAAAGCAGAATACATCTCGAGCTTTGATCTCAAGGATGCCTATTGGCAGATCCCACTAGAACTCTCTGCTAAGGAAAATATAGCTTTTACTGTGCCCGGTAGACCGCTGTATCATTTTACAGTAATACCGTTTGGCTTAAGTAATACGCCTCAGACAATGTCTAAACTAATGGATAAAGTTATTAGAGAAAATATCGACACACATCATACTCTTCTAGCCCATCTACCATATCTCTCTGCGAAAGACTTCCATGGTAGTACGGCTATAAAACAGAAAAGAAAACTCTTCCGATATCTCTCGAAGGATATCACACACACACCATACCATGTGCTTAAAAATTTCGAAAAATTTTTAAACAACTTATTTTGCGTAGTCTTAGCGGCACTCTAAAATTAATTACAGTATATAACACCATGGACTGCGATATGCTTTCAAAATGTCGACGCACAGTTTTCTGCGTTTTTCATCGACTCATGCGCCAAGTGATCCACCGCTTAGAGCTTTTAAAATGTTGTTTGTTTATTTCATTTTTAAAAAAATAAAATATATAATTCTTTAATAAACTTTAAAAAAATTTTACTCACATAAAAATTCAGAATATCTTGTTTTAATATTTGATAATATTTTTTTTAAAAAAAAAAAAAAATAAAAAAAAAAAATAAAAAAATAAAAAAAAAAAAAAAAAAAAAAAGGAAAAAAAAAATGTTTTTTTTTATTTTTTTTTTTATTTATAAAAAATCAGTAATCAAATATCCTCGTACATAAGGAAACGAAACAATTCCTAAACAACACATAAATAATATAACACTTAAGACCCAATTCTACTAAAACCGAAATTGAACCGCCAAACATATGGTCACCAGCGCACCGCACTTAAGAATAATGTAAAACAAAACAAAATTCAATTCAGCACTCATTTGGGGTCCCAAGCCAAGAAATTACTTAATATTTTTACTTTAGTATTATATCATACACCGATATATATTAAGTTTTCATACATATGGCTTAAGTCCATGTGTTATTTTTTAATTTTTCATATATTTGGTCTTGCGCAGACACCATTACCTAGTAAGGTTTTGTCACGCTTTCCTAAATGGGTGTGTTTATATATGGCTACCAGGTATTACATTATGTACATTTTTTCATAGAACCCATTTAAATTTTCATATTAACCATTGAATATGTAATATTTATTTTATTCATTTATATACTTATTTGATTTTCATATGATATTTTTTTCATATATATGATTTGACCATACGATATTTTTTCATATGTATGATTTGCCCATATGATATTTTTTTCATATATATGATTTGACCATATGATATTATTTTCAAATATATGTATTGACCATATGTTATTTTTTTCATATATATGATTTGACCATATGATATTTTTTTCATATATATGATTTGACCATATGATATTTTTTTCATATATATGATTTGCCCATATGATATTTTTTTCATATATATGTATTGACCATATGATATTATTTTCATATATATGATTTGCCCATATGATATTTTTTTCATATATATGATTTGACCATATGATATTTTTTTCATATATATGATTTGCCCATATGATATTTTTTTCGTATATATGATTTGCCCATATGATATTTTTTTCATATATATGATTTGACCATATGATATTTTTTTCATATATATGATTTGCCCATATGATATTTTTTTCATATATATGATTTGACCATATGATATTTTTTTCATATATAATAATTTGACTTAGCAATATCAAATCATTTTATTATATGTTTATATCATACTATATATGATATTTATTTCATTATATTAATTGGTGTTTTTTTTTTTGTATGAATTTTTTTTTCATACCATACCGCCCCGAGCGCCACCACCGCTCCTAGTAAGGTTTTGTGCCACGCTTTCCTCAAATGGGTGTGTTTATATATGGCTACCAGGTATCTTACACATTTTATGTACTTTTTTCATAGAACCCATCATTATTTTGTACTTTTTTCATTTCTAATATATTATTTTAATATGTATTTTGTATATTTTCATATACTTATTTGATTTTCCAATATAAAATTATT
Source organism: Drosophila repletoides (assembly GCA_018150835.1). NCBI lineage: Eukaryota > Metazoa > Arthropoda > Insecta > Diptera > Drosophilidae > Drosophila > Drosophila repletoides. Next base: position 1,468,307 of record JAECWQ010000228.1, read on the forward strand.
ATTATTCGCTTATTTCATGTCACCCATATGATATTTTTAGCCATATGATATTTTTTTCATATATATGATTTGACCATATGATATTTTTTTTCTAATATAATTTGGACACAAAAATTTTAATAGGGAGAGCAGGAATTTGACTTAACAATTTATTTTCGCCATTATTATGTATATTATACATTTCTGCATAGGAATAAGCCTTAAGTAATTTCCGCCGTTTTGGAACTTACTTAATATCATACATTTAAAATTTTGATAGGGACAGTAGGAATTTCTTAATTTCATACATTTAAAATGATAGGGACAGTAGGAATCTGACTTAACAATTTATTTTCGCCATTATTATGTATATTATACATTTCTGCATAGGAATAAGCCTTAAGTAATACCCGCCGTTTAGGAACTTACTTAATTTCTTACATTTAAAATGATAGGTACAGTAGGAATTACTTAATTTCATACATTTAAAATGATAGGGACAGTAGGAATCTGACTTAACAATTTATTTTCGCCATTATTATGTATATTATACATAAATGATAGGGACAGAGGAGACTTACATTTTCTTATTATGTTTATCTTTTGCATAGGAATAAGCCTTAAGTAATTTCCGCCGTTTTGGAACTTACTTAATATCATACATTTAAAATTTTGATAGGGACAGTAGGAATTTCTTAATTTCATACATTTAAAATGATAGGGACAGTAGGAATCTGACTTAACAATTTATTTTCGCCATTATTATGTATATTATACATTTCTGCATAGGAATAAGCCTTAAGTAATACCCGCCGTTTTGGAACTTACTTAATTTCTTACATTTAAAATTTTGATAGGTATAGTAGGAATTTCTTAATTTCATACATTTAAAATGATAGGGACAGTAGGAATCTGACTTAACAATTTATTTTCGCCATTATTATGTATATTATACATTTCTGCATAGGAATAAGCCTTAAGTAATACCCGCCGTTTTGGAACTTACTTAATATCATACATTTAAAATTTTGATAGGGACAGTAGGAATTTCTTAATTTCATACATTTAAAATGATAGGGACAGTAGGAATCTGACTTAACAATTTATTTTCGCCATTATTATGTATATTATACATTTCTGCATAGGAATAAGCCTTAAGTAATACCCGCCGTTTAGGAACTTACTTAATTTCTTACATTTAAAATGATAGGGACAGTAGGAATCTGACTTAACAATTTATTTTCGCCATTATTATGTATATTATACATTTCTGCATAGGAATAAGCCTTAAGTAATTTCCGCCGTTTTGGAACTTACTTAATATCATACATTTAAAATTTTGATAGGGACAGTAGGAATTTCTTAATTTCATACATTTAAAATGATAGGGACAGTAGGAATCTGACTTAACAATTTATTTTCGCCATTATTATGTATATTATACATTTCTGCATAGGAATAAGCCTTAAGTAATACCCGCCGTTTAGGAACTTACTTAATTTCTTACATTTAAAATGATAGGTATAGTAGGAATTACTTAATTTCATACATTTAAAATGATAGGGACAGTAGGAATCTGACTTAACAATTTATTTTCGCCATTATTATGTATATTATACATTTCTGCATAGGAATAAGCCTTAAGTAATTTCCGCCGTTTAGGAACTTACTTAATTTCTTACATTTAAAATGATAGGTATAGTAGGAATTACTTAATTTCATACATTTAAAATGATACCGCCATATTCATATTTCATATTTCCAAGTCTTTCGTCTTTCCCACCAGCTTCATTTCATTTGATTGGGTCTGTTGTTTGGTCTATAAATATAATAATGTTTACTTAGAAACATTTTATATAATCTTATATATTTTTATATTATATATTTCATGTTAGTAGTTCGTGTTCATATATTTTCCAAGTCTTTTATCAGCTTATGTTCATTTGCTTGGCTCTCTTTTTAACATACAATAATATATATAATTTTATAATACGTACTCCACACCCACTATTATTATTATAATATATACATATATATATATATATATATGTATTATTATATTTTATATTGTATAGTTCATTTTCTTTATGTTCTGCTTTTTGTGTACCAATCACCGTGTGAGTTTCATTAACATATTTTTATAATATGTTATATATAATATAACAAAAAATTTATTTATAAAATTAAATAAATTAAAACATCAATAAAAATATAAATATATATATATATACATATATACAATTTTTACAATATATATATATATATATATACATAAGTATAAATTAAATGCTGTTTTAATATATTTATTAACAAAAAAAATATATATAGGTGTTTTAAACCACCTTTTAATAAATTAAATATAGATATCGAAAGGAATCGAAAATATCGAATCATCAAGCAAAGGATAAGCTTCAATGGATCGCAGTATGGCAGGTCAACCACTTACAACACCTTGCTAGTCGTTTTCAATTGATTCTAGGGTTTGTCATTGTATTAAATAATGCTTTAATATGTAACTAGCGCGCACGTGATCGAAGATCCTCCAAATTTACAATGTTACAAGTCACATTGGCATCACATCCATCGTCGTTTATAAAATAAATAATAAACTTTTAATGGTTTAGAAGCCATACAATGCAAATTGCCCCTTATTTATCATTGTAGTGCAGCACGGATACGACCTTAGAGGCGTTCAAGCATAATCCAACGGACGTAGCGTCATACCACTGTTCGCTCGAACAAGTATTGTGGCATTGGCCCGTACCTGCGGTTCCTCTCGTACTACGCAGGAATGCTGTCGCAACAACATTTTGTCATTAGTAGGGTAAAACTAACCTGTCTCACGGCGGTCTAAACCCAGCTCACGTTCCCTTGCATGGGTGAACAATCCAACGCTAGGTGAATTTTATTTCACAATGATAGGAAGACCCGACATCGAAGGATCAAAAAGCTACATCGATATGAACGCTTGGCCGCCACAAGCCAGTTATCCCTATGGTAACTTTTCTGACACCTCTTGTTAAAAACTCTTTAAACCAAAAGGTTCGATAGGCCGAGCTTTTGCTGTCCCTGTGTGTACTGAACACCGAGATCAAGTCAACATTTGCCCTTTTGCTCTATGTGTGGTTTCTGTCAGAACTGAGCCTCGCCTTGGGACACCTCCGTTATTATTTGAGAGATGTACCACCCCAGTCAACTGCCTACCCGGCAATGTCCTTGAATTGAAATGAAAGTTGACAATTTCGACCCGTGTTGACCAACCCGTTACCCTAATTCTTTTCCCCTAAATTCAAAAAGCAAAATTTAACTTTTTATAAAAAAAAAAAAAAAAAAAAAAAAAATAAAAAAAAATAAAAAAAGAAAGGGGAAAAAAAGAAAAAAAAGGAAAAAGGGAGAAAGGGACAAAAAAAAAAAAGAACAAAAAAAGAAGAAAAGGGGGAAAAGGGGACGGAAAAAAAAAAGAAAAAAGTTTAAGAAATATAAAAAATAAAAAATCAAAAAAAATAAAAAAATAAATAAGGAAATAAATAGAAAAGTTAAATATTTATAAAAATATAATAATAAAATAGAAAAATAAAAAAAATAAATAAAAAAAATAAAAAAAGAAAATAAGCCTGACATTTATACAATTCTAATGGGAAATCGTTAGCATCAGATTAGTTTATTATATAGGGACGCCATCTGAATCGCTAGACATTTATACCCATTCTTATAAGAAATTTTTTAAATCAGCTTACTGTATAATATAAGTCTGAATCGTTATACATTTATACAATTCTTATGGAACCTAATAACATCAGATATCTATTTTATATACGGATGATATCTAAATCGCTAGACATTTATACATTTCTTTTGAGAAATTAGTAACTTCAGATTACAATATTATATATAAATGCCACCTGCATCGCTAGACATTTATACAATTCTTATGGTAAATTATTAACATCAGATTACAATATTATATAGGGATGCCATATGAATCACTAGATACTTATACAATTCTTATGGGAAATTATTAACATCAGTTTTCTATATTATATAGGGACGCCATGTGAATCGCTACATATTTATACAATTCTACTGTGAAATTATTAATATCAGATTACTGTATTATATATCGATGTCATCTGAATCGCTAGATATTTATACCGTTATTATGGTAAATTATTAACATCAGATTATATCATATACCGATGCTATCTGAATTCCTAGAAATTTAAATAATTCTTATGGGAAATTATTAAGTTCAGAATACAATATTATTTATAAATGCCACCTGCATCGCTAGACATTTATACAATTCTTATGGGAAATTATTAAGATCAGATTATTATATTATATTGGGATGCCATCTGAATCGCTAGACATTTATTTAATTCTTATTGGAAATTATTAACATAAGATTACTACATTATATAGGGATGCCGTCTTAATCGCTGCACATATATATACAATTCTTATGGTAAATTATTAACATCAGATACCTATTTTATATACGTATGATATCTAATTCGCTAGACATTTATACATTTCATTTGGAAAATTATTAACTTCAGATTACAATATTATTTATAAATGCCACCTGCATCGCCTGACATTTATACAATTCTTATGGGAAAGATTATTATATTATATATGGATGCCATCTGAATCGGTAGGCTCTTATAAAATTCTTTTGGGAAATTATTAACATCAGATTACTTTATTATATATGGTTGTCATCTGATTCGCTAGATATTTCTACCGTTCTTATGGTAAGTTAATAACATCAGATTATATTATATACCGATGCTATCTGAATCCCTAGAAATTTATATAATTCTTATTAAAAAGTATTAAAATCAGATTACTATATTATATAGGGATGCTAGACATTTTTACAATTCTTAAATGAAATTATTAACATCAGATTACTGTACAATGTAGGAGGAATTCCATCTGAATCGTTACACATTTATACAATTCTTTTCGGAAATTATTAACATCAGATACCTATTTTATATACCGATGATATCTAAATCGCTAGACATTTATACATTTGCTTTGGGAAATTATTAAATTCCAATTACAATATTATACATAAATGCCACCTGCATCGCTACCGTTTATTTCGACCGTTCTTATGGTAAATTATTAACATCAGATTATATTATATACCGATGCTATTTGAATCGCTAGACATTTATATAATTCTTATAAGCAATTATTAACATCAGATTACTGTACAATATAGGGATGCAATCTGAATCGCTAAAAATTTATACAATTCTTATGGGTAATTATGAACATTATGTTACTATATTATATAGCAATGCCATCTGAATCGCTAGACATTTTTACAATTCTTGTGGGTAATTATGACATTTATATAATTCTAATTGAACATTTTTAACTATCAGATTTATATATTATATACGGAACCCATCTGAATCACTAGGCATTTATACAATTCTTATGGGAAATTATTAACATCAGATTACTATTTATATATAAATTTTAATTTTCCCATAAGATTAGTAAAAATGTCTAGCGATTTAGATGGAATCCCTATATAATGTAATATTCTTATGTTAACAATTTTCCAAAAGAATTTTATAAATGCCTAGCAATTCAGATGGCATCCATATATAATAATAATCTGATGTGTCTAATTTCCCATAAAAAGTGTATAAATGTCTAGCGATTCACATGTCATCGCTTTATAATATAGTAATCTGATGTTAAAAATGATCAATTAGAATTATATAAATGTCTAACGATTCAGATGGCATCCCTATGTAATATATAAATCTGATATTTAAATTTTGCCATAAGAATAGTAAAAATGTCTGGCGATTCAGATGGCATCCCTACATAATATAGTAATCTGATGTTAATAATTTCCCATAAGAATTGCATAAATGTATAACCATTCAGATGGAATCCTTATATTATACAGTAATCTGATGTTAATAAATTCCAATAAGATTTAAATAAATATCTAGCTATTAAGATGGCATCCATATATAATATAGTAATCTGATGTTAATAATTTACCATAATAATATAGTAATCTGATCTTAATAATTTCCCATAAGATTTGTTTAAATGTGTAGCGATTCAGATGGCATCCTTATCTAATATAGCAATCTGATGTTAATAATTTCCCAAAAGAATTTTTAAAATGTCTAACCATTCCTATGGCATCCCTTTATAATATAAATATTTTCCCATAAGAATAGTAAAAATGTCTGGCGATTCATATAGCATCACTAGATAATAAAGTATTTTGATGTTAATAATTTCCGAAAAGAATTGTATAAATGCATAGCGATTCAGATGGCATCCATATATAATATAATAATCTGGTCTTAATAATTTCCATAAAAATTGTATAAATGTCTAACAATTCAGATGGCATACCTATGTAACATAGTAATCTGATGTTAATGATTTCCATAAGAATTGTATAAATGTCTAGCGATTCAGATGGTATCCCTATGTAATATAGTAATCTGATCTTAATAATTTCTTATAAGAATTTTATAAATGTCTAGAGATTCAGATGGCATCCCTAGATAATATAATAATCTGATCTTAATAATTTCCCATAAGAATTGTATAAATGTCTAACAATTCAGATGGCATACCTATGTAACATAGTAATCTGATGTTAATGATTTCCATAAGAATTGTATAAATGTCTAGCTATTCAGATGGTATCCCTAGATAATATAATATTCTGATCTTAATAACTTCCCATAAGAATTCTATAAATGTCTAACAACTCAGATGGCATACCTATATAACATAGTAAAATGTATAACGATTCAGATGGAATCCATATATTATACAGTTATCTGATATTAAAAATTTCTTATAAGAATTATATAAATGTATAGCAATTTAGATGGCATCCCTATATAATATAGTAATCAGAAGTTATTAATTTACTATAATAATATAGAAATCTGATGTTAATAATTTCCTATAAGAATTATATAAATTTCAAGCGGTTCAGATAGCATCGGTATATAATATAATCTGATGTTAATAATTTACCAAAAGAACGATGTAAATATTAAGCGATTCAGATGACATCCATATATAATATAATAATCTGATGTTAGTAATTTACCATTATAATATAGTGACCTGATGTTAATAATTTCCCATCAGAATTATGTAAGTTTCTAGGGATTAAGATGGGGTATCCCTATATAATATATAAACCTGATATTTAAATTTTCCCATATGAATTGTATAAATGGCTAACGGTTCAGATGGCATCCCTATAAAGTATATTAATCTGATCTTAATAATTTCCATAAGAATTGTTTAACTGTCTAGCGATTCAGACCGCTTCACTGTATAATAAAGAAATCTTATATCTGATGTTACCAAGTTCCCATAAGAATTATATAAGTATCTAGTGATTCTGATGGCATCCCTATATAATATAGTAATCTGATGTTAATAATTTCCCATAAGAATTGTATAAACGATTCAGATGACATCCCTATATAATATAGTAATCAGATGTTAATAATTTACAATAATAATTGTATAAATGTCTAGCGAATCAGATGGCATCCCTATATAATATAATAATCTGCTCTTAATAATTTCCCATATGAATTGTATAAATGTCAAGCGATTCAGATGGCATCCCTATATAGTATAGTAATCTGATATTAGTAATTTCCCATAAGAATTATTTAACTGTCTAGCGATTCAGATCGCTTCACTATATAATATAGAAATCTAATATCTGATGTTACCAAGTTCCCATAAGAATTATATAAGTATCTAGTGATTCTGATGGCATCCCTATATAATACAGTAATCTGATGTTAATAATTTCTAATAAGAATTGTATAAATGCCTAGTGATTCAGATGGGTTCCGTATATAATATATAAATATATCAGACATTTAAATTTTCCCATAAGAATTGTAAACATGTCTAGCGATTCAGATGGCATCCCTATAGAATATCTGATCATAATATTTTCCCATAAGATTTGTATAAATGTCTAGCGATTCAGATGGCATCCTTATATAATATATAAATCTGATATTTAATTTTTCCCATAAGAATTGTAAAAATGGCTATCGATTCATTTGGCATCCATATATAGTATAGTAATCGGATCGTAAGCGATTCAGATGGCATAAATAGCGATTCAGATGGCATAATATAGCAATCTGACCTTAATAATTTCCCATAAAAATTGTATATCTGTGTAGGGGTGGCATCCCTCTACAGTAATACAGTAATCTGATGTTAATAATTTACCAAAAGAATTGTATAAATGTGTAGCAATTCAGATGGCATCCCTATATAATATAGTAATCTGATGTTAATAATTTCTTATAAGAATTGTATAAATGCCTAGTGATTCAGATGGGTTCCGTATTAAAATAATAATCTGATGTGAATAATTTCGCAAAAGAATTGTATAAATGTCTAGCGATTCTAGTGGGGCATCCCTATATAATATAAAAATCTGATATTTAAATCCCTATATTGTACAGTAATCTGATGTTAATAATTTCTTATAAGAATTTTATAAATGTCTAGCTATTCAAATAGCATCGGTATATAATATAATCTGATGTTAATAATTTACCATAAGTACGGTATAAATATCTAGCGATTCAGATCCATATATAATACAGTAATCTGATATTAATAATTTCACAGTAGAATTGTATAAATATGTAGCGATTCACATGGCGTCCCTATATAATATAGAAAACTGATGTTAATAATTTCCCATAAGAATTATATAAATGTCTAGCGATTCATATGGCATCCCTATGTAATATAGTTATCTTATGTTAATTATTTCCCAAAGAATTTTATAAATGCTTAGCGATTCAGATGGCATCCATATAATAATAATCTGATGTGTCTAATTTCCCATAAGAATTGTACAAATGTCTGGCGATTCAGATAGCATCCCTACATAATAAAGTAATCTGATGTTAATAATTTCCGAAAAGAATTGTATAAATGTCTAGCGATTCAGATGGCATCCCTATATAGTATACTAATCTGATCTTAATAATTTCCCACAAGAATTGTAAAAATGTCTAGCGATTCAAATGGCATCCCTTATAATGTAGTAGTCTTATGTTGAAACTTTCCAATAAGAATTGTAGAAATGTATAGCTATTCACTGTCATCATTTTATAATATAGTAATCCAATGTTAATAATTTCCAATAAAAATTATACAAATGTCTAACAATTCACATGGTATTCCTATATAATGTAGTAATCTGATGTTAATAATTTACCAAAAGTTGTATAAATGTGTAGCAATTCATATGGCATTCCTATATAATATAGTAATCTAATGTTAATAATTTCCCATAAGAATTGTATAAATGTCTAGTGATTCAGATGGGTTCCGTATATAATATATAAATTTGATATTTCGATTTTCCCATAAGAATTCTAAAAAGTCTAGCAATTCAGATGGCATCCCTATATAATGTAGTAATCTGATCATTTCCCATAAGATATGTATAAATATCTTGCGATTCAGATAGCATCCTTATATACTTAAGTAATATTTTTTTTTTTTTTAACGGTGTTTCTTATTAATTGGACTTTCTCACTTAGAGACTAACGATAAGTAATTAAATCTAAAGTATTTTGTTATTAATTACAATTAATTTCTTAAAATACGGCCCTAACTATTACTGCCGGGTGGAGAGGTCTCTTCGCCGGAGTCGTGTATGGCCAACCTGCCTTGTTAGAGACTGCGCAAGTCTATTTGGATGGAACTGAAATTTAACCTGATACTTGGATTTCACCTTTTTAATTTCGGCTTTAACATTTTCAACATTTAGGTCTTTATGGATATTTTCATTCCGTATATACCAAGATGCCCCGGTGATAGTTATCAGTATTTTCGATTGAGCTATCTGGATTAATTCGAGGTTACTATTGAAAGCGTTGCCCCATACTCGGACCCATATGTCCAAATTGGTTTCAGAACTGCTTTTATATAAAAGGACTTTGTACTCGAGCCTTAGTGGTGAACGGGCAGTTATAAGCCAATGCAGATTACTAGCTTTTAATTTCAGTTGGTTTCTCTTCGCTTCAATGTGTTTGCGCCAAGTAAGCCGTTTTGGTATACAGGTGGACACCAAGGTATGTTACTTCATTGGTTTGTGGAATGTTGATATTGTTTAAAGACAAAGGGGGGCAAGTTTGTCTATTTAGGGTAAAGGTGACATGTTTGCTCTTTCGCTAATTTACATGTATGCGCCAGTCTGCTAGCCACTTTTCTAAGGCTACCAAATGAGATGCTAGCTGCTCCGTTGCTCTTGTTGGGCACATAGAGCGTCTTAGGATAGCAGGGTTATCAAAAAATGTCGATGTTGCTGTAAGACTATTTGTCGGTATATCTGCTGTGTAGATAATGTACAATGTTGGTCCAAGTACGGTACCCTGAGGTACACCAGCCTCAATTGGATGATATTCAGAGATGAAATCTTTGCACCTTACTGCGAAACTTCTTTGCAAAAGGTATGACTCCAATATTTTATGGATGTTTTGTGGGAGTAACATGTCGATTTTATGAATCAAGCCATCTAGCCAAACGCGGTCGAAAGCTTGGGCGACATCTAGGAAAACATTTCACCATTTGGTTGAATATTATGGTGGGAAAATATAGTACATAGCTCTGCAATTCTATGATCATTTTAGGGAGATGAGTTCGTGACCCGGTGTCTTTTTTTGATTTCTAACTAGGTCCTTCATAACCCCTGTAACGTCTTCTGCTCGGAATGTGATGGGCATAGTGGCTTCAAGATTGTTGACAGTTGGTAGCAAAAAGCCATTTGTTGCTGGATGTGGTTTGAAGACATTTTCTAAGTGGTTGGCAAAGATATTTGCCTTTTCTTCGTTGCTCCGAGTCCACTCTCCTGTTGGGGTACGCAATGGTAAATCAGTCTCGATTGGTGGGCATATGCCTGACTTGGCTTTCCACAATGGAAATCGTTTGTTGTTTGGGGCGAGTTGCTCCATGTAGTGTTTTTGCTGTAAGTTTCGTTCATCTTCAAGGGCTTTGCATAGTAAATGGTTGGCTATTTTTAACCGCTCCTTTGAGGCAGGAGATCTAAGCCCAAGCCTTCTCTTGTCGCTTAGAAGCTCTTCAATAAGTCTGGGAGCCCGATTACTATTGTAAAGTTTATTAGCTGTTATTATCGCATCCAGAGACATTACAGACGTTAGTGTTTTAACTGATCTATCTGTGTCATCTTTAAAGCCAATGTTTGGGCAGTCTTCAATGTGAAAACTTAGTTATTTCCTGTACTTCAGCCAATCAGTTTTGTTAGAAATGAGGAAATGCGGTCGTTTATAGAACTGTGGGTGGTCATAGAGGTGAAGTAAGATTGGCGAGTGATCCGATGATAGATCTGTTAAGTGTTCCACATTAACCTGATCTTGCGGCACTCTTCTCGTAACAGCAAAATCAATTAAGTCGGGCTGCTTTTTTGGATCTGTGGGCCAATATGTGGCCCATCCGGGAAATAAAGTCAAGCTAATTTCGTGGTGTGATTATGGCATAATAAAGTTGTTTTCCTTTCGGGTTACTGAGCCTCGATCCCCAGTGGCTGTGCTTGGCATTGTAGTCACCAGCTGCTATAAACCGGTCACCTAACATTTTGAAGAATTTTACAAATTCTGCTTCGGATATGGAGAACCGAGATGGGCAGTATACCGCTTTGAGCTTCAATACGAATTGATGTTGCCTGTAGTTAAGTTGTTGCAAATGATGCGACACTTAATTAGAATGCCAGTGCCTCCATGAGCCTTGCCATCGGGATGATTCGTCGCACAAAACTATATTCCTTCATGAAAAAATAATTTTTGCTTGTTAGGTAAGCTTCTGATATAAGCATGGCATCGATGTTATAGTGAACAAGAAACTGCAAGACTTCGTTTTTGTTCTGTGAAATGCCATTCGCATTCCAGAAGGACATATTTAAAGGAGCCATTTAAGCAAATTTCTTGATTAGGAGCTCCAGTAGGAGATTTTGGCTATGCATGATTTCCTGCATCGTTTGTTCTATTGCTACCATTGTATTTGTTAATGTAGCCAGCATTGATTCTATTCCACTTGATTAGCTGGATGGATTTTCAGGGGTGTTTTGGGAAGGAATTTATGGCCTCTGTAGCGCTGCCCAATGCTGCATTATTCCAGTGGCTTGTTGAAAGTTATTTTTAGTGACTGAGGCGTATGTCTCGTTGTTCTAACTTAACGCTTTAGCAAAAGAAACGCCTGGAGTTGTATTTGATGGTATATAAGTCAAGTTTGGCCTTATGGTTGGGTTTCGAGACGCAGTTTTTTGCTGGTTTAGACGACTTTTTAACTCCTTATACACAGGGCATCCTCTATAGTTGGCGGTGTGGTTACCCCCACAGTTACTACATTTTTGGCAGATTGGTCCTCCTTATTTACGGGGCAGAGTTCAGTAAGACGTACGTTGCCGCACACAACGCAAACGGCACGTAGGGTGCAATAAGTTTTAGTATGTCCGTATTCCTGGCAATTTGTGCACTGGACGGGTCCATTTCGTTTATGCGGTTCCTCAACGGTGACTCTGCGATGGAGTAGAAACGCGAGCTTGTAGATTGGATGGACTTCATTTTTACCTACGTGGATACTGTCAGGTGTCAATTCTACCTTGAACATTGGTTGAGGGATTTTATTTGAACTATTGGTTCGATCCCTTTTATAACAACCTGTAGACCTTTGATACTTTTAAGTTGATAGGTGTAATAGTTCATTTTTTCAAAATCAAGAGACTTGCACTAGTTTTGTTCCTCATTTACTTGAATTTTTGTTTCGTAAATGTTACCCCTTTTAGCGATCTGACGTAGAATTTACCATCTCCAAGTGAGTTCGTTAGCTTTTTGACTAATTCTGTACAGTTGATCTGACGCACATAAATAGGCGGCGGCTTAGCCTTTGGTTTTTGAGCGTCATTTTCATTTTCATTCTGGTCACTGAGGATTGCGAATCTATTGTTCGTCAATGCCTTCTTAAGTTCAGTGCTTTCAGGCGTTTTCGTTATTTTGGGTGTGCTTGTTTTCTTTATTGCTTGCGGGCTTAATTTTCGTTTTATTTGTACATAACGATCGAGACCAGTCTGTAAAGCTGGCGACAGAGAGCGTGCGTTATTCCGAATTGACGACAATCGACGTTCGTCTTGTTGTTGTTGCTGCCGAGCGCGTGTTTGGCTCATTTTGTGTTTTCTTTCAGAGCTTATTGTTTGTTTCACTAAGATTCTATATTGTATTTCTTTTATTTATTTATTTGATGAGGATTATAAGTTTTTCATGGGCAGCACAAGCACAAGTACTTATTCATACCCTGAGCGTCTTTTCCCGAATTAATTTGCAGTTAATTGCTCGGTATTTTTATCACTCGGCGGAGCGGTAAGAAAATACGCCTGATGTTGCTGACGGTGACTATTAGCCTTAAGTAATCTGATGTTTATAATTTACCATAAGAATTGTATATATATGAGTAGCGATTCCGATGGCGTCTCTATATAATATAGTATTCTGATGTTAATAGTTTCCCATAAGAATTGTAGAAATGCCTACCGACTCAGATGGCATCCGTATATAACATAATAATCTGATGTGAATAATTTCCATTAAAATTTCTATAAATGTCTGGCGATTCAGATAGCATCCCTATATACTTAAGCAATCTGATGTTAATAATTTACCATAAGAATTGTATATATATGTGCAGCGATTCAGATGGCGTCCCTATATAATTTAGTATTCTGCTGTTAATAATTTCCCACAAGAATTGAATACATGCCTAGCGATTCAGATGGCATCAGCATATAGCATAATAATCTGATGAGAATAATTTCATATAAAATTTGTATAAATGTCTGGCGATTCAGATAGCATCCCTATATAGTAAAGTAATCTGTTGTTCATAATTTACCAAAAGAATTGTATTTATTTTTATTTATTATTAGATCGACTAATTGCAGTCGATTAAAGAATTACAAAAGATAAAAATAATTATTATATAAATTAAAATTTAGAAAATTAATTAAAGAATTAAAGAAAAATAATTAAGTAAGATTAAAATTGAATTATATTTATATTATTGTATGGGTATTAAACACAAATTAATTTTTATGGTCCAACATTTGTTGCACAGGATTGGGGAAAATACAGGCAAAAAAAACCCAATAAGACCAGGAAAAAACGCGAAAAAGAAATATAAAGATTGTTGAAAAAAGAATGAAAATAGACTAGAAGAGAAAAAAGCATGGAAAGATAGAGAGTAATAAAGTAAGATAAGGACAATTCTGGAAAACACCAACCAGAAAAGAAGCAGTGTTGCCAAGGCAGCAACCAAATGCTTTACTGAAATCAGTATAAATGACATCTGTTTGCATTCTACTTAGGAATGCATCATTCCCTAATTATGTGAATTCAAGCAGATTAGTCGTGGTAGACCGACTCTTAATAAAGCAATGTTGAAATGGGAAATTATCGATTTACAGAGGTGCTGCAAAGTTGATGTTAAAATTTTTCGAATAATTTTGGGAATGCAGAACTGGGATAATATATGATTCCTTCCAAAGACAAGGAAATACAGCGGAATCAAGTGATAAGTTAAAAAGTTTGAGTAGGGGAAGATGTAAAGAGCTCCAGCATTCTCTGAGTACGCAACTTGGGATATTGTCGGGCCCAGGAGAATATGAAGATTTTAAAGTTTTCATTGCTGTAACTAGATCGTTATCAGTAATGATAGGAGCAAATAATATTGATAATAATATCTAATATTGATTTTTCTAAATATTCTATTGCTAAATCTAACTTCCTTCTCCTTAACTCTCAATGCTATAATGAGTATCTTATGTGCTGCAGGAATCAGTTTGAGCGAGATCCTAAACTGTTTAATAAATTTGTAAATTCTAAGCGTAACAGCTCGTCTATGCCTCCTACATTTTTCCGGAAGAATGAGGAATCCATTGACGACTTAACTAGTGCTAACCTTTTTGCAAATTTCTTTCAATCTACTTACACTTCTTCTATTATCAATATCGCTTACCCTTATCCTTATCCTATTTCTTCGTCTAATTTTTTATTTGCTCCTATCATTACTGATAACGATCTAGTTACAGCAATGAAACCTTTAAAATCTTCATATTCTCCTGGACCCGACAATATCCCAAGTTGCGTACTCAGAGAATGCTGGAGATCTTTACATCTTCCCCTACTCAAACTTTTTTACTTATCTCTTCATTCCGCTGTATTTCCTTGTCTTTGGAAGGAATCATATATTATCCCAGTTCACAAAAAGGGAGCTAAATCCGATATAACGAATTACAGAGGAATTGCAAAGTTGTCTACAATCCCAAAATTATTCGAAAAATTGTAACATCAACTTTGCAGCACCTCTGTAAGTCGATAATTTCCCCTTTTCAACATAGCTTTATTAAGAGTTGGTTTACCACGACTAATCTGCGTGAATTCACATCATTGGTGAATGATGCATTCCTAAGTAGAATCCAAACAGATGTCATTTATACTGATTTCAGTAAATCATTTGACTCTGTAAATAATGATCTTTTTATCTTCAAGCTAGATCGAATTGGATTCACCCCAACACTTCTGACTTGAATTTCCTCTTATTTAAAAAACAGGACCCAAAGAGTTCTGTTGAGATCATAAACTTCTAAACCCGTATTTGTTACTTCGGGTGTGCCGCAAGGTAGTCATCTTGGTCCATTATTTTTCACATTATTTATTAATGACCTGCCATCTATTTTGTCCCACTCACGCATCCTTATGTATGCTGATGATGTGAAACTTATTCTTTCTTACAACAATCCTTCTAAATATATTTGTCGGCAAGATGACTGTAACTCCATGCATCTTTGGTGTCAGGCTAATAAGTTGCAATTAAATATTTCTAAATGCTTATTTATGACTTTTAGTCGAATTACTCCACACTTAGTCATGTATACGCTTGACAATGTACCCTTGCAACGTATAACGACTGTGGAAGACCTTGGTGTACTTTTTGATGCCAAACTTAGTTTCATTCTGCATATCTCCTCTATAACTAACAAAGCCAAGGGTGTTCTTGGATTCATTAAACGTTGGTCCAAGGAGTTTAATGACCCCTTTTTACCAAAATCCTTTATACTTCTCTATCTCGCCCCATACTAGAATATGGTTCATGTCCATGAATCCATCAAGTTCGTATTGAATCCATTCAGAAGAAATTCCTCCTCTTTGCCCCTTCGTGGCTTAAACTGGGATCCCGATCGCCGTCTTCCACCATACTCTGATAAGCTCTTACTAATTGATCTCCCTTCATTAACTAACCGTAGAACTATCCTTGGTATTATTTTTCTTCATAAATTAATTATCGGTGACATTAGCTCTCCTTTTCTATTATCTCGTCTTAACTTTCATGTTCCACGTAGACTAACAAGAAATTATTATCCCTTATTTTTATCTAATTGCACAACTGACTATGCGTTGCACAATCGATTCCGTGTACTGTGCTCCAATTACAATGAATTTGATCAGGTTATCTCTTTAAAACTCTCTCTCTTAAACCTAAAATCTGCTCTTCTGTTCTATTTTCGGGTAAACCCCAATCATTGATGGTTGACGTGGTTGCTGCCTTGGCAACACTGCTTCTTTTTTGGTTGGTGTTTTCCAGAATTGTCCTTATCTTACTTTATTACACTCTAGCTTTCCATCCTTTTTTCTATTCTAGTTTATTTTCATTCTTTTTTCAACAATCTTTATATTTTTTTTCGCCTATTTTCCTGGTCTGATTGGGTTTTTTGCGTGTGTTTTTCCCAATCCTGTGCAACAAATGTTGGATTATAAAAATTAATTGTATTTAATACCCCAATTACTTATAAATTTAAATTTAATTAATTTCTATATTTTAATTTAATTTATATAATAATTATTTTTATCTTTAGTAATTCTTTAATCGACTGCAATTAGTCGATTTAATAATAATAAATAAATAATAAATAAATTAATAGAATAATTAAAGCTTTTGATAAAAATTGCACAGCTGATGACTATGCGTGCAACAATGTGATACTGGCTAACCAGTTTTATTACGGAGCACTAAAAAAATTGACTGTTCACTTTGATTGAAATCTCATTCTCTATAAATGTGTTTCGATTCAGATGGCATCCCTATATTACATTGTAATCTGATGTTAATAATTTACAATACGAATTGTATAAATGTGTAGCGATTCAGATGGCATACCTATATAATATAGTAATCTGATGCTAATAATATCCCATAAGTATTTAATAAATGTCTTCAGATGGCAACCATATATAATATATTAAGCTGATGTTAATAATTTCATATAAGAATTGTATAAATGTCTAGCTATTCAGATGGCATCCTTGTATTAGATAGTAATCTGATATGTAATGTTATAAATTTCCCATAAGAATTGTATACATGTCTAGCGATTTAGGCGGCATCCCTATATAATATAGTAATCTAATGTCAATAATTTAGCATAAGAATTATATAAATGTATAAATATATAATTCAGATGGCGTCGCTATATAATATATATATATAGTATTCTGATCTTAATGATTTCCCAATAAGAATTGTATAAATGTCTAGCAATTCAGATGGCATCCATATATTATATAATAATCTGATATGTAATGTTATTAATTTCCCATAAGAATTGTATAAATGTCTAGCGATTTAGACGGCAACCCTATATAATATAGTAATTAGATGTTAATAATTTCCCATAAGAAATGTATAAATGTCTTGCGATGCAGGTGGCATTTATATATAATATAATAGTTTCAAGTTAATAATTTCCCAAAGATTTGTATAAATGTCTAGCGATTCAGATGGCATCACTATATAATATAGTATTCTTATCTTAATAATTTCCCATAAGAATTGTATAAATGTCTATCGTTTTAGACGGAATCCCTATATAATATAGTAATCTGATGTTAATAATTTAGCATAAGAATTGTATATGTTCATGCTGAACCAGGGATGAGCAGTCCTCAGCCAGGAAAAAGAGCTTAATGAGCATCGCTCATTTTATCCGTTCATCTTGGCTGAGAACTCCATATTAACACTCTCTCTGGTCTCCAAACTCTCTTTGACAGGCCCAAGGCGGCCATCACTTCTTTTAAGTTTTAGTATATAACCAGAAGTGTCCCAGTGAAGTGTAATAATAAATAGATCCAATATCAAAAATCATCATATTTTCTTTAGGATAAAAATTTGGAAGTGAAAGTCTCCCCGCGACAAACATTGGTCCTTCGAGCCGGATTTTTCGCATCATAGGATTGGCTCGCACCTATAAGATTCAGGAGAAAAAGAAAGTTTGACTTAAACTTTTCATTTTGATTTTTTCATCTGCCATTTTTTTCCTCCAAAAAAAAAAGGACCTCATTTTTTCGGCACATCTGCATATAACTATATGCATTTGTCCAACAATCCATTTTAAACATATAGATCTCCAACACATCTATATATTTTCCATACTTACATTCAGTACTACTGTTTTGTAAGTACTCCTCCAATTTTCCGTCCATTCCACAAAAACTAGATCGATCTTCTGGAAGGAATCATATATTATCCCAATTCACAAAAAGGGAGCTAAATCCGATATATCGAATTACAGAGGAATTGCAAAGTTGTCTACAATCCCAAAATTATTCGAAAAAATTGTAACATCAACTTTGCAGCACCTCTGTAAGTCGATAATTTCCCCTTTTCAACATGGCTTTATTAAGAGTCGGTCTACCACGACTAATCTGCTTGAATTCACATCATTGGTGAATGATGCATTCCTAAGTAGAATGCAAACAGATGTCATTTATACTGATTTCAGTAAAGCATTTGACTCTGTAAATCATGATCTTTTAATCTTCAAGCTACACACTTCTGACTTGGATTTCCTCTTATTTAAAAAACAGAACCCAAAGAGTTCTGTTGAGATCCGAAATTTCTAAACCCGTATTTGTTACTTCGGGTGTGCCGCAAGGTAGTCATCTTGGTCCATTATTTTTCACATTATTTATTAATGACCTGCCTTCTATTTTGTCCCACTCACGCATCCTTATGTATGCTGATGATGTGAAACTTATTCTTTCTTACAACGATCCTTCTAAATATATTTGTCTGCAAGATGACTGTAACTCCATGCATCTTTGGTGTCAGGCTAATAAGTTGCAATTAAATATTTCTAAATGCTTATTTATGACTTTTAGTCGAATTACTCCACACTTAGTCACGTATACGCTTGACAATGTACCCTTGCAACGTATAACGACTGTGGAAGACCTTGGTGTAGATTTTGATGCCAAACTTAGTTTCATTCTACATATCTCCTCTATAACTAACAAAGTCAAGGGTGTTCTTGGATTCATTAAACATTGGTCCAAGGAGTTTAATAACCCCTTTGTTACCAAAATCCTTTATATTGCTCTAGTTCGCCCCATACTAGAATATTGTTCATGTCCATGAATCCATCAAGTTCGTATTGAATCCATTCAGAAGCAATTCCACCTCTTTGCCCTTCGTGGGTTAAGCTGGGATCCCGATCGCCTAATTGATCTCCCTTCATTAACTAACCGTAGAACTATCCTTGGTATTATTTTTCTACATAAATTAATTATCGGTGACTTTAGATCTCCTTTTCTATTATCAAGTCTTAACTTTCATGTTCCACGTAGACTAACAAGAAATTATTATCCCTTATTTTTATCTAATTGCACAACTGACTATGCGTTGCACAATCGATTCCGTGTACTGTGCTCCAATTACAACGAATTTTATCACGTTATCTCTTTAGAACTCTCTCTCTTACACCTAAAATCTGCTCTTCTATTCTATCTTCGGGAGAACCCCAATCATTGATTGGTTGACGTGGTTGCTGCCTTGGCAACACTGCTTCTTTTTTGGTTGGTGTTTTCCTGAATTGTCCTCTTTTCTCTCTGTTTTTCTTTTTCTTTATTATAATTTAATACATCACTAAAAATGTCCGGATACCTACCGAGAATCCGCTCAAAATCTCGAGATTCTGATTTTTCAATACTCGATTAATTTTTGATATTTTTTAATGTAGAAATGGATGTAGTTCTATGTCGGATATCTGCATTATAATTATTAATTATTTTCGCCACAGCAATGGCTTGGCTTGAAGCGGGATACATTGACGCATCTGCTCCATCTACTATGGATCCTCGGTACCATCAAATTGGGGCACACGGTCACATTGTTTATTATGTATGTCCATGTGATGTGTTATCTTACTTTATTACTCTCTTTCTTTCTATCCTTTTGTCTATTATGTTCTTTTTCATTCTATTTTCAACAATCTTTATATTTCTTTTTCGCCTTTTTTCCTGGTCTGATTGGGTTTTTTGCCTGGGTTTTCCCCAATCCTGTGCAACAAATGTTGGACCATAAAAATTGATTGATTTTAATACCCCAGAATTCAATTTTAATCTTACTTGTAAATTTTAATTTAATTAATTTCTAGATTTTAATTTAATTTATATAATAATTATATTAATTCTTTTGTAATCCTTTAATCGACTGCAATTAGTCGATTTATTAATAATAATATAAACAATATATATGTACATATGTATGTACAAAGCGTCTTGTAATCCGACCAACTAACACATATTATTAGCAAAAAAAAAAAAATAATAAATCCCTGTGCGCTTACGAATTAAAAAAAAACATAAAAGGAAATAAATAATAAAGAAAATATATGTATATATATATATTTTTTACAGTGGCCGACAATGACAACAACGTGCTAATAAATATAATAATTTTTTGTTGCAATTGTCGGTCGACTAATAATTCCAAAAAAGTGCAATATAAAACAAAACTGTTTTTAAACTTGGTATTATACGCTTTTAAAACATTTCCTCTTAAATTAAAAAAAAAACCCGCAAACGCTCATCTCCACACATAATAATATAATATCGTACTGACACACTAACACACACATACACAATTATTGAATTAATTTAAATTATCCAAGTAAATTGCATATTTTATTTAATTTATTTCATTTTTAAAATTAAATTTTCGCAAATTGACTAATCCAATTGTCAACAAGTGGTGATATATTATCCGATATTTTTCGATCTAAGCGTGAGTGAGGAATGTATCAAATATCGATATTTTTCCTAATCCGGCAAACAATCGATTTGGTATTCAATGATACCAATGACAACTGGCTATTATTTTTTGCGAAAATAATAGTTGGTTTTTATTGTTTGTCCCATTTCCGATTGTGAGCTAATATTCAAATTAATTATTTACTTGCTTATTATAAATTATAAAGAAATTAATTATAATAACATATTATAAATATTCTGTCGCATCCGAAATTTTTCCGTTGCCCGTTTGCTTTTGTTGCAGCATTTTAGTTGAATTTAATTAATTTAAATTCACTACTATCGTCAAATGTCAGTTCTCCTTTCCAGTGAGAACACATTATATCAGGCGGACCCAACAAAAAAAGCCTTGACTGTTCCGATAGTAGGAGCCCTTAGAAGAAGTGCATCCGTTTCCCCTGCCTTTTCGGCAAAAAGCAACTCAAGCTCCGCTCATCCGAGAACGAAAAGCGAGTCTTCAGCCAGTAGCTTCAATACCTCATTACACACTCGTGCCCCGATAGCTACTCCGTCCATTACCAAGAACACCGAATCCAATACAAAATGGCGTTGGCAGACTTCATTTCCGTCACCGACAAGCTCAGTCAATTCGAGGCTCGCATTAACAAGCCAGCTGAGACTGCAGTGACCCTGCACACACTTCAGGTCAGTCGTGACCATATCAAAAATCTCTGGAAGAAAATTGAAAAACAATATGAAGTGTGTGCAAAGATCTTAACTCAATGCTCATCAAATGAGGACATTTTAGCAATCGAAGCCAAATACGACCATTGCTATTCTGCTGAGCGACCAGATAGAAAGTGCATCCACTTCAAACTCTCCCACGCAAGCTCAGCAGCATCCATCATTTTCTCGAGGCTGTAGTCTCCCACCTGTTGATACAGGGGTGTTTCACGGGGACTACCTAAAGTGGCCAACGTTTCGTGATCTTTTCACAGCGATCTATATTCAAAACCCGAGGCTAACCCCAGTCGAGAAACTGTTCCATCTCAATTCCAAGACTGGAGGCGAAGCAAAGGCAATAGTGTCCAAGTCCCCGCTCACCCATGACGGGTTTGATTCAGCGTGGCAGGCTCTTTACAATCGCTTCCAAAATAAGCGGCTTCTGGTGAACAGCCAGTTAAAAATCCTTTTTAACTTGCCAGTTGTTCAGGTAGAATCCGGATCTTAAAAGATCTACAGAGTACGATCCAAAGCTGCTTAACCGCTCTCAGTCATTCAAACATTTCTACAGAGAATTGGGATTGCTTGCTCGTGTTCTTATGCAGCACCAAGCTTACGAAACTTACTCTGTCCCTGTGGCAACAGTCATTGAGTGATAAATCTACAATCCCGTCATGGGAAGAAATGGACAATTTCCTTAGCGAGCGCTATCGCACCCTTGAAGCGATAGAAGATATAAAGCCTAGTACCAGTTTTCATCCCCAGCCTAAGTCCTCGAAGAGAGAACCCAATACCAAGCGTATAAATTCCTTTGAGAGCAAGATCAGTATTAAGCCCCAAACTTGCAAGCTCTGTTCCAAGGAGAATCATCCCATACGCCTATGCCCACGGTTCCTTTAAATGTCCGTATCCGAAAGGGCCATCCACATTAAACAACAGAAACTGTGTTTGAACTGTTTCGCTAGAGGCCATCTTCTCAAAGACTGCACAAGTACGCACAACTGCTACACGTGCAAAGGTCGCCACAACACGCTTTTGCATTGTGGTGACCCTCCTACGTCCGTCTCTATGACAGCTCCTCCCACTATACTGTCCACTCCTTCTTCTCAGACGAATGTACAAAATTACTTCTCAGCAAACACGCAATGTGTATTGCTGGGCACAGCCCTGATTAATATTTGCCATCATGGCAGCAAATACAAGGCACGCACATTGATTGATTCCGGATGCGAAGCCACATTCGTCTCAGAAAGAATTCTCAATTTAATAAAACTCCCCAGTTCAACCTCAAGTCGCTGGATTAAACCAAGCGATTTCTGCGAACCCCCAGAAGCTATGCCATTTCCAAATTGGCTCCCCAAGCAAGCCCAGTCCTTCCACAACTGGCAGGAAATTTGCCCTCCTACCCAATTCCGTAGTATTTAACGCCTCCAGTCCATCCCTCAATGGCAAAAGTCTAAACGACACTCATCATACAGGACCAGTTTTTCAATCCGACTTGCCGTTACAGATCCTAAAGTGGCGTTTCTATCGGTTTGTCTTCAACGCCGACATCACAAAAATGTATCGGCAAATACTGGTCGATCCAAGACACACTCCTTTTCAGAGGATAATATTCCGAAACAAGAGTGATCAACTGTGCGACAAGACAGTAACTTTTGGCGTCAATTGTGCCCCATTTCTAGCCATTCGTGTGCTACAACAATTGGCCGAAGATGTCAAAGAGCGTTTCCCTCTTGCCAGTGACATTCTGTTAGGATCCATGTATGTTGATGATGTTTTAGCTGGAGCCCACACAGCCAAGCAAGCGATTGCAGCCATCCAAGAGCTCAGTGGCGCGCTTCATTCTGCTGGCTTTCCTCTTCGAAAGTGGACATCCATCGATAAAAGCTTGTTACGCGGTATTCCAAACGACCACCTTCTTCTAGTAGATTTCTTGGAGATCGAAGAAGCCAGTGTCGCAAAGACTCTCGGAATCCGATGGCAAGCTACTTGCGATGAATTTTTTTCCTGCCCTTAACCATTCAGTCCAAACAGCTATGTACAAAGCGCAAAGTGCTTTCACAGATCGCTAAACTGTTTGATCCTGCAGGATGGCTAGCTCCAGTGATAGTTCGAGCCAAGATTTTCATGCAGGGAAATCTGGCTTCAAGAGCTTGATTGGGATGATGTTTTGCCAGAAGCGCTCATGCAACGCTGGAAAGCATTTCTCACTGATTATCCCAACATCAGAGAAGTGCGCATCCCCAGATGGATTAATTTCCAACCTGATGCAAGTGTACAGTTTCAGGGATTTTGCGATGCTTCCCAGCGCGCATATGGTGCAGCGCTGTACGCCCGCATCAGTATAAACGGGCATGTGTCCATCCATCTGCTCACCTCCAAAACTAGAGTAGCACCGGTAAAAACAGTCTCTTTGCCACGTTTAGAACTGTGTGGTGCCGTGTTACTTGCCGAACTATCTGCTGCCCTGATTCCACAACTCCCCGTTAGCCAGTACACGACGTACTATTGGACTGATTCCACTGTAGTTTTGGCCTGGCTCAGTAAATCTCCATGCAAATGGACTACATTCGATGCCAATAGAGTGGCAAAAATACTCCAACTTACTGAGTCAGCCCAAAACTGGTCACATGTAAAGTCAGAACTGAATCCTGCTGACTTGGCAAGTCGAGGTGTTTCTCCACAAGATCTCGTATCCGTATCATTGTGGTAGTAAGGTCCCGAATATCTACAGGGACCAGAAGATCAATGGCCAACTTCCAGTAGAGACCAAAATTCCTTGAGACCACAATCGAGCAACGCGTTGTGAAGTGCAACCTGGTTCAGTCGTCCAACGCTGATATTTTGGAACGTTTTTCCAAATTTCATAAAGCCCTTCGCGTTGTAGCATATCTGCTCCGTTACATCCATCGCTGTACGAAGAGAGCCATCCAGTTTCCAAGCGAGTTAGGTAATGATGAGCTTATTGACGCACAAAGTCGCCTCATTAGATATACGCAACGCAAGGAGTATCCGACAGAATACCGTTTCTTGCTGGATAAAAAAGCAAATTCCGAAATCGAGCTGAATTCTAAATTTAAATCCGTTTTTAGACAAAGACGGTATCCTCAGAGCTAGCAGACGTATAAGCGCTTCCGAATCCCTCAGCTATGATGAGCGACATCCTGTCATCCTCCCTTATAATTGTTATTTTTCCCGCCTATTAGTCCGGTTTACGCATCGAATATCTCTCCATGGAGGCAACCAGCTAATGGTACGTCTCATTCGAGCAAAATTCTGGATCCCGAAATTGAAGACTCTTGTCAAGTGGGAAATTCACACCTGTAAGGTGTGCATCGTCCACCGCAAAAGGGTACAGACCCAAAGGATATGTCTGTGTCTTCGTATGTTTTAGCACCAAGGCTATACATTTAGAAGCCACTTCCGATTTAACCTCAGAGAAATTCCTAGCTGCCTTCGCACGTTTCGTCGCAAGACGTAGCTGCCCACTACATATCCATTCGGACAATGGAAAACCTTTGTGGGAGCCTCCAAAATTCTGACTCGAGAGTTTCTAGAGGCAACTAGAAATCGCATCCAAACCAAATACAGCGCCTCCAAGCGCCCCGCATATGGGTGGCTTATGGGAAGCAGGTGTGAAGAGCTTTAAGAGTCTCTTCTATAAGGCCACCTCCTACACAAAATATACTTTTGAAGAGCTTTCCACTCTTTTATGTAAAGTTGAAGCGTGTCTAAATTCCAGACCGATTTCACCAATGTCAGAAGACCCCAGTGATCTTCTGGCACTAACTCCAGGTCATTTCGATCAGACCGACTGTTATCCTCTTTTTCCCCACTCCTGTGTGTCTCGTATGTCCAAAATATCATGTGCAATATTTCCTGTAATAACTCATCTATATTTCTTTTTCCACCAATACAGTATGGCACCACGCGCGAAACAACCGAAGCCTGCCGAAGCAAAGTCTGCTCTTGGAACGCACTCGTTCCGATGCCGAGTCTGCCGGGGAATCCATCCACTGCGGAAATGCGCCCGGCTCCTGCGACTCTCCGCCGAGAAGCGCCTACGAGCAGTATTGATCAATAAATACTGTGCCAACTGCCTAGCACACCATCATTCCGGCAACTCATGCCGAAGCAGTGATAAGTGCCGGGTGTGCCAGCAGCAACACCACACACTCCTACATATTGCGGAGGATTCCAGCCCACCTACATCGCAACCAGAAGCTGCTCCTACACAATCGGCAGTGATCCAACCCCTTGCAGCACTAATGGAACACCACCTAACCAACTTGTTCCCCACTGTCGTAATCTTCCTCAACAACGGAATTAAGACAATGGAAATCCGAGCACTCCTGGACCCGAGCACTCCGATGAGCGGAATCAACGCGTCTCTACCAGGGGTTCTTAAACTGAACTCCTTCAGCGTTGGATCCGAAAAGGTCTGCACAGCCAGAATCGGGTCTTGGAAGAGAGCGTTAAGGCACATTTCGGGTCAATTGTGATGGCGGACGAGAATTACCATCGTCCGGATTCGGTGTCATTGGTGTTGGGGTCCGATGCCTACGTCAAAATTATGCGTGAACGCTTCATCCCTAGCCAAGACGGATTGCCCATTGCACAGAGGACAGAATTTGGCTGGATAAACTATTTACTCTTGCAATTCCTTGCAAAGGGGGGAAGTATGTTCATGCTGAACCAGAGATGAGCAGTTCTCAGCCAGGAAAAAAGAGCTAAATGAGCATCGCTCATTTTATCCGTTCATCTTGGCTGAGAACTCTCCATATTAACAGGCCCAAGGCGGCCATCACTACTTTGAAGTTTTAGTATATAACCAGAAGTGTCCCAGTGAAGTGTAACAATAAATAGATCCAATATCAAACATCATCATATTTTCCTTATGAAAAAATTTGGAAGTGAAAGTCTCCCCGCTACAAACAGTATAAATGTGTAGCGATTGAGATGTCATCGCTATATAATTTAGTAATCTGATGTTAATAATTTCCCAAGAGTATTTTATAAATATCTAGCGATTCAGATAGCACCCCTATATAATAAATTAATCTGATGTTAACGATTTCCCATAAGAATTGTATAAATGCCTGGCGATTCAGATGACATCCATTTCTAATATAGTAATCTGATGTTAATAATTTCCCATAAGAATTGTATAAATATCTAGCGATTCAGATGTCAACACTATATAAGATAGTAATCTCATGTTAATAATTTCCAATAAGAATTGTTTAAATGTCTAGCTATTCAGATGGCTTCCATGTATTATATAGTAATCTGATATGTAAAGTTATTAATTTCTCATAAGAATTGTATAAATGTATAGCTATTCAGATGGCATTTCTATGTAATATAGTAATCAGATGTTAATAATTTTCCATAAGAATTGTATAAAAGTGATAATGTACCCTTGCAACATATAACGACTGTGGAAGACCTTGGTGTAGATTTTGATGCCAAACTTAGTTTCATTCTACATATCTCCTCTATAACTAACAAAGCCATGGGTGTTCTTGGATTCATTAAACATTGGTCCAAGGAGTTTAATGACCCCTTTGTTACCAAAATCCTTTATATTGCTCTAGTTCGCCCCATACTAGAATATTGTTCATGTCCATGAATCCATCAAGTTCGTATTGAATCCATTCAGAAGCAATTCCACCTCTTTGCCCTTCGTGGGTTAAGCTGGGATCCCGATCGCTAACTAACCGTAGAACTATCCTTGGTATTATTTTTCTACATAAATTAATTATCGGTGACTTTAGATCTCCTTTTCTATTATCAAGTCTTAACTTTCATGTTCCTCGTAGACTAACAAGAAATTAGTATCCCTTATTTTTATCTAATTGCACAACTGACTATGCGTTGCACAATCGATTCCGTGTACTGTGCTCCTATTACAATGAATTTGATCAGGTTATCTCTTTAAAACTCTCTCTCTTACACCTAAAATCTGCTCTTCTGTTCTATTTTCGGGTAAACCCCAATCATTGATGGTTGACGTGGTTGCTGCCTTGGCAACACTGCTTATTTTCTGGTTGGTGTTTTCCTTAATTGTCCTTATCTTACTTTATTACACTCTAGCTTTCCATCCTTTTTTCTATTCTAGTCTAATTTATTTTTTTTTTAAATAATAATCTTTATATTTCTTTTTCGCCTTTTTTCTCGGTCTGATTGGATTTTTTGCGTAGGTTTTCTCCAATCCTTTGCAACAAATGTTGGATTATAAAAATTAATTGTATTTAATACCCCAATTACTTATAAATTTAAATTTAATTAATTTTCTAAATTTTAATTTAATTTATATAATAACTATTTTTATCTTTTGTAATTCTTTAATCGACTGCAATTAGTCGATTTAATAATAATAAGTAAATAATAAATAAATTAATAGAATAATTAAAGCTTTTGAGAAAAATTGCACAGCTGATGACTATGCGTGCAACAATGTGATACTGGCTAACCACTTTTATTACGGAGCACTGAAAAAATCGACTGTTCACTTTGATAGAAATCTCTCTCTATATATGTGTTGCGATTCAGATGGCAACCCTATATAATATAGTAATCTGATCATAATAACATTCCATAAGCATAGAATGCCAAGCGTTGCAGATGGCATCCCTATATAATATAGTAATCTGATGTTAATAATTTCCCATAAAGAATAAATAAACGTCTAGAGATTCAGATGGTATCCCTATATAATATAGGAATCTGAGGCTATTAATTTTTATTAAGAATTGTATAAATGTCTAGCGATACAGATGCCATCATCTACATTATAGTATGCTGATGTTTATAATTTCCCATAAGAATTTAATAAATGTCTAGCGATTCATATGGCATCCCTTAAAATATAGTAATCTGATCTTAATAATAATAATATAATAATATAATATTATAATATATATATAATAGATTCAGATGGCTTCACTATTAAATATAGTAATCGGAATTTAATAAATTCCCATAAGAATTGTTTAAATGTCTAGCGATTCAGATGCCATCTCTATATAATATAAGAATAGTATAAATGTCTAGCGATTCAGATGGCATCCCTATATAATATAGTAATCTGATCTTAATAATTTCCCATAAGCATAGAACGCGAAGCGATGCAGATGGCATCCCTATGTAATATAGTAATCTGATGTTAATAATTTCCCATAAGAATTGTATAAATGTCTAGCGATTCAGGTGGCATCCCTATATAATATAGTAATGTGATGTTAATAATTTTTCAAAGGAATTGTATAAATGTCTAGCGATGCAGGTGGCATTTATATATAATATAGTACTCTGATCTTAATTATTTCCCTTAAGATTTGTATAAATATCTAGCGATTCAGAAGGTATTGCAATATAATATAGTAATCTGATCTTAATAATTTTCCATAAGAATAAAACGACAAGCGATGCAGATGGCATCCATATATAATATAGTACTCTGATGTTAATATTTTCCCAAAAGAATTTTATAAATGTCTGATGTTAATAATTTACCATAATAATATAGTAATCTGATGTTACTAATTTCCCATAAGAATTATATAAATGTCAAGCGATGCAAAAGGCATCCCTATATAATATAGTAATATTATGTAAATAATCTCCCATAAGAATTGTATAAATGTCTATCGATTTAGATGGCAACCCTATATAATATAGTAATCTGATCTCAATAATATCCCACAAGCATAGAACGCGAAGCGATGCAGATGGCATCCCTATATAATATAGTAATCTGATGTTAATAATTTCACATAAGAATTATATAAATTTCTAGCAATTCAGATAGCATAGGTATATGATATAATCTGATGTTAATAATTTACCATAAGAATGGTATAAATATATAGCGATTCAGATAACATCCATATATAATACAGTAATCTGATGTTAATAATTTCGCATAAGAATTGTATAAATATGTAGCGATTCAGATGGCATCACTTTATAATATAGTAATCTGATGTTAATAATTTTCCGTAAGAATTGTATAAATGTCAAGCGATGCAGGTGGCATTTATTAATAATATTTTAATTTGAAGTGAATAATGTCCCATAAGTATTTTATAAAAGTCTAGCTATTCAGAAGGCATCACTATTAAATATAGTAATCTGATGCTAATAATTTCCCACAAGAATTGTACAAATGTTTAGCGACGCAGGTGGCATTTATATATATAATGTGGTAATTTGAAGTTAATAATTTCCCAAAATCATCATTATATAGGGATGATTTTATATTATTTTATAGTATATACCGATGCTATCTGAATCGCTAGAAATTTATATAATTCTTATGGGACATTATTCACTTCAAATTAAAATATTATATATAAATGCCACCTGCATCGCTTAACATTTATACAATTCTTATGGGAAATTATTAACATCAGATTACTATATTATAAAGTGATGCCATCTTAATCGCTAGACATTTATACAATTCTAATGGGAAATAATTAAGATCAGATACATATCTTATATACGGATAATATCTAAGTCGCTAGACATTTATACAATTTTTTTGTGAAATTATTAACATTTGATTACCATATTATATAGGGATGCCATCTGAATCGCTAGACATTTATACAATTCGTATGGTAAATTATTAACATCAGATTACTGTATAATATAAGGATTCCATCTGAATCGTTATACATTTATATAATTCTTATGGGATATTGTTAACGTCAGATACCAAATTAATATACGGATGATATCTAAATCGCTAGACATTTATGCATTTCTTTTGAAAGGTTATTAAATTCAGATTACTTTATTATATAGGGATGCTGTCTGAATCGCCAGACATTTATAGAATTCACATGGGAAATTATTCTCATCAGATTATTATATCATATAATAATTCCACGTGCATCGCTAGACATTTATACAATTGTTATATGTTATATATTGTTATGCCATCTGAATAGTTAGACATTTTAGAAATTAATATGGGATAGTATGAACATCAAATTACTATATTATGTAGTGAAGCATTCTGAATAGCTAGACATTTAAACAATTCTTATGGGAAATTATTAGGATTAGATTACTATATTATACAGTTGTTGCTTACTATTGTTGCAACGCGTAAGCAAATTTTCCTATCTAGACTTTCAGCTGATAACTACATGTGAAGCTATTGCTGCCTATATTGCCAGCAAATCTTCAAGCAATGTATCAGTATCTAAATTTAATTTCTCTGAACCTAGGGAAATAGCCTCCTTCAAAATTAACGTTCCATCAGACACATTCTCACTTATTTGTGATCCAATTTTCTGGCCTCCACAAATAATTGTTCATGAGTTCATTATAAAAAAACGCACTCGTCCGGTGCCTGTCAGTCTTCAAGCTAGTGGCTCTCTTTAGCAAGCAACCATTAGTAATAATCCTCCAAAAAACTAGATCGATCTTCAGATTTACTACATATCAGTTATCAGAAAGTTAGAGGTCTAGTGTCTAAGCTTAAAAATGTATTTTTACAAAGTTCTTCTTACGAGTCTCAAATTATTGCTTTTTCTGAGACAAGGCTTAATTCTTCAATTTCAAATTCTGAAATTTTTTCTACTGCCTTTATATCCTACATTGCAGTTAATTCTTCCCTTCGGTCCGAGTCAATTACTTTATCCGTTTCACCTCCTGATGTGGAAATAGTTGCCGTTAAGGTATCGTTTCCATCATGTTCCATTTTCATAACGTGCTCTTATATCCCTCCGTGTTCTGATATTTCTATTTATATGCAGCATTTAAGCCGTATTGAATATATATCAACACTCGTACGTGATAAAGACATGTTTGTCGTTTTAGGCGATTTCAATTTGCCTAATATCCAGTGGTCTCTCTTTAGGAAATCTAATTTTCTTGTGCCTTGTGCACAACATGACTTTTTAGATTCCTTGTATGACCTTTCGTTTTTTCAAATAAACTCGATTCCTAATAATCTTGACAGAATGCTTGATCTTATTTTTGTCAACGATTGCACTTCTACCAGTGTGTCAAGATCTTGTCCAATAGTATTTCCTGAAGACTCCTTTCATCCTACCGTAGAAATTTCTCTATCAATTGCCACGTCGACTAAACCAGTATCCAAACCTGTTAGTAAAACCCGCCTTTGTTTTCGCAAGGGAAATTTTCCTTGCTTAATCAACTTCTTTCCTCAGCTGATTGGTCTACTCTATACAATTCGGTTGATATAAATTTTGCTCAAACCCACTTCTACGACACTATTAACTCACTTCTTGATATCTTCATTCCAAGTAGTGTTGTATTGCCTGTTTCATCCAAGCCTCCCTGGTTTACACGTCGACTTTCAAATTTAAAAAATATTAAAAGGAACCTATTTAAAAAATTTAAACTCTCTGGATCTAATATTAATTTTTCTAAATATTCTATTGCTAAATCTAACTTCCTTCTCCTTAACTCTCAATGCTATAATGAGTATCTTATGTGCTGCAGGAATCAGTTTGAGTGGGATCCTAAACTGTTTAATAAATTTGTAAATTCTAAGCGTAACAGCTCTTCTATGCCTCCTGAAGAATGAGGGATCCATTGACTACTTAACTAGTGCTAACCTTTTTGCAAATTTCTTTCAATCTACTTACACTTCTTCCATTAACAATATCGCTTACCCTTATCCTTATCCTATTTCTTCCTCTAACTCTATATTTGCTCCTATCATTACTGATAACGATCTAGTTACAGCAATGAAAACTTTAAAATCTTCATATTCTCCTGGGCCCGACAATATCCCAAGTTGCGTACTCAGAGAATGCTGGAGCTCTCTACATCTTCCCTACTCAAACTTTTTAACTTATCTCTTGATTCCGCTGTTTTTCCATGTCTTTGGAAGGAATATATTGGGATAATCCCAATTCACAAAAAGGGAGCATTTATATCTGATCTTTTGATCTTCAAGCTAGATCGAATTCCACCCCAACACTTCTGACTTGGATTTCCTCTTACTTAAAAAACAGAACCCAAAGAGTTCTGTTGAGATCCGAAATTTCACATTATTTTTTCACATTATTTATTAATGACCTGCCATCTATTTTGTCCCACTCACGCATCCTTATGTATGCTGATGATGTGAAACTTATTCTTTCTTACAACGATCGTTCTAACTATATTTCTCTGCAAGAAATTTGGTCCATGCATCTTTGGTGTCAGGCTAATAAGTTGCATTTAAATATTTCTAAATGTTTGTTTATGACTTTGATTCGAATTAATCAACACTTACTCACTTAGACGCCTGACAATGTACCCTTGCAACGTATACCGACTGTGGAAGACCTTGGTGTACTTTTTGATGCCAAACTTAGTTTCATTCTACATATCTCCTCTATAACTAACAAAGCCGAGGGTGTTCTTTACTCCAAACTCCTTTATACTTCTCTAGTTCGCCCCATACTAGAATATTGTTCATGTATTGGAGTCTTCAATATGGAATCATTGAATCCATTCAGAAGCAATTCCTCCTCTTTGCCCTTCGTGGCTTAAACTGGAATCCCGATAGCCGTCTTCCACCGCAATCTGATAGGCTCTTACTCATTGATCTCCATTCAATTTTTTTCTTCATAAATTAATTATCGGTGACATTAGCTCTCCTATTCTATTATCTCGACTTAACTTTCATGTTCCTCGTAGACTAACAAGAAATTATTATCCCTTACTTTTATCTTATTGCACAACTGACTATGCGTTGCATAATCGATTTTCTGTACTGTGCTCGAATTACAACGAATTTTATCACTTTTATCTCTTTCTTACAGTGAAAATCTGCTCTTCTGTTCTATCTTCGGGAGAACCCCAATCATTGATTGGTTGGCGCGGTTGCTGCCTTGTCAACCCTGCTTCTTTTTTGGTTTGTGTTTTCCTGGATTGTCCTTGTCTTACTTTATTACTCTCTTACTTTCTATGGTTTTTCTATTCTAGTCTATTTTCATTATATTATCAACAATCTTTATCTTCCTGGTCTGATTGGTTTTTTTTTATTTTTCCCCAATCCTGTGCAACTAATAAATAAATAAATAAATGTTGGGCTATAAAAAAAAAAAAAATTTAATTCTATATAATATCCGAGAAATCTTAAAGGTAATGTAATTTTAATATTACTTATTATTTTTAATATAATTAATTTTCTAAATTTTGAATTTATTTGTAATTTTTATCTTTGAATTAAATTTACAAAATAATTTATTTTTATCTTTTGTAATTCTTTAATCGAATGCAATTAGTGGATTTAATAATAAATAAGAATAAAATAAAAAAAAATAAAAATTTATTCTATTGAATCGGTAAACTAATAGAAGTCTGACGTTAATAATTGTCTATAAGAATTGTATAGATTTCTTCTGATTGTTCCTATAGCATTCTAATATAATAAAATAGTCTGATCTTATTTATTTTGAACAATTCTGTCTATTGCATCGGCATACTAGTAGAAGTCTGATCTGAAAAATTTCCCATTAGAATTGTGTTTATCTCAACCGATTG
This sequence comes from Drosophila repletoides, assembly GCA_018150835.1. Classification (NCBI taxonomy): domain Eukaryota; kingdom Metazoa; phylum Arthropoda; class Insecta; order Diptera; family Drosophilidae; genus Drosophila; species Drosophila repletoides. The sequence goes on from JAECWQ010000228.1 coordinate 1,502,698, forward strand.
TTGCTATGGCATTCTTATATAATAAAGAAGTCTGAATTAATTTGAGCAATTCTTTCTAGAGCATCGGTATACTAATAGAAGTCTGAAATTAGTAATTTTGAATAATAATTGTATTTATTTCAACCGATTATTTCTATAATATCCTTTTATATTTAAGCAGTCTGATCTTAATAATAAATTTTGAACGATTTTTCTATTGTAATGGTTGCAGAATCATAAATTAAAAATAAATAGGTATTTACTGCGCAAGCCGTTTGCGACAAACTTGTCGCCTGCGCTGTAATAGTTGAGAGCTCTCTTCTATGCTTAATGCAGAAAAGAGATCGACAACGCAAGGCAATAAAACTGCATGAACGCATTAAGCTTATGAACGACCATACGCGGTAATTGTTGAAAGATTTATTCTAAGCTTAATGCAGAAAAGAGATCGACAATGCAATGCAATAAAGCTGCGAAAGCTGCAGCTTAGCTGAATATCGCGAGCAAAGCGATGCATACGCATACAACAAATCGTCGATATAATTGAGCATGTGTTAGAAAAAGCTTTTTGTGGTATATAAGCTTGAAAAGCTACTGAAAAGTTATTTTTCATTACACATTGCAAAAGACGGCGGAGCTGCTGCACCGTGGGCTGACGGTCTGTCACCTAGTTAAATAATAAAATTAATTAAAACTTGTAAAAGTGTACTAGATATTAGTGCAAAAATATAAATAAAAAACATACAATTCAAATTATTTTAATTATTTTAAAATAATATAAAAATAAATATTATTATTCGCGCACGTGCAACTTGGATCCCATATCAAATTTGGATGCATCCAGCTCAAGGCTGATCTTAGGAGAGAAATTCCCAATTCAGCCTAAAGATTCGACAAAAGGTATGTGGGGAATATAATATTTCCCGAAAAACAACAAATTTTAATTTTATACTTATAGAAAATTTCTATATAGGGTATCTTAACCGAACCCTCCTCCAGTTAGATGCTGCAAAAGCTTGCCTTAAATTGAAGGCAGGTACATTTTTACGGCCATCACCCTAAATCCCCATATAGACTAATTGTGCTGCTGGCCAAGACTGTCTCTGCCGCCGCCGCACATCGGCGTACAGTGCCGCCCAAATAATTCGTCCCTCTACATATTGTACTGAAGTTTCACCTGGAGCCACAGCAATTAAATAAAATAACAAAAAAAAAAAAAAAAAGTTAGAAGATAGGAACATGTGTGTACCATGGTAAAGTACATCTTAAAATAGGGAAAAAAATTAGATAAAAGAAAAATTAAAAAAACATGTGTGTACAGTGGTACCAAGTACAAGAAATATTTGGAAAAAATAATTAATGAAAAATAAAACAGAAACAGGTGTGCATAGTGGGACAAGATAGATAAAATAAAAAAAAAATTAGATAAAAATGCATAACCCCAAACCTTTTCCATATCCCACATGGCAAAAATTTATTACTAAAAACAAAAAAAAAAAACAAACAACACAACAAGAAAAATATAAATCTCAACATGAAACAAAACAAACAGCATGATCCGGTATACCGTTGGAAGGCCTTTAATTGATTGTTCTTCGGATAAATGTATGTAAGTCACACGTTTTTACATATTCTATTAACATTGAAAAAAAAATTTATTAAATTTTTATTAACTACTTATTCTTGTGCACTGAAAAAATTCTTCATTAAAATATTGAATATCCACAAAAAAAAAAAAAAATATATAAAAATAAAAACAAAAAAAAATAAAAACTGGAAAAATATATAAAAAATATAGAGTATAGAATATGATAGGCTAGTTTTTTTCTATGCACTTTTTTTTACACTCCCTGCTATAAAAATATATCCACATTATTATGTTATTAGATTTTTAAATTAAATCTTTTTGAATTATTTAAGAAAGAAAACAAATTAATTTCAATTAATCAAACTTTTTATGGAAAGAAAAAAAAGTTAATTGAATTAATGGAACTAAAATTAATTATAAGGAAATATGGATATCTTTGTTTGTAATAGTTAGATTTCGATATATTATAAATAATAATGGTGGTAGATTAAACGAAAAAAATACAAATAATTCAAATGTTAATTATAAATTAAAAGATTTTCACGCATTAGTTTAGTGGCAGCAGCTAACAGCCTAGTGAGAGAGGCACTCAACCTTCGACAGATGGCGCCAGCCATGCAAAAATACTTTGACATGGGCGCTCTCAAAAAGGGGAAAAGGGGGCTTACAACTTGTTGATTGCGATCGTAAAGTGTATGATTCAGGGTTGGGTGGGTAAAGACCGCGAGGATCGAATACTAGCTATGATCCTCCAAATTCATTTTTGACAGTCTGGGTATATAAAGCAGCCCTCAATTTGTGTATCGAATTTTTAAAAATTTTGCGTTTGTTCCAATTTTTGGGTTGTTCAAGATTTTCGTTGTTAGGAAGTTTAGCTTCCATTTTAGAGTCAGTAGGGACTGTATAAAGATAAAACTTTATGTGCTAAGAGTTCTACAGGACACAGCAAACCCACCCCACCCCGAAAGAGCTAGGGAATTAAAGGGTTCCGACCCACGTTGTGACACCGTCGACTCTCCCGGTATTCACACTCAAAGATGGATAATCTTTGAGCAATAATCTTGTTTGCGTGAATGCTAACTAAGTGTCTTAGTCGTTGCACATCCCCAACTTAGGAGTAGCATTGTTTTACTTACATTGAAAATGTATGTTATGAGGGTTATGAAATAAAACATTATGCCTTGGCTGTGTGAGATTATTTAATTCATGGTATGTGTCTTGCCAAAAACCAAGTTTTGGCTAAGATCGATTACCTTGCCGATATATACATATGTTAAAAAATAGTTAAAACATAGGAGATAGAGTTCAATCTACACACTCAATTTAATACAATGCTCTCCAAAGTTAGTGATCGCTTGTTTTTTTAATTTTAATCGTGAAACTTTACAATTCTATTGCATAATAATCTGGAATCTTGCGTATTTGAGGCTGAATTCTCTGCCGATTATGCGTGCGAAAGTCTTTTGATTTGATCATTTGGTTAAATTTTTGGTAAATTTTGAATTGATTTCTTAGATGTATGAGATGCAAATGCAGTCTGGTTGACTCTGGAATAGATGTATTATACTGCTTTAGTGTATCGCTACCGAGCAACAGGAATGTGTTTAAATGAGTATATATGGCAATTGTCAGCTTTTCTATTTGTAGTAGCAATAAACCAAAATTCTTTTCTTACTTTTTATATTCGAGTACTATCAAAGATACAAAACAAATAACGATTTTTATATTATCATGTTACCCAAAACAAATGTCAATTAAACAGGAAACTTTATCTGTTAATTAATGCCTATTGAACATAGCCCCCAAAATATATCCGGCTCAGTGGAAGCCGCTGAGAAGAATTGTAGTATTTATTGTAAGATAATGACCAATACTCAGTCGTGCTATATAGCAGCCTGTAAGCATATTTTCCATAAAAATTGTCTTGAGGATTGGTTACAAGCACATAATGTGTCAATCTAATAGACACAAATAATTGAAAATTAGTCATAGGTAATTGTTCACTCAGAGCAAAACAGGTCGATGCCAATATTCCAGGTACTATACGTTGTCCTATCACTAGAAATTTAGCCAAGACATAAGAAGGAGTTTCTGCTCAAGGAGAAGCTCATGACACCTGTTCAGTAAAAGCGAAGTTTAAACCCAACGAAGAAGAGGTCGTTCTTACCGCCCTAATAATAATCCTCGTCTGGTACAATCGGTATCGGTAGATTATTCAATGATACAGGATATGATTGAACAAAATGTTTCACGCTTTATATCGGCTTTACATGTAAGCCCTAGAAATCCAGTTAATGGATCTCAAGCTATGTCTGCTCCAATTTCCACAGCAAGTCGTACATCCGTACAGTCCAGTAAAATTACAGAAGAAAAGCAGAAACGGAGCTTGCACTTTAATGGCTCAGCTGAAGGGTTAGGTCAAGACGAATTTATGTTTCGAGTGAAGAAAAGTTGGTGAATCTTTTTATAATGCTGTGGTCTCAGTGATTGATAAGTCTTCTATTTAAAATAAATTCTGCTTCCAGAAGCGCGACACAAACAGCTGTAGGACAACTGCGAAGGTATATACAGATGCATGAAAATTTAGTTAGAGAACTTAGTAATCGTGCAGAAGAATTTGTTAGAACAAAACCACAGGCAACTCGACGTCAAGTATTCGCTATAGGAGAGAAAGAAGATGATGTAGATCAAACAATAGAGGTTAGTAACGAAAGTGATGTCGCTACCATTTGTAATACTAATGTAACTTTCTGAAACTGCGATATCCAGGGACATGTCTGGGAAAATTATTTAGCCCAGCGCCGTATATTTTGTTTCGGATGTGGCGCTCTTAATATTTATAAGCCACAATGTCAATCATTCGTCGTAAGTCTGAATACGGATTGAAGGGTGTATCCCACAACAACAGAATACCCCAAAGAAGTAAAAAGAAAGTTCAGTAACGATTTTAAAACCCACAGGAAATTATGAAATGTTACCCGTAAATAAAAAACCATTTCTCCCCTATCATGAACGACTTAGAAATTATTTAGATGTTAGAACTAGAATTTTTAGTGAAATTAGTCCCCTAAGCTCTAGAAATTCAATATGTTGTAAGAATTATTTTAAGAGAATGAAACAATGCACTAAGGCATTAATTTCAGCAATATTTAAAAATAACAATGATCTTCGTTGTTATGCAGAAGTGTCCTTTTTGAACTTTTCTGAACACGGTGCAAGCGTCAGTTGCATTGGGTCTACATTAGCATTAGAGAACTTTTCAAATATGACAGAATTTAAATCAATTAAATCTCATGTGAGCACTGCGGATGGATAAGCTTATGAAGTTATAGGTGTACTTACAGTTAGTATGATTTATAAAGAAATGGAAAAATCCATTCACCTGTATATTATCCCATCTATTAGACAGAGACTAATTTTAGGTGTAGATTTCTGGAAGATTTTCGCTTTAGCTCCTAATGTGATAAGTTCGATAGAATCGCCTACAATTTGTACCCTTTAACTCCTGTTCAACAACAACAACTAGATGTAGTTACAAATTTATTCCCTAACTGTCTTGACGGATTAGGTAAAACACCCATGATTAAACATCACATTGATATTGGAGTCGCTCCCCCAGTAAAGCAAGGATTTTATCCCGTCAGTCCAGCAGTTGAGAAACTGCTGCACGCCGAGATAGATCGTATGTTAGAATTAGATATTATTGGGCCTTTGTCCAGTGCCTGGAGTTCGCCAATGCGTCTGGTTATGAAACCCAACAAGGTCCGTCTTTGTTTAGATGCACGCAAGTTAAATGATGCAACAAAGAAATATGCTTCTCCTTTGCCTAGCATAGAAGGTATTTTCTCACGAATGCCAAAAGCTAACATTATATCAAAATTAGATCTCAAGGATGCATATTGGCAAATTGAGCTATCGAAAGAATCAAGGCCATTAACCGCTGTTACAGTGCCTGGCAGACCTTTGTATAAAGGTTATGCCTTTCAGCCTTTCCAACGTGCCGACCACCATGTGTCGTCATATATAATAAGGGGGATATAATCCCCCTGATCTTCGTCACTGTGTGTTTGGATATCTGGATGATCGTCTCTCTTTTTCCTCACACCTTGCATTTCTTGTAAGTATGCCAGAGCAATTTCGAAAGCCAATCAAACTCTGAACATTGAGAAAAACCATTTTTGTGTAAATAGTGTAAACTATTTAGGATGCGTCATCGGTAGTGGAGGTATCTGCACAGATCCATCGAAAATTGAGTGTATTTTAAATTGGCCAACACCAAGGAACCTGAAACAGGTTCGTGGGTTTTTAGGAGTATGCGGTTGGTATCACCGTTTCATCAACAAGTATGCGGAGTTGACATACTCCATAACAGATGTGTTTTCTGTTAAAAATAAATTCGTGTGGACAGATAATACGCAAGAAGCGATGCAAAAGTTAAAAATTATACTTACTTCTGCCCCTGTATTACAGAATCCAGACTTTCAGAACAAATTTTACCTTCATTGTGATGCTAGTAATTTTGGAATAGGGGCCGTCTTGGTTTTATCGCCTGATAATAATGGAATGCCAATTGCATTCAGGTCAAAAAAATTAAGTCGTGCTCAGCAAAATTATAGTGTAAATGCTATTTAGAGCTGCAGGAATTACTGAACACTCCAGTCTGCTATGGCTTATGCGCCAACAAAATACATCTGGTAGGCTTGGTAGATGGATTTTCCGATTGAAGCAGTATAAATTTTCCCGATGCATTGTCGAGAATGTGTGAAGATGAGCTCGCAGAATTGGAAATGAACCCAATTATTGATTTGGAATCTAAAGCTTTCTTTGATTCAGAATTTAATTCACTTATCGAGAAATTTACGCAGAAACAATCAAAATTTCCTGCTATTAAAATTTCTCAGCACTTTATTTACATGAGAACAGAATAATCCACTGGAGATGAAGCACAGGAACAGAACTCATGGAAATTATGGGTCCCAGAAAGTCTTAGAACAGATGTTCTAAAACAAGCTCATGATAGTGTGTAATTTCTTTGCATTGTGAAATTAAAAAAACTTTCGAGAAATTACTTAGAAATCTTTTCAAGAAGTAAACGAGGTCATGTCGGATTTCTCATTGTCCTAGATCATTTCAGTAAATAGGTTTTCCTATTAAAGAATATATTTCACTGTTTTGGAGTGCCTGAAAATGTAGTTAGTGATAATGGTTCTCAGTTCAAAGCGAATGATTTTAATAGTTTTCTGACCGAATTAGGCATAAGACATGTATATACAGCTTTATACTCCCCTCAAAGTAACGCTTCAGAGCGAGTCAATCGTTCATTGTTAGCGGCTGTACGCGGTTACTTGAAAGAGGATCAGACCGAGTGGGAGAAGCGTATTTCGGCCATTTCATGCTCTTTGCATCAATCATTAGGCTGCTCTCCATATAAAGCATTATTTGGATTAGATGTGATTACACATGGTTCTGATTATCAATTATTTATATACAACAAAATATTAGGAATGCGTACACAAGAAATGCGGCAAAATACAATTTGCGTTCCAAGCACATTACGTACAAAGTAGGTCAGGAAGTTTTTAGACGAAATTTACTCTGAGCAAATTGTCGCAGAACTTTAATGCAGAATTAGCATGACAGTGCTAAGTGTCGGGTAGCAAGAAAACTTGGCAACTGTTTTTATATTTTAGAGAATTTACAGTGCCGAGAACTTGAACTTACCATGCGAAAGATATTCGAGTTTAATTTCCCGATAATCTTCCTTCTATCGAATCAGGTGGTATAATGGTTGCAGAATCATAAATAAGAAATACATAAGTATTTACAGCGCAAGACGTTTGCGACAAACTTGTCACCTGCGCTGTAATAGTTGAGAGCTCTCTTCTATGCTTAATGCAGAAAAGAGATCGACAACGCAAGGCAATAAAACAGCTTAGCTGAATATCGCGAGCAAAGCGATGCATACGCATACAACAAATCGTCGATATAATTGAGCATGTGTTAGAAAAAGCTTTTGTGGTATATAAGCTTGAAAAGCTACTGAAAAGTTATTTTTCATTACACATTGCAAAAGACGGCGGAGCTGCTGCACCGTGGGCTGACGGTCTGTCACCACGTTAAATAATAAAAATTAATTAAAACTTGTGAAAGTGGGTTAAAAATATTATTAATATTATCTTAATATTATTAATATTAGTGCAAAAATAAAAACAAACAAAAAATTTTTAATTATTTGGATAAAAAAAAACATAATATAAAATAAATATTATTTTGCGCCCACGTGCAACGTGGATCCCAGATCTAATCTGGATGCATCCAGCTCAAGGCTGATCTTAGGAAAGAGAGTCTTAATACAGCCTAAAGATTCGACAAAACGGGTATCTTAACCTAACCCCCTCCAGTTAGATGCGGCAAAAGTTTGCATTAAATCTAATTTTGGAGGCAGGTACATTTTTACGGCCACCACTGTCTCTGCCGCCGTTGCAAATCGACGTACAGTGCCGCCCATAAAATTCGTCAACCCCTCTACATATTGAATTGTACTGCATTTTCACCTGGAGCCCCTTCAATTAAATTAAATAAAAACAAATAAACGAAAAATAACAAACAAAATTAGGAACATGTGTGTACAGTGGTACGGTATATAAAAAAATTTAACAATAATTAAATAGAACAAAAATAATGAGCTAAAAGATAGGAACTTGTGAGTACAGTACATTAAAATAGGGAAGAAAATTAGGTAAAAGAAAAATGAAAAAAACACGTGTGTACAGTGGTACCATGTAGAAGAAAAATGTGGAAAAATAATTAATAAAAAAATAAAATCGAAACAAGTGTGCATAGTGGGACAAGATAAATAATATTTGTGAGAAAAAATAGATGAAAAAATTTAATTTAAATAAAGAAAAAGAACACTGTTAGGAAAAAAATTATATATATATATATAACAGATATGTATCTGTTTAGATAATTCTATTTTTCAAATTTTTCTGAGTTATAATTAGAGTAAATTAAATTAAATTTAACAACAAAAATACCCATACATATTTAAAAAAAGATAAAAATGCATAGCCCCAAAGCTTTCCCGTATCCCATATAACAAAAATTTAATATTAAAAAAAAAAACACACAAAACAACATAACAAGAAAAATATAAATCTCAACATGAAACAAAACAAATAGCATGATCCGGTACACCGTTGGAAGGCCTTTCATCGATTGCTCTTGGGATAAGTAAGTCACACATTTTTATTTCTCTTTATTCTTTTAACAATGGAAAAAAAATGTATTAAATTTTTATTAACCCCTTATTTTTGTACACTGAAAAAAAATTCTTTATTAAAATATTGAGTATCTACAAAAGCAAAAAAAAATTATATAAAAATAAATACAAAAAAAAAATAATATACAGTGGCTCCCAGCTTATTTCGTGCAGCTACGAAGTAAAAGTTTAAATCGCCACTGCTCCTATACTATGAAATTTATTCAAAAAATTTAAACGCTGTATTTTAAATAAGAATTTCAACATATATATTCAACTAAAACAATCTTCTTAATCATAAAAACCAAAGCATAATATAGCAAAAACTAATTTTAAGGGACTTTTTCATGCCGCAGCTTATTTCGTGCAGTTAACTTATTTAGCAAAAATTTTAAATTTTGAGTGGAAAATGACTACTTTTTTATTAATTTTGATATTTTAAGTACTTACAAATACATATTTTATGACTTTCTGGACTTGGTCATACTAAACTAAGAAGTTACAGGGGAATAACCAAAATGGCACCGCGTACAACCATTGAGCAACGAGAATTAGTTCTCAAACACTTCAAAAGTGGAAAAAGTCAGCGGGTTATTGGAGAAATTGTGTCCTTACGCCCCAGTACCCTACAATATATTATTCAGCGCTTTGTTCGTGAAAATCGGGTTGAAAATAGAGGTCGAAATGCGCCGAATAAGATTTTCAATGATCATGATGAGCGACGAATCATCCGGAAAATAAAGGAAAACCCAAAGCTATCGGCTCCAAAATTAGCTGTAGAGGTTGACTACGAACTAGGAAGAAATGCAGTGCTGATACAGTGCGCCGTGTGTTGCACAACCATAACTTCAATGGTCGAGTAGTTCGAGCAAAGCCATTTGTAAGCAAGAAAAATAAGGAGTATCGGCTAAAGTTTGCAAAGGAGCTCGAAATTCAACCGAATTTCTTTTGGAATGAAGTTATCTTTGCAGACGAGTCCAAATTTAGCCTATTTGGTTCCGATGGACGGCAATATGTGTGGCGTCGACCAAATACCGAGCTTGAAAACAAACACCTCAAAGCTACGGTCAAGCACGGCGGGGGTCACGTGATGGTTTGGGCCTGTATGGCGGCTTCTGGAGTGGGCAACCTCGTCTTTATTGACGGGATCATGGATTCCAAAATGTATTTATCAATATTAAAGGAAAAGTTACACCAAAGTGCAGAAAATCTGGGCATACGCGATCGTTTCCGATTCTACCAAGACAACGACCCCAAGCACTCAGCAGGCATTGTAAAGACTTGGCTCATCTGGAACTGCCCCCATGTTATCAAAACATCAGCACAGTAACCAGACTTAAATGTCATTGAGAATTTATGGCAAATATTAGAGGTGGCTATTCGGAAACGAAAGATTTCCAACAAAAATGACCTAAAACGTGCCTTGCTGGAGGAATGGCAAAAAATACAAGTGGAAACAACTAAAAATTAGTTTCTTCCATGACAAATCGTTTAAAAGCTGTGATAAGTCAGAAAGAGGCCACACAAAATATTAAGTTTATATATAAGGATAATAAGTTAATTTGAATGGAGTGCACGAAATAAGCTGCGGCATGAAAAAGGCCCTTAAAATTAGTTTTTGCTATATTATGCTTTGGTTTTTATGATTAAGAAGATTGTTTTAGTTGAATATATATGTTGAAATTCTTATTTAAAATACAGCGTTTAAATTTTTTGAATATCTTTCATAGTATAGGAGCAGTGGCGATTTAAACTTTTGCTTCGTAGCTGCACGAAATAAGCTGCGAGCCACTGTAATACAAAAAACAAAAAAAAAAATTGAAAAAATATAGAGAATAGGATATGATGGGGTAGTTTTTTTCTATGCACATTTTGTTTACACCCCCTGCCATAAAAATATATCCACATTATTATGGATTTATAGGAATACATATATGTCGAAGTTTGTTCCCTATTCATTTTTGTTTTCCAAAGGCGCAGCGCGTTTCGGAGGCTCTGACACTCGAATCACAACTGATTTGAGTTGCCCACCGAACCACACTCGACGACAGCGACTTTACGCTGTCGCCTCGCCATAACGGTACCATTCTTGTGAAATGAGTTTTATTGAAATTAGACTTCTTGTGAAATACCCGAAAGATGCTCACCTATACACTCACACGCACACTACCGCTACGCATTCTTACTGTGCGCCGACACGGCCATCCTGACTATAACACGACCTCGTGTAAAAAAAGGACATCATTGCAATTTCTCTTTTAGTTCCATAACAAAAGCCAATTTTATTTTCTTAATTCGTAAATACTTTACATGTTACCAATTTCACAAAACAGTACTGATCTCCTTAAATACTTTGCTTTTTGTTTATTTATTTATTTATTTTTTTTTTTTTATTTATAACTAGACTTACATAATCAAATGCCCCACACGCCATGATCAAAACAAACATTTGTATGTTTTGCACTTGTGCTTGCACTATATTTTATGTTCTAGGTACTCTGCCACTTTCATTGGCCAGCAGTACAACTTCTTTGTCACCCTTATTGGTGTACTTTTCATTAGTCACTTCAACATTCTCAATTTATTTCATATTCGCTCTCTTCACCGTCCGCAACGGCTTTATCTCTTTCAACATTATTATTGTAATCATCGCATACATTTAACTCCTCGGGCACTTGCCCCTCTGGTAATTTTCTTAAATCTTCGTGTGCATATTTATAATTTCTTTTATTGGTCAATGACTTTAAATTGTACCTGTCACCTTCTAAAACTTGGGTTATTTCAAAAGGTCCCTTAAATTTTGGACTTAACTTGGTTTGATGCCTCTCTTCGCTTTTAAGTAATACAAAATCTCCAACTTTGTGTCTGACTACTTTCCTTATTTTTATCAAATCGCTCTTTGTCATAAACTGCAGTAGCCAAAACATTCTCTTCAGCTTGTGCTCTTACGTTTGGCAGATCAACCTCAATTTCTATATCAGTAGGTGGAAGTAATCCTAAAGGGCGTGCTACCTTTCCCAATAACATTTCTAGAGGACTTGCCCTTGTCACACGGTTTGTTGTACAATTGATTGCTAACTGCACATCTCTTAACACATCCTGCCAAGACTGCGTTCCAGTTTCCGCCGCTGTTAACATATTTTTCAATGTGCTCATTGTACGTTCCACTTGGCCATTAGCTCGACTAGCTCCAGTGGCAATCAAGTGTAAGTTTATTTTATGGTCTGAACAGAATTGACTAAACTTCATTCCCGCAAAACATCTTCCCTGGTCAGCTATTATTCGGTTTGGTACTCCAAACAATGAAACAGCAGATTGAACAGCATTTATACAATTCTCACTGTCCAATTTAAGGGTATGATAAAGATAGACGTACTTGGTAAATGCGTTTACTTGAACAATAATGTACTCCCTTTTGATCACTCTTGCCACTTAATTTCCCTGTTATGTCAATGTGGATAGTGTGCCAAGGAATATTGATTTTCGGGATTGGATGCAGTTCAGCCTGAATTTTTCCCGAAGTTGATTTGGACATTTTGCAAGTGATACAGTTGTCAACAAATTTCCTGATATATTTTGACATATTGTCAAACCAATAAAAATCGTAAACTTTATTGACTGTCTTTTCGAAACCTAAATGCATTATTGACTCATGAACCTGGTTTATAACGGACCACCTAAAAGCACGTGGCACCACTGGTAAACAACGGGTTCTTCCATTTCTCTGTATTTTCCGATGAAGAATATTTGCCCTTAATTCATATGTTTTCGCAATATTTTCAGGCAGAGATAAATCTTTTAATTTACTCACAATTTCGCTTATGTCGGAATCTCGACGCTGTTCAGCAATAAGCCAATTGCTAGAAATTTCGGCAAGGTTAACTCTCTTCTCTTCAATCATCTTTACAGTAGAAGTAGACTTTGGAATGATAGGATTTCTTGACAAAAAAGTCAACATGGGCCATTCTTTTCCCTTCTCTGTATTGAATATCGAATGTAAATGATTGCAAATAAGCCCACCAACGTTGCGCTCTAGGAGTCAAATCTTGTTTATTTCTTGATGCCTTTAGAGAGTTACAGTCGGTATAAACAGTAAAGTTCCTACACAACAGATAGTGTCGAAAATGCTTAATGGCGTTTACAACTGCTAAAGTTTCCAACTCATACGAGTGGTATCTCGACTCTGCAGGTGAAGTAGTTTTGCTATAGTATTCTATTACCTGAGGTTTATTATCAATTTTGTGTAATAAAATTGCACCATATCCACTGCAACTCGCATCAGTATGCAATTCGATTGGATAGTTTGGGTCAAAATAACAAGTACTGGCTTATCAGTAAGAGTAGAAATAACCTTCTCTCTTATCTGTTCATGTTCTGTTTTCCAAATAAATTTATTTTTGTCTGATGTTAAAAAATATAACGGTTTCATCAACTGCGAAAATCCCTTGATAAACTGCCGGAAGTAAGACGCCAATCCAATAAATTGTCTAAGTGATGCGACTGACTGTGGGGCGGAAGAGCAGTTAACGCTACAATTTTCTGAGGATTTGGACGAATTTCACCAGCACTAACACTGAAGCCTAAGTATTGAACAGATGTTTTTAAGAAAGAGCACTTTGCAATATTGAATGAAAACCCAGCCTCCGTCAAAACATTTAGAACAATATCTAATCTTTCTAATGCCTCACATTGTGTTGCAGCAGTTATCATGATGTCATCCATATAGACGACAGCATAAGAATTTGCTAAATCTCCGAGCGCCTGCATTACTAGGCGTTGAAAAACGGACGGCGCGTTTTTTAAGCCCAAATGGCATTGACAAAAACTCATATTGGCCATTTGGTGTCACAAACGCTGTATATTCAATAGAATCTTCATGTAAAGGAATTTGGTAATAACCACTGGCCATATCTAGACATGTAAAGTAATTAACTCCTCGAAGCCTATTTATTTGATCCTGTATAAGTGGTAACGGGTATTTATCAGCGATTGTATTTGAATTTAGCTCTCTATAGTCAACACAAAGTCTATCTGAACCATTTTTCTTTTTAACCAATAATATAGGGCTTGCATAAGGTGAACAGCTTGGTCTAATTATGTTGCATTTTAACAGTTCGTTAATTTTTTCTCGAACTAAATCTCGATCGCATGGACTTAAACGATATGGCCTTCTTTGAACGGTTTTTGTAGGATTAATTAATCTAATTTTCATTTCGCCAACCCTGACTTTAGTACATGGAATACCTTTTATAAAAGAGTTTGAATACTTTGTCAACAATGAATGTAATTTTATTTTATCTTGTCCTTCAAGTTCAGTATCAATATCGGCCGGTTCACTTCCGGTGCGTAAATTAATGATTTTACTTCGAACAATTTTGAATTGATTTGATGAGATGGCAATATCAAAACCCTGATTCAGTATTTCTCGGCCGATGACGATGTCGTTTTGCATATCATCATCACCAATTACATAAAACAAGATTTCAATATAATTATCGTCAATTTTTACGTTACTTAATATTTGTACAGTGCTACATATTCCATTACTACCTATGCCTTTTAGCATAACAATGTTATTAAATCGTTTACCAGAAAATTTTGTACTTAGCTTTTCTTTCATCAACGAGCATTCCGAACCGGAGTCGAAGGCGATTTCAAAAAGTTGATCCCTATGGTTCATGCATCCCTTAGGTACCGCCACGCTGCATTGCTCCGCTCGCTTTTCTCGGTTGAATGTCTTGGTCTTATGAGCTTCCTTCTTTGTACATTGGGTGGATATGTGACCCAATTCTCCGCACTTGTAGAAAGTTATATTTGATTTTTCGCGGTGATGACCATCGTATCTGCCATGTCGTGCTTTGTCCTTCGCGAACTGATCCTGTTGTTTCTTGAGTCTGCATTCAAACATTTTATGTCCCAATTTTCCGCAAAAATGGCACTCTATCGATGATTGTTTTTGGCGTTTAGGATAAGTTTCAGATTGTTGCTCCGTAAAGCCACTTTTCCTCTTATTAAAGGTGAACGCTTTTAATTCGGACTGAAGATCGCCTCTGGTTCGCACGTTGGATGTGAAACTTAAACGCTGCAATCGGTTGTCGAAATTTGCCAGCAACGCAAGAGTCACAGACACGGCAATCTCTTCGGTTTCCATTTGGCGCCATTTCGTTGTTAGTTCTGTAACCATGCGACTTGGATGGACAGCAAGACTCTCACCATCAGTTGGTCGATTTGCCAGCATATTTAGAAACATGGCGGCTGGTGTTTCTATAGTGTCGTAGCGTTGTACAAACAGTTCTTTAAACTCGAGCCAGGTTATATCAGCGTAGCACACTTGAGAAAGCCATTGAGAAGCGCTTCCTTCTAACGCTGAACTTAAGGCCACAACCAATGCACTGCCTTTCATTACATTTTCTTTTAAAATTATTTCAACAGTAGTGCACCAAGATGAAGCGTTGGCGCCTGCTTTGTCTGGATTGAATTTGGGTAGTTGCACTTGTTTACTTTGCACTGCATCGGATGTAGTTGTTTGTATGGCACGCACAAGTTCAATTAAATTTTTATTTTGTAATTCCATTATGGTACACCATGATCCATCTACTGTTGTAGGCAGAGGGTCAGATCCCACTTCTGATGTCGAAGTTTGTTCCCTATTCATTTTTGTTTTCCAAAGGCGCAGCGCGTTTCGGAGGCTCTGACACTCGAATCACAACTGATTTGAGTTGCCCACCGAACCACACTCGACGACAGCGACTTTACGCTGTCGCCTCGCCATAACGGTACCATTCTTGTGAAATGAGTTTTATTGAAATTAGACTTCTTGTGAAATACCCGAAAGATGTTCACCTATACACTCACACACGCACACTACCGCTACGCATTCTTACTGTGCGCCGACATATACAAATACAATACAAATACATTTTTTCAAATTATTTAAGTAAGAAAACAAATTAATTTAAATTATTCAAACTTTTTTATGGAAAGAAAAAAAGTTAGTTGAACTAAAATTAATTATAAGGAAATATGGATAACTTTTTTTGTAATAGTTAGATTTCGATATATTATAATTAAAATGTTAATTATAAATTAAAAATTTTCTGTAACTAGAAAAAACAACACAAAACCAAAAATCCATTAAATTTAAAGTTAGGAAGATCGCATTCAATAACTCAATGGAGTATATATTTGGGTCATTTTTAGTAAATAAATATTATTATTAGTTTAAGATGATGAAGTAAAAGTTTTCTTACCTGTTGACATGTGTTCATAATAATATAAAGACAGTTGCCCCTCCTGAGGGTGAATGTTGTTTGTTTTGACTTATCCGGATTTACGACTATGTTTCACCTTTTAAGCCAGGAGTCAAGGGCATCCAGTTGGTCCTGGACCACTGTCTGGAACGGCAAAGAAGGCTGTACCGCATATGTTGCGACAAGCAGATTTGGAGTAGCTGGAGCTGGCATGTCCGCCGGGTATAGAGAATGGGCCCGAGGTCGCTGCCATGGGATACTCCAGCATTGATTCCCATGATCTGCGACCTGCTCTCTTTGCAAGAGGCAAGGAGATAGTACGGCGTGGGAACACTCAGCTTCAGCTTGTACAGCAGTCCATCGTGCCAGACTCTGTCAAAGGCTTGGCAAACATATAAAAAAACCGCCGAGCAGTATTGTTTTTCGTCGAGTGCATGTAGTGCCTCCTTGAGATTTTTGGTGACACTATTGAGAGCCGATTTATCCAAGGGGTTTCTGGAGGAGAACCAAACACGCAGATCCGGAATCTTGCAGGGGTCACTTGGCCAATAGGTGGGATCCCCAATGGAGTTACAGTTTAGACCCATCTCTCTTACACAGCTGAATAATGCTCGTCCCCTCGGAGTGCACAGCCTGGAGCCCCACCAGGTGTGCTTGGCGTTGAAGTCTCCACCTACCATGAATCTGTACTACTCAATAGGTCATGGAGTAGGTTGTGGTCAACGCGATGACGGGGTGGTAGATATGGTGAGATCACCTGTTATGCTTGATATTCTAATTTTGACACATTAGGCCTAGTGTCCTTTGGTGGGAGTGAGCTCCACATACTTCAGCCCGCTTCTGATGAGGATGGCGGCGCCTCCGTGTGATGAGCCGCTTGGATGGTTAATATGGATAATATCATACCCTTTAATGGAGAAATAAATTGAGGTGGGTTTCAGCAACTAGGAGAATGTCCAATGCGTACTGTTGCTAGGACGGTGGTGAGCTGCATCATCTGGCTGAATGCTTCCTTCATTATTTTTGAAATAATGTTTTTAATGCAGAGTTCGAAGGAATTTGTTTTGTTGTCCGTTTGCTGCGGGGCCGCGTCGCCTTACATATTCGTTAGGCCGAGGAGTTGTCCTAGGAGCCATTTGTTGCTTGACCCTTCTGTAGACATTGCATGAATGAAGCGGCATGTATGAAGCGGCATGATCTCCTCCACAGTGCGCACAGCAAGCTGGGGCGTCCTTGGTTTTTTTGCAGTCAGATGAGTTGTGTTCTTCGCCGCATTTCACACATCAGTGTTGAAGGCGGCAGTATCGTTGCGTATGTCCGAAGCACTGGCATCTGAAGCATTGTATGACGTCGTTGAATTTCCGTGGCGGTTCAACTGTCACTACTGAACGGCAGAGGCGCTTTATTTGAAAGGCATTTTGTTGTTGCTGATTGGCTCCAAGTTAACGAAAAAATGGACATTGGTTGCTTCGTATTTCTGCTGATGGCGCTGTGGTAGTCCCTGACGTTATGGCCTAGATCTTTTAGGGCGTCGCTAATGCATTTTTTGTCTGTCGAGTGGTGAAGCCACTTGATAACAACACGGTAGGCCCTCTCATCTTTGGGCTGGAATGTATGAATGTACTTCATGTATGCAACATCACCCTGACCTGGCTCTCCCTACCCTAGGCGAAATTTTTGTCAGCACCGATGACTCCAACTATAGCGTCGATGAGGGATTTAATTGTTATTAGAGGAGTTATTCTTTTTGACCGGCTGTTTTGGTTTGATTTCTCCTGGCTCGGGGCCTAGCACTAACTTCCTAGTGCTGGCTGACGTCACATCTTGCCAGTCCATTTTGGCACAGGGGAATATTCAAGTGAGAGGAGTGCACAACAAATATTTTTCTAATTAATAATAATAACAATTGAACTGGTAGCCGCAAGAAGCGACATCACCAGTCTGCAGTTGTTATTTTGTTTTGAATGCGCGTTCCGAGAAACGGGATTATTGAGAAAACACGAGACGGCTTGGCGGGTGCTTGAATGTATTGGTGAGCTTGAACACGTCACACTGACCGATTGACCAATCGGAAACGAGCAGCTGCTCGTACGATTATATTGCCCAATCAGCGATCAGCACTGCAATAATACGAGTTAGGTTCGGTTACTTCGCTACGATATCTTCCGCGAGGTTGAAAGGCACGTCTGCACTCAACGAGAGTTCAATCGCGACTGTGACGTATACAATATGAAAACCGTGTGGAATTGTATATTTATCTGTCTGTATCTCGTTTGAGGTTAATCCTTTGGATTGTACAACCCCGTGGTTTATTCCTTTAATATTTATTTTGTTATCTATTTGAATGTCTGGAAAAACATCAGAATTTTCTTTTAAAATGGATATGTCTGCACCTGTGTCTATGAAAAAATAAGTTCTTTTCTTGTAGCTATGTGGTTAAAGGAAGCAATATGGTTTGACTGAGATTAATAGTGTGATCCTTTGTATCTTCTACTGCTGGATATCTAAAGGGTTTTGTGAGTTTCCCGAAGTATTCTGGGTTACTCTGAAATTATTTTGATTGTTGTTGCGGTGGTCTCGATTCGAGTTGCCACGGCCTCTAGGCCTCCTCTGTATTGGCCTCATCCACCATTGTTATGGTTGCTATTATTGTAGTTGTTATAGTTATTATTATAACTACTATATAATTTCCACGTCCGCGATTTCCCGCCGCGCTATGGATTGTTTCTGTACTATAGGACAGCGTTTGACTGTCCAGTTGCCTCTGTGCAACTATTTACAAATTTTGATATGGCATTTTCGTTGTATTGAAGGTACCAGCTTGCTATATAAGTTGTACCTTATCTAATGCGACGTTTTTAGTCATTGCTTTGACTGCATGCTGAGTTGAATAACTTCTGGCTAACTTAAACCTTCTGTTATATACTCACCTTCCAAAGCTTTTGTCATCTGCTCAACATCTGGTGTACATATATTGGTTAGCAGTTTTATTGCGTTGCTATAGATTCATCAGTTTTGCTGATAATACTTTTTACAGTTTCGCCTTTGACATTTAATCGGGAAATGACTTCAGTTACTGTATTTTCATTGAAACAGCTAATTGTTCGTGTTCAGATTTTATTGATTCTATTATGTCTAATACTTTAATAAAACTTGTCAAGTTTTCAGCCTTACCATCGAAAACGGGTATAAGCTTGGATGCAGATTTAATAAAAATCAATATTAGAATTTGTGTTATATTGGTCTGACCTTATAACAGCCAGCTTATTCCAGCTATAGTAAGATTATTTAAATCTTATTCTTCTATTTTGGAGTTTGCAAAATCAAACTCTTCTGGCTCTGTTGGGTCAATTGTTTGTGATTCTGTTGATTCCGCTTCATCATTAGTTTCAACTGTCAAAGGAGTATTCAGGATAGTCGCAATTGAAATATCCAAATTGTACTTTTCTTTTATTGATTACAAATTTGATCGTATTCTGATTAAAATTTTTGATACCTGGGACCAATGATCATTGTTTAATTGATCTCTCTGGCAATTTATTAGTATACGTGCTTCATTAAAGCTTTTTACTAATAATTCTGCTTAACTATATGATTTATCAAAATAGTCTCTAATTTCTTTTAATTGGCTAAAAATCTGTTGTTATTCCAATTTATATACTATTATTCATTACGTTAAATTATTTAATATGTAGAATTTGTTTGTTATTTAAATATTTTTATTCAAAATTATTTAGAATCACATTTTAGATTCATGTTCTTATATTTACTATAGCTATATTACTATTAATCATCGCCTTTCATGCTGTGCAAACTTAAATTTTCTCCAGGTAATTTGCCTGGCTCATAAACTTCTTTTTGAAAGATTTATTATATAGTTTGTATACCTTACAAAAATAATTTGCTCACATTATAACGACAATGATTACTAACGATATACTTGTTAGTTCTAAATCTATTTTACTTGAGTCTATTTTGTTAGTTACATTGGCAGTGGAATCCACTGTTTTTGTGTCTGTTAAACCCATTCTGGGTATATTATAAAAATTTAATATGTAATTTAATTGGCGTTTCCTGTTTTATATAATATTGTCCTGATTTATTTATTCGGTTCCCATTCATTTAGTTTAAAACTTTTTACCTAGATTTTCGCATTGCCGAATATACACATAGTTTTTTTTACATCATTTTAACATAATTGTGGAGACGGAATATCTATCGCATTTGTTTCTGCAGCTCCCGTCGATGGTGCTGATGTCGCTGTTGCTGTAGTTGCTGCTGCTGATGTCCTCGGCCTTTGGGCTCAAGCGGTTCCGGGGCCGGTGTGTGTGTGTGTGCTTGGGTGTGTTTTAATGCCTTGTTTAGTCACTTTTATATTGACTCTTATAGTGCAATTTCTATTTTCACTTCAATCAATTTCAATTGCATTTTATTCGCTTTCATTGCAACACTCTTGCCCATAATTTTTGTTTTCAAGTTATACTTTTAGCTTTATTTTGAGCTGTACTGCTTCAATCTACTGAACTGAGACCGCCAATAGTTAGGTTTTTTCTGGCACTTTATTTCAGTTGGTTTGCTATTTCGCAACGCTTTGTTCTAATTGAAATTTTCAGCCGCTACAGTCTTAATTTTGCTCAGATATAGATATAGATATAGATATAGATATAGATATAGATATAGATATAGATATAGATATAGATAGATATAGATATAGATATAGATATAGATATAGATATAGATATAGATATAGATATAGATATAGATATAGATATAGATATAGATATAGATATAGATATAGATATAGATATAGATATAGATATAGATATAGATATAGATATAGATATAGATATAGATATAGATATAGATATAGATATAGATATAGATATAGATATAGATATAGATATAGATATAGATATAGATATAGATCAGAGAGCTGCAACGAGTAAAACATTTTCGGTCATACTGAGTACTGACTCGTACTCATAATGATTATGACGTTTTACTCGAGTATCATCACTCGAACCAAAAAAATCAACTGACTCGTACTCATCGATGTTCGAATATGTCACCCGGCATACACAACATTAATTAATCATTACTAGAGAAAAATCGAATTGTGCAAGCCAAAGATTTAAAGTTTGTTAGATATTAAAGAGGAAATTAAAACTATAAGCGAAAGAATTAGCACTAAGTGGTCAACGCAACGAAGGCGTAGTTTTGTGTGGAACATATTAGCCGAAATACAAAAAGAAGATAAATCGATATTAGTTTAACTTTCAAACATAAAGAGATAGCTCAATAGCTAGATATCTAACTTAATTACGCATAACTGCTGAAAAGCCATAAAGGGTTCAGTGATCTGAACACGGTGTCAGCGAACGCTGGATCGCTGAAGACTGCAGACCATTTTTCGCAGTCAGTGGGGCTGAATTTTTGAAGATGGTTAATTTTTGTATAAAGATGGGGGCAAAGGTACGGGGAACATATAGATATCGAAGATATGCTACCCGATCCGACTACAATTTCAAGAAATGTCCAAAGGTAGCAAATAAGAAAAAAAACGAGCTGAAGAACGAAATTTGCAATATTGTGTGCAGCGGTGGAGCGTGAGGAACAATAGATATGTGAACCGGCAATTATGTCAAGCGAAACTTTTGGGTGTCACATTGCACTATGTAACCACTGTACATTTATTGACATTGTAGTCGGTATGAAGTCGATGGATTTCGAACGATCGACAAGGGAGAATATTCTGAAGAAGCTGAAGTCGGTGTTAGATATAGATATAGATATAGATATAGATATAGATATAGATATAGATGTAGATATAGATATAGATATAGATATAGATATAGATATAGATATAGATATAGATGTAGATATAGATATAGATATAGATATAGATATAGATATAGATATAGATATAGATATAGATATAGATATAGATATAGATATAGATATAGATATAGATATAGATATAGATATAGATATAGATATAGATATAGATATAGATATAGATATAGATATAGATATAGATATAGATATAGATATAGATATAGATATAGATATAGATATAGATATAGATATAGATATAGATATAGATATAGATATAGATATAGATATAGATATAGATATAGATATAGATATAGATATAGATATAGATATAGATATAGATATAGATATAGATATAGATATATAGATATAGATATAGATATAGATATAGAT